>NW_004624773.1:19884030-20010346 GCF_000247695.1 Heterocephalus glaber
TAGGAGGGGTAGGGGAAAGGAAAGAAGGGAAAAGAAAAAATATGAGAAAAGGAAAAAAATGGAAACAAAGTCTTTGCAAATAGGGAAGGGTGAAGAGGGTGAAGGGAGGGCAGGGGAAGGGGAAAAAATTAAGAACCAAGGTACATCATGTAAAGGTACAAGGTCCCAATGATGAATATTACTGTATTGTATACCTAAAATGTACCCACAAACTCAATGGAAAAAAAACAGAAAAAGAAAGCATGAGATGATGGGCATCTTAGTCACTTTCTTTTAAACTTAGTGGGGGGAAAAAAAAGAAAGACACCGGGAGAAGCTTCAGGAAGAAGGGACAGCAATTTTGATGAACTGGACCTGGAAATGGGAGAATGAGAAAGGAACAAAAGGAGGTCAGGATTCTGAGACTTTGAGTTTGGGTGAGTAAAGAGGTAGAGAAGAAATAGAGAGGCCTGGTTCTTGTTGGATGACCTGACCTTGAAGTGTAGGTAGAACATCCTGATATGTCCAGGTAGAAGCTGCAAATATGGGCCTGGGGTTCAGTGGGAGATAGAAGGTGGTGACACAGAAGTGATAAATCCAGTCATGAAAAAGTAGGAACTTGGTGCAGCTGAGAAGAAGAATGGCTAAGGGGCAACTTGGAAGTAAACCCAAAGAAAAAGAGACACATGAAGAAACCAAGAATCAGGTACATCTTTTTCTAAGATCCTCTCCAGGGCTAAAGATGACTTTCAATAAAATAGGATCTTTTTATAAGCAAACTACTACAACAGCCTACAACAGGCACTGACTCTTGGTTCGAACATCTAGGGATGACCACCAGAATAATTCACTTCTTGAACCCAGGGACATCAGGGTGAAAAAAATTTCCTGGGACAAAGCTGTGAGTAAGCTACATAACTACAGACTCGGTTCTAAGACAAACATGAAGCCAGGTGAAGAGAGCATTTGCTCATGCACCCCAAATATATCTGAGGCACCCCTTCCAAGTCAGGTCTTAGCTTGATGCTGGGTATATACACATGAATTAAACCTTAAAGAGGCTGTAACCTAGCATAGCAAACACACTTTAAAAACATTAAAATATATATATATGGACAATTCATCTGCCCAAGGAGAAGGGTCATCAGAAAATCCCACCAATGTGAAAGAGAAAAAATTCTTGTTGTATTTTCTAGGTCCTTATATTTAACCTGGTACAACTAAATCTGTGTAGATAAACTGATGGAGAGATGAGTTAGGTGGAGCATATGTTTCTTGATGATAGTGATGTGGAATAATTTTTAACAAATTCATGTCATAATCTTTCCTCCTTTCACTCCAGATAAAAAAGAAATTGAGCCAGTCCCTTCTCTTTCTATATTCTGCAAAAAAAAAATCTTAATTGCTACAAATATTCTTTCCAATCTTTGAGAGATTGGAAGAAATCTAAAAGAAAAAAAAAGCAAAATCATTTATATGCTGCTTCTTATGAAGAGAAGATTGAGTTAATGAACTACACCACTCCTCCCCCACAAACCCTGGTCTATATGGGACAGGTGAGGTAGAGGCAGAATACTACAAGGAGAAGTGAGTGCCAACATGATGCTAGACTCAAGCTGGGAAACACGAAAGGACTAGCATGTCATCCCAAGTTCTATAGAAGATCCAGGCTAAGATCAGGATCATGGCTTGAATGTAACATATGGTGAAACAATTCATTATTTTAGAGGCTTCCTTGTATTTCCAGCCTTCTCTGAGCCTAGAGTATGAACCCTGTGTGATAAGCTCTTGCCAATGAACATGGCTCTTCTAGACTGACACAAATAAGAATTGATGTGCTATATCCAGCAGTCTCTTCTCTTCTTAGTGATAAAAAAATCACAAATTCTAGATATTGCTGTTAACAAGATAAAAAAGGCTGTCCAAGTAAGAAATCTGCCTCTGATATATTATGCCATTATAATGTCTGGGTATATTCATTATTGTAGCATAGCCTAATGTTTTTCTGACCAATATGTAACACCACTCTGGTCATAAACTCATTATAGTCATGATGGTGATGTTAAATAAATTTTTAAAAAGATCTAATATTCAGTCTCTTACTACTTCACCTTCCAATTTAATTCCACCATTTCTAGAATATATAAGTATTCACGCTGTTTTATTATCAGATATCTTTCTGTGTATATATATACATGTATAAACATATTTTAATACAATGCAAGCCAGAAAATGCAAAGAAAAAGATATGCATATCCATATTTATCCACATAAACTATGTTTGTTTCCTCTCAGACACTGTATTAGAGGATGATATGTTTTAAACATCATTTTCCGAGCAACAAAGCACTTACAAAAGCAATAATAGGAGGCACAACTGATATTACATCCATGCATGAATAAGAAAGTGGCATAAAGTTTAGTATCCTGTTTTCAAGACAGTCCATTTAATTTCAAAGAACACTTGTAGAGCTGGCTTGGAAGATAGATTATTTTTATTTCAGTAGCTTTGGGGGTAAATTTTAACTACCTTCGCATTTCTTTCTATTATAAAAGGATACAGGAAAAATGAGAAAACTTAATTTTTTTCAACCCTCTAGCATAAGTATTAAGGATAGTCAGGAACACAAAGAAGGGAGGTTTTTTTTTAAGGAAAGAAAATGCTTTTGGGTATTATATTGTTACAATTTATCAGTACTGTCCCATAAAATTTTTATGTGACATCTCAAGATGTGATAAAAAGAAAGTCATAAGTTTAAAATGAAACTGTCCCTCTAGTTCCCTTCTAATCAGTCTACACATGAAGCTGCGGCCAATATTATACATGAATTTTAATGGAAAATAGAAGGTAGGCTCAAAGGAAAATGACAAAGAATAAAGGGAGAAAATTATATTTAAAGCAATACTATTATACTATTCTCAAGGCCTGTAGAAAGATCACAAAGTCTCTATCAGTCTCAGGTAAAATATTGTAAAAGCCACAAATATTTAGGTTCCCCTTACTGATCTATCCATTCATTTCATCCTTCCTCCATCCACCTATCTATATATCCAATTGTTTCATTCATTCCATATTCAATTAATCTATGAAATACAAAATGCTACCTTCAAAGAATTTGGTAAAGCATCTTGTAAATAAATTGAGAGCAAGGCTGAAGGAGATAGAACAGAAGCCAAAAAAAGTGGTGAAGCTGGAAAAAGGGACACCCCCCCCCCGCCCCAGTAGAGAGTGAGATACTGATCACAGAGAACGCTAAAAGTGGAAAAGAGGCCTACAACACTTGGCTCAGTGTCTCACAGATGAAGTCTAAAAGGAAAGCAGTACTATGAATAGTCACCCTTCTCAAAGCAGTTTTTCTTATACTGTTTTCTTTAAAAAAAAAATCTGCCAAGAAGGCATATTTGTTGTTTGGAACTTATTTTTTTTCCTAACTTTATTAAGCAGAAAGTTCCACAATGCCTTTCTGAATGGGACCTGCAATCAAAATGTCATCAGCTTGTCTCCTCCCATTTTTTCAATCTCTCAGGAAAACTGTTGTTTAAAAAACTGAAAAAAAACAACTCTCAGAACATTTGAACATTATTTTATGCTGCAGTCAAAAAGGTGGCATTTGGTTAATGTCAGCAATCGGGTGTTATTCACATCAGACGCTGTGATTTTGCTTAATGCTGGGTTTTGTTTTTCTAATGACAGTTAAGGTTATCCCTCAACACCCTGCCCTACTCCTTCCTACCCATGGGCAGAAGAAAAGGAAATTGAGCTGTCCATACTCATAGGTACTATTTCAGAAAGCAATGAGTGACTATTGAAGCAGCCCTATTCTTGTCTCCTATTTTCCACTTCCCTTTGCTTAACTCCAGGGAAACACCAAACTGGGAATTCCTCTTCCCTAGGGTGGCTGCCTCATCTCCTGTTTTCCCATCAGCTGCACCAGTATTTAATCAAGGGAGCTAATCAACTGTGGAGCTCATAATGGATGTCAGCAACATTTCCTGTGTGATGATTGATGAATCTAACTTTGGATTTAATGCCTTTATTCAAAATTAGATGACAATAAAAGCAAGATTAATACCATATATATTTTTACTAACTGCATTATGGAAGCTAGTAAGAGCAGTTCTCTCACAGCAATTGTACCATACTGGTGGTAGTAGAGATGATTTTAGGCAATGCTTGAATGATTTTAATTCTAATAACTACATATATTTTAATGGCATCAGTGTGAACCTTCTATTTAATATGTCTAATGCTCTTTTTGTAATGAGTGTTCATGATATAAAAAAATTTCTCTTTCTGTAAAAATTTAAATCAAAATGAGTTCTCAGTGTGGGCATGTACATGTGTGTATTGAATAAGGAAGTATATACCATCCTCCTTTTCTGCCAAAAAGCAAAACCATTGTTGAATCATCCCTCTCTCTTTCAACTTCTGCAATACATTCTCTCTCCTAAAATAAAAGTGAAAAATGCTGATTACCCAGGGACAATCCCTTGAGGCCACTGTCCCCTTACCCTAAGTGACAGGGTCCACACCATTGGAACTATGCTCTGAGGAGGAATCTAATCTGACCATTTATTCCTGATCTCCACAGATATGCTTTCTTTACCATCTCATTTCTTCCCTCCTATTTTCCTTCCTTTTTTGATTAATCAACAGTGCTTCTTAGTGATAATCTCAAAAGAACATCTTGATAGATTGTAACCATTAAGAACTTTTCCACAGAGAGGTGTACTTGAAGCGTTCATCAGGTTAGGAGGAGGAGGGGGAAGGAGGAGTTCTTAACAGTTATAATAGGAAAAACTAATAAGACTAAAACATTCATTTCAACTCGATGGGAAAAGAGGGTTTTTTTAATTATTAAGATCATAAGACAACAAAATCACATTATTGCACTATAAAATTGAGCAAAGTGCAGAAGGTTCTTCTGCATAATAATAAGTAACCATATTATCTTGATTTTTTTAAATCTTCATTTAGCCCCTAGAAACAGTAATTTCCTGAGAACACAGAAATCTCAAAATTTATTCTCTCCTATAAATTCTTTCTCCATTTGTATTAAATTACTTACTAGCTTTCACTATACTCTATTTAGGAAGGAATCTCAATTAGGAAGGGTCCTAATTAGAATGGAGTTGGAGTCTAAATATGAACTGTGCTCATCTTGCCTAGGACTTGCCATCAACTGTCCTCTGTGGAATTACTGGGATTGCTATTGCTTCTGCAAAAAAGTCTCCTTACTAACATCTGTATGACTTGTCAGTCACTTTTTATTACTAAAACCATCAGGTTGGTCCTTCAAGCTCAGTCATGTTTGTGTCAAAGCATCAATTTCATATTAAATTCTAGGCTGACCTCCTTCTATTCCTTCCTCAAATGTATTGGTCACTTTTCTGTTGCTATAACAAAATTCCTGAGGCTGTGTACATTATAAAGAAAAAAGGTTTATTTAGCTCACATTTCTGGAGGTTTGGGAGTATGGCTCAGTGTTCTGGTGAGGACCCCTTGGCTGCACCACAACATGGCCACCATGGTGGGAGCTCATGCAGGGAAGGAGAGAGCTCTCAGCAATGCAGTGGCCAGACTCACTCTTTTTTTTTTTTTTAACAATTCATTCTTGAAGAAATTTGCCCAGCCCAGCATCCTTTCCAGGATTGGTGGCTTTGAAGACCTGATCACTTCCCACTAGGATTCACCTTTTAAAGATTCCCAACCTCTCAACTTAACCACACTGAGGATCAACCACATGAACCTCTAGGGGGCAAACCATAGCCAAACTATAGCTCGGGCACAGACTAAAACAGGAGCTTAGGAAAAGAGGGATGTGGGCAGGGCAGCAGGCTTTTTTTCCGTTCCTACTTTCCTCATGAATGATGTGGAGGTGGAGAAAGTGAGGAAGGAAACAGATATTTCCCTTTGTGGCTACATGATGGCTAGGCTGAGCCTTCTCCTTGTCATAGCTACTGATAGACTGCTTTGTCCCCAGACCTGAAGATCATGAGTTTTGGTTTCAACAGGTGCTTCTAATAGGGGCTCCATCCACTCCCTGCCTAACAGGCCAAGGCTTTATTCCTTGACACCTAAGGCCCTTCACAATCTAATCCAGACCTCTTTCCTATTTCAGCTCCTGCCATTCCACTCCAGGACTCTACATCCCAGCTCTAGAAAACTTTTATTGGTTTGCCAACGATGCCATACTCCATCTGACTTCTAGACTTGTCCATTTGTCTCATGCCCACCAAATCAGATTGCCCACTCCCTCTTCCTTGCTTTCTAAACTCTTTTCATCCACCCAGGTCATGTTGAGATGGTTCCGTCATCCAGGCAGGTGGAAGGTGGGGGATATTCATGGTTCATTGAGTTCCCTGGAATTCTGAAACAAAAGTCTCAGTGGCTATGGATTTAAAACCAAGAAAAGGATGAAAATATCCAAACTCATATTATAAGGCATCAAGACATAGAGGTGATATTTTTCCCTCCAACTTCAGTACTTTCATTAAAGCTATTGTAACTCTTCTATAACTAAATGTCAATTTCAAAATAGCGATAGGCCATATAAAAAAGCCATCAGATACTTAAAATTTCCTCTACAAGCCTCATAATTATTTCCACATAAATGATATCATGTTCTTAAAACAAATAAATTATAAAAATGGTACAGCTAAATAAATCCTTCTTTCACTGGATGCTATTTCCTTGAGAAAATATACACACATTACACATGCATGTACATATTACATGCACACACGACATGTATGTATATACATGCACGCACTACCTACATGTACACACATCATGCTACATGCATAAATGTACACACACTATGTATACACATGTATACACAGTGGAATTCCAACAGGGCAACTTTAATATGTTGACTTGCACATAGTTGTTTAAGAATACAAAGAAATCCTTCACAGTAAAACAAAATATAAAAGAGATGATATTCAAATACCACATTCTGTGCCAAAAAAATAAAGTACCAGAGAAATATTCTAGATTATCATATATAAATCAATAGTCTTTTTAACAGGAAGAAGGAAAAATTATAATTGTCTAGAACAAAATTTTCTCTTGTGTTACTTATCTCCCCTGTTCTGTTCAAAATAAACAGAACATATAAAAATAGTCTAAAAGTTTAGAAAGAATATTTGTTGTAATTGAACAAAACACTTCTGGTCCTTTCTAAAATGACCTTTGTTTAAGGTCTCATTTTGATATTTTCAAGGAAAGAGATACAAATTAAAAATTGATTTGGGTTCTTTCCTTCCTTAAAAGGTTTAACAGAATTTCCATAATGGGCTCTGGGGTGGCAGCCAGGCAAATGTCCCACAAGAGACTGAGTAAATGCATACCTTTACCTGATTAGACCTCCCCTGACTTGGGACACTAGGTCCTGAAAAGAGCATATCTTGGCATGTGAAACTAGACAAATCTCTGCTCTTTAGCCCACAGGTTTTCCCTGAGGTGCAACTGGGAAATTTCTTCTATCAAAGCCAAAAACACTATAGCTTTTTAAATGTACTTAAAGTTCATTCAATTTTGTATTTGAGGCAAATAGACTTTAAGGGAATATAATCGCTGAGTGCATCTATATGAAGCAGTAAAATAAAAACTGGCTATCACCAGCCTCTGGAAATTTACATTATATTTTCTTTTCTTTCTTTTTTCCATTTTTAAATATGATCTAAGGTATGAATGAGCATATGGACATTCACATGGATAAAGTTATACAGCATACATTCAAAATCTGTTGTAATAATTGTTGGGACTCTTCCCTATTCCAGAAAAATATTATGTAATCTATTAAAATTGTGACTTCCATTCACAAACTGTTCATGTGAGAAAATTGTTTTTAAAGAACAGACATCAGACTTTGATGGGAGTTTTGATGGCCTGGATCCTCCACCAGTATAGTTAGAACTGATAGTCTGAGACTCCCTGGTGAGCAAAAGTCCTGGCTCTGACAATAACCAAATGTACTATTTAGAGTAGAAAATCAGCTTCTGTTGGTCTCATTTTTTGAATTGTAAAGTTGGAAAAGAATTGAGTGTTTTCAAATCATTTTGAACTAGTCAAGAAACCTTTTGCTCAAGTGAAATCTTATGCAAACCCCCATAATATGAATTAATGTAAGGTTGTGCTACTCTGGTTGAAGGGAAGAGGTGAGGCAGGGACCTATCCATCCTGAGGAAGGAGCCATGGTTTCCAATGGCCTGGGTTGCAGCAGATAACTTTCCATACACTTCCAGTCCAACACTCAATATCGGGATTCTGCAGACAACAGCCCAGCCAAATCCAGCCCACTGCCTCTTTTTGTGGGGAAAAAAATGTTTCACTGGAACACAATGAGCCCATTTGTTTGCAAATTGTACATTGTCTGGGGCTGTTTTCATGCTACAATGACAGAACTGAGCAGTTGTGACAGGGACCAAAAGACTGACTCTCTGTTCTTCAATAGAAGAATTTCCCAACCTCTTCTCCAAATGCTTCTAACTTGCTTCTTGGCATACAGCATTTGGTCAATGCTAGCATCTTTCCCATTACCCCATTCTATGCTTTTAAAAAGGAGTATCGACAAAGTTCCAACACAGTTTGGAACACTTTCCCAGGAGGCAGTCAATCTAACAATATTACGTGAACAAAGAAAGGGTAGATGGAGTCTCAAATAATGTGCACCAGTCATTGTTCTTACCATGAAATTGATATATGATATAATGACATCACTTCCTTTCTAGCTGAGCATTGTTCCAACCCAAGGACCTTCGGAAAAAGAAGGTCTTCACTGGGAATCTCAGGTGACTCAGCTCCCAAACTCCTCACCATCTCAGTTATTCCAATTAGGCAAAACGTGGAGCCCTTCATCTACAATTTGTGGATAAAAAGATAAAAAGCATGAGGAATGACAGCATCTACAATGAAAATACTAGTTGCTCAAGGTCAATAAAAAGCAAACAAAATAATGAATCTGGATATTTTAAAGCAAAACTATGAGAACACCAAAGTGAAAATAAAATATTATTGATAGCAAAAGCCTGGGAGAGCAGAGCTCCTAATAAATGCAATAGTATTTACATTTTAACTTGAGTTTTACTACTGTATGTGGAATTCTCTTATCCATCACTCAATGTGAAGGGCACAGGCTGTGGCCACTGTTTAATGATTAGATTGTCATAAACCATGTCATGCTCATTCGTCTTTTTTAATAAGCTGACTCTGTTAGTGCTTTTATTTCATAATTACAGTCTCCTGACAAGTGCCTCTCTAATATCTGTCATTTTACAATCTACTGAAAGAGGGGAGAAATTCTCTATGTATAGATATTTCAAACATCTTACCACCTAGTCTCAAGATGCAGAGTTTTTTAAAAAGTAGGGGAGGGATACTGAACCCCATTCTGATGCCAGATGAGGTTGTCAAGAGCCCTAATGGGGGAGGAGGGAATATATATATCTTCCTTCAAATATATATGCAGAATTAACAACTCTATCTTAGTTGCATTTCAATGAATCCTGGGAGCAGCTCTCTATTTGGACTGATTGGTAATTATTTCTGAGACCCTATAATTATCAGGATGACTAATTTCATAAGCACCATGACCGAGGTTGACATCCCTCCCAGCAAGGTGTGTGGTAGGGCTTGCTGAAAACAAAGAAGGGTGGCTTCACATTAAAGTCAGTATCTTTTTGCTACTTATGTCTTGGTCAGATTTAATGAGCCAAAAATGGTATTTTTTTCCACTGCTGTGGGTTCACCTGGCCCTTCTGGCACTCCACCCTATCTGTGAGCATTCATGTGATCGTGATGTTGGTGGATTATGGTGTCAGCTGCTTTCCTCTCTACATGGCCACTGTAGTAGTCTGCAAGCTCCTCGAGAGTTGAAACAAAGTTGTCTTTACATATGAGCTTCTTATCGCTAACATAACATCTGGCACACATTAGGTTCTATTCAGTAAATATTTGAGTTAATTTAAATATGGCTTTGCTTAGCCTGACAATCCCATGCAAGTTAATGTCTATGGTGCCGAACTATGAAAATTCTATTTCTCTTCTTTGAATCACAGACCTAAATCAAGAACTGACAAACTTTATCTGAAAAAAAAAACCCATTGGAAAATATTTTAGGCTTACAGCTTATATAACCTCTCTTAGAACAACTCTATTTTGTGGTTGCAGAATGAAAGCAGCCATAGACAATATGTAAACAAATGACTGAGACAATGTTCCAATAAAACTTTATTTACAAACCAGGTAATTGGATAGATTTTCTTCACAGCTATACTTTTCTGACTCCTAATATAAAGCATAAAATTGCAACAATAAAGCTTTTACAAGATAATACAGTAAGGTTTCTATATACTCTGGCATATGCAATGACCACATACATAAGATTACAAAAAGCAGTTACCATTCAGTAAAAATACTATGTAAATGGATTACACAAGGTTAGAATTATGAACAATAAGATACTAGACAACAATAAAATGAAACCATATCTGCCAATACAACATGAATATGCATAATATGTTATAGTATTATGTGTTATAATAGTATGTTTTAGTATAATGTTCAATTAAGTATAGCATAATGTTCAACTAAGGAGACAGCATACAAAAGTATTCACAAAAAATACCATTAAGGTGAAGAAAGTAAAGAGGCAAACTACAGGGTGGAAAAACAATGTATCATTTATATAATGAACAAAGACCATCTTCCTATTAAGCCATTATACACACACACACATTCCATATCTACATCTGTATCTCAGTAAGGAAAAGACAAGCCAAATAGAAAAATGGAAAAAGATAAAAGTAAATATTTCACTAAAACAAGTATATCCAAATGGCCAATAAAAGTGAAAATATGATCAACTTCATTTGTAATAAAAAATACAAATAAAAATCACAATAACTTACCACTGCACAACAACTAACATGTAAAAAAAATGGAAGATTATAGTATCAAGTATTGGTGAGGATGTTGACTAACAGAACCCCTGTGCTTCTCTGGGAGTGTGCACTGGTACAGTCCCTTCAGAAAAGAGTTTGTCACTCTTATATTGGACATGAACTTCTAGATACATCTAAGAAAAATGCACACCAAAGTACAATAACTATGTATTAAAGAATTTGCATATCAACATTATTTGCTACAAATAACCAGAAACTACTGGTATCTACCAACAATAAGATAGATAATTATTCATACAATGGAACATCCTCCAGAAAAGACATGACCAAACCACAAGTACATTTACAATATTGATAGAGTTCACAAACCTGATATTGATAAGCAAAAAAATTAAAATTCAGATGCATATGAGCACATGCAATATCATTTTCTTTACACAAAATTCAAAAGCAGACAAAACATAAACAATTACCACAGAAATCAGCCTTTTGGTCACCTTTAGGGAACAGGAAGGGATTATAAGTGTGACAAGCATCATCAGACTCTGTAGTTCTATTTGTTTCTTGAACTATAGTTACATATGGATTTCCTTTATGAACACTTATTAAGTGGTATATTTATGTGTGTGCACTTTTCTGTATGTGGTCATAGTTTATAAATCTTTTTAAAGGTTTTAAATTATTTGGCACTTGCCATCTGTAAAATGAGAAATATTTAAATAAAAACAGCAGCTTAAGTAGGGTTTCTTTTTCTTTTCAATGGTGCTACAGCATCCTAAAGAGTTCATCATATCTGCTTCAGCAGAAGATTTCATGACTTCCAAGGCTGGACCATAGAGGGCCTCTCAGCTTCTGTCTGACTCCCCTGTCATGATTTCCTGCAAGATGCTGTCTCTTGGAACACAACCACCAAACTGAGAGAGGCTCAGTCCACACAGAGGAGCAATCTGCTATCGCCAGGGAATTCCCCAGCTGAGCCATCCCAGCCAGGCACTAGCCACTTCCATGAAGAAACCTGCTGAAGATTCCCACTCTCAGCCACTGCAGTCTTCCTAGCAGAGGACCCAGATACCCTGGAGCAGAGAGAAGCCACCCTGTGATACTCCTGGAAATCCCTAATTCACAGAAATCATGAGCACAAAGAAATGGCCACTGTGTGCGACTAAGTTTGCCACTGTCGCTATCTATTGTTTACAATGATGGCAACTGGCATGGCTACCTTAACTCCCTTGTTTTTAATTTGTGTAAAAATTTAAAGATAGATATTACTTTAGCATTTTGGGGGAACATGGGTAAGGCTCAGGGCAATGAGGTGAATTACCCAGCATTACACAGTGGAGCTTTGATATGTCCTGAAAGTCTGTATGAGCTTCAACTGAAAGTTTGTGTACCCCCAAATTCATATTGAACCCTGCTCCCCAGTGTGTTGGGACCTGAAGGTATAGACTTTAGGAGGTGATTGTGTAATAAAGGTGGAATTCTTGTGATGAGATTAGTGCCTTTACATGAAAAGTCCCCCCCCCCGCGCTTCCTATTTGAGGACACAGAAAGAAGCCAGCATCCACCTACAAATCAAGAAGCTGCCCTTTCCAGGTGCTAAACTGCTGGCATGATGATATTGGATTTGTAGTCTCCAGAACCATGAGAAAAATAGTATTTGTTGTTTAAGCCACCCTGTCTAGAAATTAGAACTGAGGGTTAGGGTGCTGTTAAAACAAACACTTAAAAATATGGAAGTGGCTTTGGAAATGGGTAATAGAGGATAAAACAGCAAGCTTCATAGGTTCACAGGAGGGGAATTTTGCCTCAGGATGAGTCACACTGGAATCTCATTCACCTCTGATTTGGCTATTATTTAGATGAGATTTCAGACTTTAGAGTGGATGTTGGAAAGAGGTAAGCTGCTCGGGACTGCTGGGATATGAATTAGGGGTATGAATTTTGGTGGGATAGAGGCAGAATGCTATGGAGTGAGTGTGCACTCCTCAAATTGGTAATTTGTTATAGCAGCCAGAGCTTAGAAGATTCAAGCTGTGCTGCCTTCTTCCAGGTAGGGGTCCATGATCACAACACACCTTTGAAACATGTGTAACAGACATAAGAGGGTTTCCTTGATGTCAACAGAGCCCCACCACCTGAATTTCCATAAGACTAAGAGGGTTTAACACCCACTTGGTTGAATACTAGCTCTTTGCCAAGGACAGCTTGCCCAGTCCCTGTTTCCTTATCTGTCAACTACATGGCAGAATCTCATTATAAACCTGAACTTGTCTCTCCTACCAGGACACATCATGAATAAGAGCTGACTGGAGCCAACTCTGAGGATTTTCATGATGATAAAAGTGATGGGATAATGAAAATTAAAAGTAATAATTATATCATGGGAAATCGCTTCTTGGCCAATTGGCTAGTTTTAATATTATGAAATTCTCACATGTTTCAATAACACTTATTTTTCAGTGTTGATACAAATTACCAGGTAAAAGCGCTCACTAAATTATAAGGCATGATGACAGATGGTGTTACTAATGACAGAAAGATGCAGCGTGTCAATGTACAATGGGCATGGACCAAAATGAGGGAAGAGGGGAATGTGAGGAATGATGGGCATGATTTTCCTTCTCTGTGTCCTCAACATCAAGAACAGGGCCACTTACACATGGGTCAAATTTCAAGAATGATACCTGGATGTTCTCTTTCAAGCCAGCCTCTGAAACTTTCAAAAATCCTATAAATGGCAAAGCAAGGCAATCTCCTTGGACAAATTTTGCCCCAACTCTGCTCCCTCCCTACAAGAGCTCAACCAAACTACTCCATGTTACAATGAAGAGAAGCAATGAAGGTCAGTCATCATCTTATGATAACCAATGGGACCAACCCCTTTATGTGCTCAGCCTCTGTGATAGGACACAAGTCTGGGGCCCCTTGAAAAAATCAAAGCCCTGCAAAGGGATGCCTGGGACAACAGTCAGTGGTCTCAATTCAAAGACTGCCTGCTTTTCCTAACTACAAGAATTTAAAACATGCTGGGTGACTCAGCTTAGTTCTTTTTTTCACTTCCACAGCAGCACATACAATAGAAGAGAACATGAGGTCAAGAAAGAATAGAAAGTCACTTTCTATCTCTGGGAAGAAATGGAAGGATGGAAGACCATGTTCTAAGATGACTTTTGTGGCTCTCCAAGGGGCAAAACACAATGAAAGACCTGAAATGTAGGGCCAGGGGCCATTTCCTTGCACAGCTTTTAAGCTGACATATTTGATTTTTGAAGTCATTTACTGTATTCTGCCTTGTGTGGGGCAGGAAAAGTCACCTCAGAACTTGCTCTGTGCCATCTGCTTTTTCTGGGAACTGCAATGTAGTAAGAGTTCTGACTGTCTTTAAAAAACACAGGATTCCTTTGTTGGTTCTGGGTCTTAATAGAGTTGCTTCTCTGTTCTAAACTATGTTAAGGTTTGTGTCTGGATGGTGCCCTACAGATGGTCTGGGATTAAGAGACGGTTGATTGTTCGTTCAATATTGCCTGTGTTAGACCCATAGCTCAGACTCTATCCCTAAGGAGCTCCTCAGGTAATCGTGGTAGTGGTGGTGACATCACTAGGCACCGAATGCTGTAGCAGGAGAGACAGAAGTGGCTAGCTGTCTGCCACAGATGCATGCTCCCCTTCATAAAGCAGCTGCTGAGAAGCAGTTTCCAAAATAACAAAGAAAGAAAAGAAAAGAAGGAGCAAAATTGATGTAAACTACTTCCAGTCCTGGACTATAACACTTCCTCCATGCTCTCTCTCTTCCCACATCCACTGGCCATATGCCCATGTCTAATGGAGATACATCATGAAAGTGCCAAACCCTCTGTCAGCCTGGGTCACTGAATGGCTCTGTGGAGGAGAGTTTGACCTCATTCCCTGCCCTGCTACACAACATCATTGGATGCACTTACACTCTTCTCTGAAAAATAAACATTGATTCAATTAAGCCACTGACGTTAAAAAGTTTATCTATTTCCAATGCTAACATTCTGTTAACTATTCATTCAGCACCTTTCAATTCATTCATTCTTGTATTCATTTTTATGTGTCAGACATTCTCAAGAAGAACATACTGTTGGGTAGGCAGAGTTCCTGGCAGTGGGGGTCACTATGTGTCTTAGTTATTTTCCTCTCCTTGCTGAGACAAAATATCTGACACCCAAAGTTAAAGAGGAGAGGGTTTATTTAGTTCACAGTTTGTAGAGGTTTCGGTCCATGATCGGCTGGCTCCAACGCAGAGTGGCACATGGCAGAGGGGCATCACAGAGGAGAAACACTATGGCACCAGAAGGTAGCAAAGCAACATGGGGCCTTAACAGCGTCTTTCTGCCCCTTTTGTCTCATCCAGAATACCAGACTTAGGATGCTGTGCCAAGCCAATCACTCACATGTAGAGGTTTAGTAACCACATGCCCTTAACCCAGATTCAGCCACCTCTGAAAAAGAAAGCCCCACCTCATCCACATGAGGCTTTGGGGGGACATTTGTAAACAAGCCATTACATTCCACCCCAGGACCCCCAAAGACTCATACACATCCCTTTAGCTAAAAAGCATTTAGGCCATCTCCAAGAGTCGCCAAAGTCCTAACAGTTTCAACATTGCTGAAAAGTCCAAGTCCAAAGTCTCCTCTGAGATTTAAGGTAAATTCTTAGCTGCAACCCTGTACAAATGAAAAGAAAGCTAAATACTTCCAACATTGAATGGCACAAGATAGACACTTCCATTCCAAAAGATAAAAACAGGGAAATACAAAGGAATGGGACCAAAGCAGGTCCAAAATCTAGCAGGGCAAACGTTAAATCCCACAGTTCCACTTCCAGCATCCCCAGCAATCTGTGGCAAGTTGTAACCTCCAAAGGGCTTGGGTGACTCCTTCTCTATGGCACTGCAGATGGTTGTAGCTCCCATGGCTTCTCTCTTGGGTCAGTTCTTCTCTCTCCTTCCAGCTTTCCTCAGATGAGCCATGTTCCTGGCTTCTCCAAACTTCTGGGGTCTCCACTGCACCTTTGGATTCACAATCACAGCTTCACACACTGCCCTCTCAGGGGCACACTGCCTGGCCTCCCAGGCCTTCTGAAATCTGGGTGGAAGCCTTCCTGACCCCACAACTCTTGCATTCTGCATGCACCTAAAACCAGTGCCACATGAATGATGCCAAGATCTGCTGCTAGCTGGAGCAGTAGTAGCCAGTCTTCCCTCTCTTGGCTGTAGGGGTCAATTGCCTGGATCTCAGAGCACTCTGAATCCAATTCCAAGGAACAAATTCTCTAGGCTGCCACCATTCTGCAACATGGTGCACCAGGGCTCTCTTCTCAAAGCAAAGTCTTTCACTTTTGCAATTTTGAGGCTACAAAAGCTGGAGTCCTGCTGCTTCTTAATGATGCCCTCAGGCCATCTTTTCTATTCTGTTCCTTCTCAGCAATCAAGATCTCCTCTGCTCTGTCTTTGCAGGCCACAACTTTACTTGAGCTTCTTTTCTGGACAGATTCAAAATGTTTTAAATCATTCTGGCAGGCTCTTTGCTCTTGATTCTCAACATAAATCTGGCTAAAAGCCCCCAACAGTAGCCATGCCACTGCCTCAACATTAGACTGCCTTGAAATTTCTTCTGCCAGATTAATTAGTCCACCACCCATAATCTCAGTCTCAGGCAATGTCTCTGGACATGAACAAAATGCAGACTAACTTTCTGCCAAGATATAACACACATCATCTGGAGTTCAGCAGCCAATGAGTACTTATTCCCAGCAGAAACCTCCTGAGCCTGGTCTTTACTGGCTTCCTGGTCTTCTGAGCTCTGACCAGAATCTCCCATACAGTACAGCCTATGGAGTTCCAGTTCTACATTCTCAGCCAGCATTTCCAAATCTTTCCAAAATTTTCCCCTTCCCACAAGCCAGTTCCAAAGTCTTTTGAGCCACATGACCAAGGTAATGTCACAGCAACGACCCCACCATGGCAGAGAAGGGATCAGAAAACAGATAGGTACACAGATAATTCAAATTGAAATAAAGCTATGAAGAAACTGAAAAACATTATTTTGCTAGAGAGTAATTGAGAAGTATCTGTGAGATGATGATTTGACCCAAGATACAAATCTTAAAAAAGGTAACCAAGCACAAATCTTGGAGAAGAGCACTCCATGCTGAAGCAATGGCAGATGTGAAGGCCACAGAGTAGGACGTCCCAGGCATAAACCAGGACAGCTCCAACAGCACCTAAAAAACTAAAAGTTGTGGTCATCCTTCTTATGACTTTCCCAAATACTATCCCTGTATTCCCAAAGTCTTGGTCCATTCCCACTACTCCATGCTCCTGGTTATGACTGCCCCTGATGAGGACCAATGACCAACAAAGCAATTATTTTCAGTGGCAAGCATAGTTCTACAGTGTCATGTGAAATCATGTGTTTCAGTGAAACATTTTACATTTCAATTTTTTTAACTAGGTAAAGTTCTAGTGGCTCAAGTATCCCAAAGAATCTTGACCTGAGGATTCTAGTAAAGCAACAACACACAAATTGCCGAGCATTTCTTTTATAAAATAAATAAATAAAAGACAAGGTAATAACAATAACCTCACTATGGAATGTTTTTTCTAGTAGAGGAACAGGAAATTGTTATAGCTTCAATTCGGGACCTGGGGACCACATTTGATATGAACTCTTCTACCCTTACATGAAATATTGAATTAATTTCTGTTATCCATTGGAATATGTTGCTGTCTTAGTCATTGTGAATTGCCCAGCCTGAAAATATTTTCTATGTTTTTCTCCTTCAGATTCTCCTGTGTCAATAGCCTAGGGGATAAGCTGTCTGGTTTAGTTATAGAGGAAGTCGTTGTTTTTATTTGATGCCTATTTTTTCCAAGGGACAAGAAAAACATTCTCACCACTCTCTACTGGTTCCTAAGAAAAAACAAAGGTACTGTTTCATTAAAAATCTATCACACAGATCAATAAACTAGGTTTCTCTGAGTTACCTGAGATAAGTAGAAAGGGACAAGTCTGGCTAGAAGGAAAGAGAGGTACTGACTAGATCCATGTGGGACCTCAGACAGAGGGCAAAGGGAAGTACACACTCTGAACTTTAAAGACCTCCACAAGGAAAGAATGATTGAGACTAGTTAAGGCAGTTACCTAAGTGGAATTTGGAAACTTAATTCTGGTACTGACAATATCCCCAAGTGATAGTGAGTAAGTAACCATCATTGTGGGCCTCAGTTCCTAATCAATAAAATAATTTTGACTTGGCCTCTGTCGATCTTAATGGTCTATCATTTGTCACCAACATCTATTTAGCATTTTGATGGTTAGTTTCATGTGTCAATTTGAGTAAGCCGTGGTACCCAGATATTTGGTCAAACACTATCACAGATGTTTCTGTGAAGACTTTTTTGGATAACATTAGCATTTTAATCAGTGAACTTTGAGTAAAGCACATTGCTCTCACCAACATGGGCTCATCCCATTAATTGAGGCCTTAAGAAAAAGATCATTCCTGAGAAAAAGTAAGAATTATGCCAGGAGATTGCCCTTGGAACTGAACTGTAATTCTTCCTTGGGTTTCCAGCCTGAAGGCTGCCCTGCCAATTTTGGATTTGTCAGTTTTCTTGTATAGATTTAGCTGGACATAACTACAGCCATCTGGAATCATAACCATCAAAAGTACAATAAGTAACCCTAGTTGGTTTTTTGTTGCAGTTTCTCAGCAAATTATAAATAGAACCTTTGTGATGATAAATACAGCTTTACAACTGGACCTTGGCTCCAGGAATATGCCTGATTCTTTTTCTAATAGCTCAAAAGAAACCAAGTACACTCCAGTTAAGATGGAGTCCCTTTTTCTCTAATCCATATAGATGCTCTCCTTTGACCCAAATTGCAAGGACCCAATTGGCCTGACCTCCACCCACTTCCATCAATAAGTTCTCCCATTTAATGGCACTTCCTGCAATCCTAAATCTGTCTGTCTCTCTTTCCTTGATCACATGGCATCTTGGGGCTGGTTCTCATACACCAAGACTGGCTAGTTCCAGAACGCTCCTCAGTGGCATGAACCAATAGACATACATATAAGATACATGCCGACATACAGGGAGACAGACACACACACACACATAGACAAGGTTTGTTTCTCCAGAAAATCCTAAAGCAAGCATCCACCTTGTGCCTGGTATCAACTTAAATATTTAGGATTTATGAGGTAGCAAAAGTTGCAAACATTCCTGGGTCTCACCCTGTGTAGTAGACCCAAGAGGCTGGGAATCCTCAAATCCTACCATTCCAATGAAACAGCTGTCCTTTTACTGTTCCTGGGAGACAAGCACTAATCTCTTGGACCGCCCTGCCCAATAAGTGTGTATTTCTATCACAGAGGCCTTGAACCATGCCAGACAGTTTATGTTCACAATATTATTCATGGTAAAGGCCTGCTTTTTCTTGCCTAAGACTCTGAACCACACTGCATCACTTTGACCTCTGACGGTGGCAAGGATGAAGAGTAGGAAGGTCCGTCACTCAGGCAATCCATATTAGATGACTGATCCCCATGAAAATCCTGAAAATCAAAGCTTAGGTGAGCTTTCTTGGTTGGGAACCCTTCATACATGCGTTCATACTTTATTGCTAGGAAAATTGTTTCTCACATAACTTCACTGGGAAAAGAAATAGAAGTTTTCTCCTGAATTCTGCTTTATGTACCATTTTCTTTTGCTTGTTTTAATCTGTATTATTTCTCTGTAATGAGCCATAACTATGAGCATAATGCCTTATTGAGTTCTTTTTCTAGGAAGTCATCAAACCTAGGGTTGGTCTCACAACCCCTGATAAAGTCAACAATGTTTATGGAGCATCTACTATATACTGACAGTATCTTAAATACTTGAGATTTTTGAGGAAGCAAAAAGAGGCAACTCCTCCTGCCCTCTTGTCTTTATGATCTTGGGTATGCCTTTTGGAGCTATGTGTGGAGCTACCATGCTCATATACATTTTCTTCCATAGTCCTCAAGAGTCAGGTTAGACCATGAGTAAAATAAGAGTGACAGGTAGGCTAGGTTAAGCCACACTGTTTGGTAGGTATATTAAGAGCATGTTCATAGCACAAACAATCAACAAGTGAGATCTCTTCTTATTAAAAAGCTTCTGCACAGCAAGAGAAACCACCAGCAGTGTCAAGAGACAATCCACAATGTGGGAAAAAATTTTCACCTGCTGTCCCTCAGACAAAGGTCTACTATCTAGAATCTATAAAGAACTTTAAAAAATCAGACCTCCCCAATTTAATGACCCAATCCAAAAATGGGCATCTGAAATGAACAGACATTTCTCACACAAAGAAGTAGAAAGAGCAAATAAACACATGAGAAAATGTTCAATATCACTGGTCATTCATGAGATACAAATGAAAACAATGCTGAGATTCCACCTCACTCCAGAAAGAATGGCTGCTATCACGAAATTAACCAATAACAAATGCTGGTGGGGCTGTGGGGAAAGAGGAACCCTGCTCCACTGCTGGTGGGAGTGTAGACTGGTGCAACCACTGTGGAAATCAACATGGAGATACCTTAAAGAACTAGAACTGGAAGTCCCATTCGACCTAGTTATTACCCTCCTGGGTATCTTCCCCAAAGAATTAAAAGAATCATACCACAGTGATATATGTGCACCCATGTTCATAGCAGCACAATTTGTAATAGCTAAAACTTGGAAGCAGCCCAATTGCCCATCAACTGGAGATTGGATAAAGAAAATGTGGGTTTTTTATAAAATGGAGTACTACTCAGCCATAAAAAATGAGAAATTAGAGGCATTTATAGCTAAATAGATGCACATTGACATGATACTCTTAAGTGAAATAAATAGGACACACATGTATAAATACCAAATAGTTTCTCTAGTGTGAGAAACTGAAAGTGTAAATAAGGACAAAATAGTATAATAGATAATGTGAAATAGGAAGAAAAGGGGCAAAGGGGAAGGGGAAATAGAAGAGGTAGGGGAAAAGAAAGAAGGGAATGGAATTAATATGAGAAAATGAAAAAATGGAAACAAAGTCTTTATAAATAGGGAGGGATGGAGGGGTTGAAGGGAGGGCAGGGGAAAGGGGAAAAATAAGAACCAAGAGAGATTATGTAAAGGTGCAAATTTCCAATGATGAATATCATTACAATATATACTTAAATATACCAATAAAATAATATTTTTAAAAAGAGCATGTTCAACTTACAATGTTTTCAACTTACAATGGGTTTATTGGGGCATAACCTCATCATAAATTAAGAAGCATCCGTGTGTGTGTGTGTGTGTGTGTGTGTGTGCATGCGTGCAAATATTTATAAAGGATTATATGATTATGGAGACTGGGAAGTCTTCCATCAAACTACCATCTACAAGTTGGAGACCCAGGAAGGCTGGTGGTACAATTCTAATGCAGATCCAAAGTCCTGAGAGCTAGGAGAGATGAAGGCATAAACACCAGTGCAGTGAAAGAAGAGCCATGTAACAGCTCAAGAAAGTAAGAAGGACACAAAATGGATGAATTCATTCTTCCTTCATCAGTATGTTCAGTTCAGGCACTCATGAATTATATGATGCCCACCCATACTGGGTATGGAAATCTACTGTACTTAGTGCACTGCTGCTCATCTCATCAGGAAATACCCTCATATGCTCTCCTAGTAATAATAGATAATCTTGGCACCCCATAGGACAGTCAAATTGACACACAGAATTAACCATAACACTGAGGCCTACTGAGATTAAATAATTTCCTCAGGTTCATACAGCCAGGAGGTGGGACTGTGAGGCTACTTCGTCTGATCAACAAGTACATGTTCTCCTGTTCCAGCTATACAAAATAAAGGCAGCTTCTGGAAGACAGTTATTAATGACAAAGCACTGATGATGACATGTAGACAGTGATTATATTTAAAGGCTAGAAATTACCGTTCCTGAAAAATGCTAGGTAATAAAACCTAACTGGCACATATTATCTGTCTGTACAACCCAGAATAATCAGCAGAGGATAGATTCTCTCCTTTCTCTAGACCTAAACTTCATGACTTATTAAAAACAAGATGATGACCTGTCTACACCACAGCCTCTTACAAGTACTAATGTGATTTTGTTTATTAGTCAGAGTCCCAACTAGGAATAGATACAGTGCTCAAGGACAATTCAAAATGGGTCTTTCACAAAGGGATTCATCACAAGCATCAAGGGATAATACAGGCACCTGGACTAAGAATAGTGGCTACAAAGGAAACAAAGAAAGGGATGAAAGAGAGCATGGGTCCCAGCACATGGAAGGTAAGAGAGTTGGGTAGAGGGAGTCATCTTGGAAGGACCTGGGACTCTGACACAGGTCATTACAGAGGGAGGAAACGAGTCAGAAATAAGTACCCTGATCTTAAACTCCTTTCTTCCCACTGAATCTCCTCCTGGACCCCAGAGGCTGAATCCAAAGAGAGACAAGGGAGCGTCTTGATGCCTTTCCCACCCCCAGCAGCTGGGACAAGAGAGGAGAGTGGAAGCATGAGATACGAAGGGGCCACAGAACATGATCCTCTGGGATCAGAGGGGGAAAACATAAGAGATAATCTTTTCATGGCAAATGGGGAAGGAGAATTTTTAAGATAATATCAAGTATAAGTGTGAATTCAATGAAATAGACACACTCATTACAGTTGATGAATGTGAAGATATTTATTCTTTCTAGAAAGCAGTCTGGAGTAAGTAACAAGAAGTGTTAAAACATCCTTGTCATTTAATTCAGTGTTTCCTTTGATATATCTAGTTATTTCTATACTGGAATACCCATTGTAACATTATTTATGATACTGAAAAGTTGGAAAGTTAAATGTCTTAGTAGTAAGGTCTAGATCAAATAAACTGTGGTATGTCCCTATGGGAGAAAAAACTCCACAACCATCATAATGTTGAAAAATATTTTAAAATGTAACAAAATATCCAAGATACAAAATAAATGACAAAAAATTCAAGTTCTAAATTGTACACTGTGAAACCCAATCCTATTAATATATTCTGTATATGTACTTGGAAGTACATCTGAATGAAATCAGGAATGAAATGCACCAAAATATTGGCTATGACTATCTCTGGCTGATAAGATTTTGGTAATTCTTACCTCTGTTAACTGAAGAGAACAGGAGAAGGAGGAAAGAAAAATAAATGCCAACCATTATTATGCTTCAAATCATCAAGGAAATCAAGGTTTTAAACTCCAGATGAAAACCATGCTCAATTACCTAAGGACTTTGAGTCCTGTCAGAGAAGCCCTAACAGAGAAGGGAATAGGAAATACTACCATAGCCTTCTTCTTGGAGTGGGAAACACTAGTTATGAAAACTGAAAATAATTGCAATATAAGAATGTATTATTTCTTAATGGGTGATTTAAGTCAAGCTTTAGTTACTTTAAACAATAAACCCTAAAGTTAATGGCTCTTTCAAAATGTATGTCTCCTCATTCTCATTGACACTATTTACCATTTATTTGTCCCCAAAGCTGAAGCAGCATTTTCTTGAGGCAAGAAAATTTTAGGCTATAAAGGAACCTTATATTTTTACATCCCTTTAAAGCTAACCAAACTCTTTTGTATATATTAATCTCTATATATTACCCATGCCCATGTCTTCATTTAAATGGAAGGAACCATCCAAAGTGCCTGAGCGTCACAGCAACTGGGAAAACCAATGTCACTGTTCCACTTCTGTAGATGAGCAAAGTGGAGATGGGGGCAGTGAAGCCTCTTATCTAAGGTAACATAGTAGGTGATGAGCAGAACCCAGTATCCTGAGGCATTTTAGAGCTTTTTTCCAAGTGGCTAAGTGTGCTGGAACCAAGAGCAAGTCTAAGAGCATACTGTGGAAAGAAGATATTCAAACCTAGCTGCCCAGGGGAGCTACACATCTGAGAGACTTAAACTAGGCACACTCATTAGTTCTGTATTTCATTGCTTAAAATTTACCTAATGAGAATTATCAGAGGCAAACAACTGCTTATGTTGCAGAAAATAATCTAAATGTTCAAAAGATGGTTATTTAGGCCATGTAACAAAACATCATATAATCACCTAAAATGTTTTCCAGGGATATCTAATGGCATGAGAAAATGCTCACAATGATATAGGAAGTGATATATAAGACCTCCAAATGACATAGAGAAAATATTGTAATTCCCAACCTGTTAGATGTCCTGTTAGATTTGCTGAGTTCATGTTCCCAAAAATCAAAGAATGAATTCGAAGAAACAATGGAGGTTAACAGTAGGAAATATTTATTGAAGGGAAAGATACAGCTCCTGAAAGGCAGGAGGGGGCCCAAAAGTGCGTTGCAAAGGACCCCACTTTTCAGGGGAAGTTTTATAGAGTACAACCACATGGGTACAATGTGCATTACAGCTATGATCAACCAATAAGATTATAATATAGTCACTTAGGTAACATTGGTCCAATGGGAAAGCAAGTCACAAAGCAAGTGTACATGGAGGAACAAAGAATTTTTCAGAAAAGGATGAGTCTGAGGGTCTTGGTCACCCTCCAACATGACTAATGTCTATCTAGACTTCATTATACCAGGTGTTACCACTTATCTTAGACCTTGTCATTTCTTCTTTGAGGCCTGCCCTCCAACAGATGTGCCTCTGGCCACAGTTATAATGTGTTTTACCTTTGCCCTGACTCTTCAGAGCCTAGCCCTGTCTGACTGCCTATAATATTTCTACCTAGGTTAGTTGTCTATAATAACAACACGGTGTTGAACTAAATAATAATAATTTGATATATTGTCACTAGCATAGATGAGTATTAAATAATGATGACTTCAAGGAAAAAAAAGTGACTGCTTCTTGTAATGCATCTAGCAAGCACTAAGTACATGCTTCATGTGAAAACTTCTCTTTTTAAATAAAACAACTTGGACTCATGAAAAATCCTTTCTCCTCACTTCTATCTTTAATGTAGTTCAAAAAAACTACATGTATTTAGTAAAGGCTTTTTTCCTAATCTCCACTTTAATACATGTGCAAAGCAGAATATTTGAGAAAATAGAAAAATAAAAAGTAAACAAAACTACCAACAAATTTCACATGTATCCTACCCAACCTGTGAACCCAAGACACACAATATTCCCATCAAAACCCTTCCATTTTTCTTCTAAAATAAAGCCACTGTGGACCAAGTCTTTAGACTCTGTAATTTGTGTGTATGTAATTGTATAAACAAGAAGCAAAATACTTCTTAACTCTACAGATTTTACTTGTTGTTCAAAAATAAACTAAAATTTAAAATAAATACATCTACCAACACACACACACACACACACACACACACACAGAATGATTGAGCAGCATTTCCTTCTCTAAGCATAACAAAAATAATTCTTTTTCCTATGAATAAGCAAATGGATGATTTTTTTAACCTGAAATCAAACTCAGGACCTTGTGCTTGCAAGCCGGTGGCACCACTGAGATAAATCCCCAGCTCAACTTTTTAAAGTTTGAATTAATGAAATTATGCCAAGTAAATGTTGCCTGGCCTGGAGGAGAGAATATGAGGCTACTGTCAGGCCCATAAACACTTTGTAAAGTTGCTGTCCGGCCCATAAACATTTAAAGGTGATGCAACAACATAGAGCTGCCACGAAGACTTCTCCATCTTGCCACAGGACTATCTAAACACTTTGCAATGCACAGTTTGATAAGCACAATTCACTCCTTATAGTACTTTATTTTCCTTTGCCTAGTAGGTTTTAAACTATTTAGCTTCTAAGTATTCATGTTGAATGAGGTGACAGGGAAAGAGAAATATCTGGGAAAAGATTTGATCATCCTTAACTGGCTAGAGGCATTGACTTTGGAACTCCCCTTGTCCCTGGATCCTCTGACCTCACCAGGGCTTTCTGTTACATCTCATAGCTCTTTGAAGGCAAAGATCAAGATGTCTGCAGGCAGAGTTATCAGTTTTCACTCCACTGACACCATTCTTCTCTCACTCATAAAGATCAAAGGGTTAAGCACATGGAGCTCCACTGTCATTTTGCTCATGATCTTCTCTGATGATAAATAGCAGAGAGACTGAGCAAAGGCTCAGCATTACTTTAAGAAGCAGATTATTCTTTGATATCTATCTTTAAAGTTCAGCCACTTATACTGAATTATAACAGATGGAATTGCCAGATATGCTAAAAAGTCAAAGTTGGTTAATAACTGGACTTCTGTATGCTGTGGATTTCTTCCGGTAGTGAACAATCTGAACAATCTGCAACGTTGGTTATCATCTTAGTCTATTTGTGAAGCTATAACAAAATAGTGAGTACTGGGTGTCTTGGTTACTTTCTTATCACTGAGACACAATATCCACACCCACAACTTAAAGGAGAAAAGGTCTATTTTGGCTCACAGTTTGTAGAGGTTTCAGTCCTTAGTCCACTGGCTCTAAGGCAGGGTGGTGTAGCAGAGGGAAAACAGCTCATGATGTGGTCGGTAGAAGCAGAGAGAGCTATCAAGGGAGGAGCTAGGAAGAGATAGACAACCCAGACCCACTTCCTCCCAACATCATGGTTAGCTCTAAAGTCATCAGTGGACTAATCCACTAATAAGCATCATACCTCCATGATCCAATCACCTCCCAAAAGGCCCACCTATGAGTGCATGAGGCTTTGGGTGGACATCCAGAAATAAAGCATAACACTGGGTAATTCACAAAGAATAAAAATGTATTCCTCGCAGTTTGGGAAACTGAGAAGTCTAAAATCAAAATGTGAGAAGGTTTGGTGTCTAGTGAGGGTCTACTCTCTACTCCCAAGATGGCTGCTTAAACATTGTATCTGCCTGAGGGTGGAATGCTATGTCCTCACATGGCAGACAGAAAGCCGAAAGGCCAAAGGGAAGAGCAGATCTCTTCTAATCCCACTCATGAGGGGGTCTAACCTCATGATTTAATCACCTTCTTGGGGACCCATCTCTCAACATAGTTACTTACATTCAACACATATTTTGGAGGGGACAAAAACATTTAAACCATAGCAGATAGAATAAGAGAAGCAAGTAGGAGCCAGACCACACGGCATTGTAGACCCCATTTGTAGACAAAGTACTAGGATTTTAAGTGCGAAAGACATCCAAAAAAGGTGTGTAAGCCTAGAAGTAGTGAAATCCGATATATAATTTTCAGAGATGACTGTGGTGGCTTGCTCTTTGATGGGGTTTGAAGCACTAAGAATACACTGAACCACAGGTCACTGTTCCAGCTGCCCTGACTCTTTCAGCTGGACAGAGAGCAGTTGTTTAAGATTTCCTGAAAATGCCAGGGATTTAGCTCAGTAGCACCATGCCTGCCTCGCAAGTACAAGGTCCTGAGTTTGATCTCCAGTACAAAAAAAAAAAGATTTACTGAAAAGATAACTTTACAGTGCAAGAGGAGGAAAAATGCCTACTACATGTTAACCCTAACTAATCTTCTAATATAGGCACGATACCATCATGTAACAGAGGCAGCAACAGGGGCAAATAGAAAGCAAGAAAGTAGACCAAATTCATACAATCAGTTAAAGAAAACCAGATACATGAATCCAGGTCTTCTGGCTCCACAATGAATTATTTCCTTCTTGCAACTATTATAATTACACATATTTTACAGTATATAACTATAGTATTATACATAATATATTTAAGCACTACAAGACCTTCTATGTATTTTAAGACAAATGGTAAGCATGAAATTTAAATGACCAGTTGCAACCATTATATATAATCCTTCATCCTTTCAAATAGTTGAATATGCCCCCAAAAATATCACTGGTCTTGGGGCCAAAAGGAGTAACTCAATGCAGCTGATACATCCAAGTTTTATTTTGTGCACTGCAGAATTCCTGGCAGTGCCTGTCAGCTTCCCTCCCAGCATACCCCCTCTCTTGGCTATTTCATGAGAAAGACTTCCCTTGCAGGTTGCTGGCTGCAAGCACAAATTCATGGTGTGCAGGAGCCCAATTACCAGCCGGTGCTGGTTGTTTAAATGCATCCTAGGATTCCACCCATTGTAATTCAGTGTAAGCAGCTGAACTTTCAAGAGTTTCTCCCTTTGCTTTCCCTCAATGGGGAACAAGATAGCAAGGCAAATGCCTGCAATTGAAGAGCTTTTATAATGCCATGATGTGAAGGTCAGGAGAATGAAACTTGCTCCTACTCCCCATCTCCCACACTTCACACAATGAAGATTTCTAACACAAATAATATGAAAGGGCAAAAACAAAATGAATACCCCCTCTTCTTAAATGCTTCTGGCAAAAACCAAGTTCAATGATGCTTTGTGGCATTTTAGAGATTGAGAACTGGTGTCATAACAAGGAGGGGTAGAGAAGGAGATTCCAGCCCTACCTCTTTCCAGAAGGAGGCTCTGTCAACGCACACACTTTTCTCTACTGTGCAGTATTTACTTCTCCAGTGTTCTGGTTCGCTTGTCTTTTAAATACAATTGCACCTTTAAAACCTAAGCAGGCATGCAAGAAAAAGAAGGACCTTGTAGCTATTGCAATGTCTCCAGAAGCTACCATTAATTATACAACCAAACACCTTGAGACAACTTAAAACAGAATGTATACAGAGAGGACAAATCCACAAAATCCTTAAATCAAGTAAAATGTCAAGAACCAAGAAATAACCATGTTCAAACGTACTGAGATTTCCTGAATATTCTTTCAAAAGTTGCATAATTCACTGAATTTTCAGTGTAACAAACTCTCTGACTCAGATGGGCATTTCTTCCTGGACTGAGTTGCTCTTGAAAAAGTATGTGTGTTCATTTAAAAAACTCTTTTAATGTTCACCAATTTAATTTTAATATATAATACAGAAGAATGTAATGAATTCAGTACAGCGTGATGAAGTTGTACAAAGTAAACATGCTCATACAGCAGATGGGGGAGTGGAATATTGCCCAGCACCAGACACCCCTTTCAGGCCCCTATGACCCTACCCTTCCCCATCACTTCCCTAAACACCCTTGCATACTCATATCAGGTTAGGTCTGCCCGGTTTTGAACTTTATATAAGTGGAATCATGTAGCCTGTGCTCTTTCCTGCTCAAATTCTTTTACTCAACACAATATTACTGAGACTCATCCACTTTGTGGCAGGTAACAGTAGTTCATTTGCTTGACTATATCATACTTTCTTGCACAAATAGATAATACCCACTTTACTGTAGCTGTGGTTTGTTTTTCCGGTACCCAGCTACCTTAATAGGGCTGCCACAGACATTTGAATATCTTTTGGTAACAGCTGTTCTCAGTCCTGTTGGAACCAAACTGCTATAGATCATATAGTGTGTGCATAGTCGATTTTAGGAGATACTGCCTATCTTCCTTCACTTTTTGCTGCTTTCACAGAAAACCACAAACTGGGTAATTTATAAAGAACAGAAATTTATTTTCCAGTGTTGGGAAGTTCAAGACCAAATCACAGGCAGGTTAAGACCTCATCTTTCTGCTTCCATTATGGTGCCTTAATTCCTGCAGTCTTGAGAGGGATGATACTAGGTCTTCACATAGGAGAAGGGCAGAGGAGAGCAAACTCATTCACAAAGCCCTTTTTATAGCAGCATTAGTCCATTCATGAAGATAAAGCCCTCAGGACCTAAACACTTTGCATTAGGCTCCACATCTCAAAACCAATACACTGAGTATTAAATTTCCAGTACATACAAGAATTTCAGAAAGAACAAAAACATTCAAACCATGGCAGTGCCAAATCATTTTCCAAAGTGATTACACTAATTTAAATCCCACTTCTTGGATTACCTAGCTGGTCCCTAAATGCAATCAAAAATATTATTATAAATATGAGGCAGGAAGAGATGTCACATGCATGTACATGCACGCGTGCGCACACACACACACACACACACGCATGCATGTGCGCAAGCAGAATAGGAAAATCAGTGTGATGATAGAAGCAGAGATTTGAGTGATGCGGCTAAAAGCCAAGAAATGCCAGCAGTCACCAGAAGCTGGAAGAGGCATAGAATGAATTTTCCCACTGAGCCTCTGGAAGAGTAGTCCTAAATTTTGGTCCAGCAAAATTTATGTCAAACACTATCCTCCAGGATTACATGAGAATACATTTATATTGTTTTAAATCACCAAATCTATGGTAACTTTTATAGGAGCAACTGGAAACAAATACAAGTTTTAGTGCCCATTGTAATAAATTCCAGAAACATATGTGGAAATGGCTTTGGAATTCAATAATGTGTAGAGGCTGGAAGAAGGTTTTGCATCCATGATCAGTAGACTGCTGGTAGAAATGTGCATATTAAAGGACTGTCAGCAAGGTCTCAGAAGGAAGGGAGATACATGTTATTGGGTCATCTTTGTTATATAGTAGTAGAGCACTAAGATGACTTGTATCCTACCAGAACATACAACCTGTACATCTTGAACTTAGATATTTAACTGAGAAGATTCTTAAACAAAGTATCAAAAGTGCAGCTTAGTTTCTTCTTGTCATTTATAGTAAAATATGAAAGGAGAGAGATGAAATGAGGAAACAACTGTTAAGCAAAAAGAAAACAGGGATTGATGATTTGAGAAATTCTCAGATTATCCAGATTGTAAAAGGTGTAAGGAGATTCATCATCAGGAAATCATCCTCTAGAGAGAAATCCAAAGGCACAACTGAGGATCTTTGGCTAATGTCAAAGAGATGAGACATGTGATTCCTAGATGCCCTGAGCCACCTCAGTGGAAGCCAGGAAGAGATTTGCTTATCCAGGAAATATCTGTCGATCATCCTCATATGGATGTCATGAGCCCCTGTGTCATCCACTGGAGAGCAACAAGGATTTACAGAGAGTTATATCAGAAGCACAGCTGAGTTTAGACCAAAAGGGAGAAAGAGGAGACAAAACGAAGGAAAGCTGTTAAACGTCCAAAATTCTACAGACAGGAAACAGGCTCACAAAGCTATTTAGCTATATGCATATATTCTTTTAAAAGAAAGGAAGAATGACTCCTAGGGTGAAGTTTCAGGCTGAACTAGCAGAGACACAGTTCGTGAGGGATTATTTCTAAGCCTTAAAGCTTAACGGGACTTGTCCTGCTGGATTTTTAAATGGCTTATAATCAGCGACTCCTCTCTCCCTTCCATAATTCTCCTTTCTGGAATGGGAACACTTGTAGAGCTGTTATCCTATGCCCACCCTACCACTGTATTTTGAGAGCAGATAACATGTTCTCTAGTTTTATGGGTCTATAGATAGAAAGGAAGTTTTCCTCATGATAGGTCATACCAAGAGTTTAATTTACCCTGATTTAAATAATTTAGATAATGAAATTCGGAATTGATATTATTTAGATGACATGCTGCACTGAAGTTGATGGTGCAATAGGTTGAGGCTTTGGGAAGTTGTTGATTGAATGCATTTTGTATGTGGGATGGATGGAAATCTTTTAGGACTGAAGGGTAGACTGTGGTAAACTGAACAATGATACCCACACCCACCCCCGCAAAAAGTCGCCATTCTACCACCTGGAACCCGTGAATGTTTTCTTGTATTGTCCCCCTCAAAAAAAGAGGACTTTATAGATGTGATAAACTGACGACCTTAAGAGGGACTGATTCACCTGGATTATTCAGCTGGGCTCTAAATGCAATGGTGGGTATCATTTTTAAATGTACTCAAATAAAGATTTAACTACAGCGGAGAAGAAAATATGAAGATGGAAAAAAGAGAGATTTAAAGGTGCTACACAGCCGGCCTAGGAGATGAGGGAAAAAGCCATGAGCAAAGAGCCCTGACCTTCCCTGTAATATGAGTTGATAATACCTGACTCACCTCCTTCTCTGTGTTACCTGAACTTAAAACATAAAATCAACATTATTTTGGAAATTAAAAATTACAGTTAATGATATACATGATTATATATGATTAATAGATAAGCCCAATCAAAAATATTATCAGAAGTTCAAAGACAAGTATTAAGCACTACAAATGCAGGTTACCTGGATTTTTTATTTTAAAAACAGGTAACAGTAAAACCCATAGAATTCACCTGCTGGAACCTGATGCTAACATGGTGGGATTTAGCTAACAGAAACCCTAGTTATGGGGAAATGGTTGATATTTTTTTCTTCATCTAAAGCCATAATTTTCAATCAGGCAAGCCCTTCTCTCATTCCAAGATATACGAATTTAGCAACAAAAGACTAGACACAATATGTCACATCTACTGGGCATGATAAAATGAGAGTTAGAGAAAAATAATGTACTTTGAGAAATTAAATCCATTCAAATGACATTGTTACTGTTCAAACAATGAAGAATGGCTCTTTGAGAATTTTTTTTCAAAGTCAATTTTACCAGGGAAAAGAACCAAACAAATAAACAATTCATTAACAATTCAAACTCTGTCTTTGATTTGGCTCCAAAATGGTATTCCCCAGCATGTCTTCCTGCCTTAGTTACAAAATTTGGCTCTGAAAATGTTTAAGACATTTCCAAAGATGAAATCTATCCTAAAAGGACCAAGATTTGCTAACATCAAAATGATTTTATATATATATATATGTATGTATTTTTTTAATTACCTGAATGTCATTCTAAAAGAAGAGTTCCAAGAGTGTTTGAAAGAATGACAGTCCACTCTAACGAGTTTCTGGTTCAAGGGGCTACTTGTGAGGGAGATGTGTTTATTTACTTGTACAGAGAAACAGAAGACTCTGGCAGAAATGACTTGGGCATCAGAGACAGGTTAACTGGGTTAGAATCCAGCTCTATTGCCTACTGCTAGGTGAACCCAGGGTGAATCGTGTACTTTCTCTATTTCATTTTCCTCCTCCTGCAAATAAAGATAGTACCTCTTGGGAAGTGAAAAGGAGCTCTTTCACTAATATTTCCATTGGGACAACAAGCGGAGCTAGGACTGTCACAGGCAAATCAGGTTGCTTGGTCATCCTAATACCCACTACTTTTAGGGCTTTTGTGAGGAATATGAAATAAAATGGGTTCATGGAATGTGATTAATTGGTAGTCATACATAATTTATTTCAGTGGTTTTTTTTTAAGTCCTATCACTGGCTGATGAGGCTTGTTTGCTCCACTGGATCTTGCTTCTCAAAGTCTTCTACTTACAAATCCATGTGAGCCTGGCAATGTTCTGGTCTGGTATGATAAATGGCTGTGCATTCACACCAACTGCTTGGCAGGACTACCAACAGAGCTTGTCTACCCTCCTTCTGTCTAGGGGGCACCGCTAGCAAATGGTGGGTTTCTCTTGGAGCCTACACAGGAAGGAAGCAGTACACACCCATTTATCATGTGCTCTCCAAATGGAACCGGCCATGCAGTATACTTTTCTGACATGTGACAGACTTGACATGGACACCTTACTCTCAGAGGCTGAACTTCTTCAGCCCATTAAACACAAGGATATCTGTACATCTAGCAATGTGCAGCTGCCATACTTCCACCCTTCACCAAAAGTGAGAGTAATTCAAGCCCTTTATATGCTTGCTCCTTTTAAGGCTAGTACCTGTTTTGTGGCCAGGTGTATCAAACAGTCTTAACGTGAAATCATGTTCTGTGATGAACTTCATGCCTGGTTCAACTAATTCCGGATGCTCAGCCTCCCTGAACCGACTGAAATGATCCTAAGACTGAAACAATGCAGACCAGGAGGAGCACAGTCTCAGGGATCTGTGTGCCTGGATTTGTGGTCTGCACTTATCACCTGTGTGAGCTTGGTCAAGCACCGGAGACTCTCTCTATCTCAGTTTCCTTATCCACTAAAAAGAAATAACAACAGCATCTAACTTAGGGAGTTGTTGTAAGGATAAAATGAACAAGATGAGCCAATTTTTATAATGTACGAAATTTTTTTACTGTAGGCCAAGTATTCTACTGGCTCTATTTGGTGTTTGTTTGTAGTTGGTTTGTTTTCCCCCTGACAACAAATACATCACTCCAATACCAATCCTCAAATTCTCTAGCACTAACCCAACTATTGAGCTCAATTCTGACACTATGCAGAATTACCACAGATACACAGGTGTCTTCATGACTCCCCGTTTCTGATGTCAGCTATACATAGGGTTCCCAGCCTACCCTTTGGCCAGAAGACTACAAACTCAAGGATTCTCTCAGTCCCTTCTCAGGCTTAATAATTTGCTAGAACAAGAAACAGAACTCAGGAAAGTGCTATACATACTATTACAACTTATATGACTTAATGTTATAAAGGGTACATCCAGGTGGTGAGGTTTAGAAAGGTTCCAAGTATAGGAGCCTCTGCTTCCATAGACTTAGACCTAGATGTTTTAACCAACTCAGACGCTTCCTCGGAATTCACCCTTCCATCTTTCATTGAGGGCCCATGATGCAGGCCCAATTGCTGAAGTCAGTGGCTATGGGTGATTAAACTCAATCTTCAGCCCCTTTCCCTTGCCTGGAAGGGACAAAGCTGAAAGTTCCCACCTCCCATTTAGGAGGTTGGTTTTTCTGGCAATCAGCCCCTATCAGAAGCTCCCCTAGGAACCTGACACCAAGCCAGGTGACCTCACTAGGATACAAAAGACGCTCCTATGGCTCAGGAAATACCAAGGATTTTAGGAGCTAGGTGCCAGGTTACAGGGACAAAGACCAAGCATGCTTTTTTATTATGTCTCAGATTCTTTGAGTATATATTATTTCATCATTATTCCCTTTAAGATGAGAGAACAGAATCAGAGAGTTGGGTGACTTGCCCTAGTTCAAACATCTGGTAAGTGTCGGAGCTGGAAACGGGTCCCACATCTGATTGACCTTAGGGTCCTTTGTTCTTTCCTCCAAACCAGGGATCAGCAAATTATTTCCATAAAAGGCCAGATAATAGATATCTTAGGTTTTGTTGTCTCCATTCCAGCCCCTTACCACTCACTGAAGGTCAAGCATTGAGCTAAATTTTTAACTCTGCCTTTGTAGTACAAAAGTTGCCACAGAACAAAAATGAATGCGTATGGCTATGTTCCAATAAAATTTGATTTGCATAAGCAGCCGCTCAGGTAGATTTGGCCTGTGAACTACAGCCTGCAGACACCTGCCCTATGCAACTACCTCCCTGGTCAGTGAAATCTGTGCCTTTGCAATTGGTAGGAGAGTTCTTTGATCTAGCTGCTTGTACCTTTAAAAATTTTAGTTCTGTGTCACCTACCTGGAACCTTTAATCAGTATCATCCTTTTTGACTCCCCTCCTTTGTGGATTTTAAACGCCGGTATACCACTCTGCTTGGTCCTCGGCCACCTCTATACCCATGCACTCCCTCCCACGTGATGTTAGGTGGGCTAAGGTACCTAAGAGTCCATCTGAGGCCAAGACCCTCCCCACCACTCCACGATGAGACGACTGGCTGCATCCTCAGTCTGTCCACTTGGAAGGCTGGCGGGAAGCCCCGAGAGGATGCGACTAAGCTTGAGCTCTCATCCTTCTTACCAGGCTCCTACTCCAAAAGCCTGTTTTGCACAGTCTTCCTCACTGGATTTGAAGGCTACCCTTCCCTTGATGCAGGCCAGAAGTCATTCAGTCTTTCTGGTATCTTGTCAATCTGTCAGTGACCCTCATGACTCCACTTTAAAGATACAGAGAATCAATTACTTCTCCTCCACCCCCACTGATACTGTGGCAGTCTACGTCCTCACCATTTCTTGAGTGAGCCATAACAGCATCCTCCTAACTGGTCTCTCTGCATCCAGGCTTTGTCTCCATCTTTCTACTCGCAGCACAGCACCCAGAACAACCTTGCGAGATCGGGAGCCAGCTCTCCTCAGTGGCCCTCATCTCACCTGCAGTCGGAGTCAGAGCCCCATCTGTCTCCTTCCCCCACCCCTGGCTCACAGCTCTGCAGCCACCCTGGCCTTCTGAGCTCCCTGAAACACAAGCCATACTTGCCTCAGGGCTTTGGCATGTTCTGTTTTTCTGCTCAGAATGCACTTCTCTAAATATCCTCATGGATTCTCCCCCTCATCTCCTTTAGGTTCTATTTAAAATAGCAATCCCCCCATTCCTATCCCATCAGTCTCTAATCCCCCTTTTTTGTCTTGTTTTACTCATTAGCATTTACTATCATCTAGCATATATTTTCATTTATTTGCTTATTTTTTAACAAAACCTTCAAAAAGAATAAGGATTTGGGGGTCTTTGCCAGTATCTCTTGTGATCAGGACTTTGTCTCATGGAGTTACTGAATAACTAGAAAGGAAGGAAAAAAAGAGAGGAGGAGGAATGTAGAGAGTGAAAGGAGAGAGGGAGATATTTGCTAGTCAACTGTCACAAGAGTATAGTTAGAAGAGAGGAAAGGGAACCAACCTTTGTCCCTCTCTGTCACTCAACCACAGCCAGGCAAGGGTCCAGCCATCAAGACAAAAGGTTGCACATGAAGCAGGCTGTCTCACTCAGACTTGTCCTGAGTTCAGCCCCCTCACCCCCTGGCTCCTTGGTGAGAGAGGAGGATAAATACAACCAGGAGAGCTGATTTCCACTGGCCAGCACTGGAGCACTAGCAAGATAGCAGTGGGCTATCTTGGGTGCAAAGTTTACTGTAAAAAGAGGAAAGCATCTCTCCTCACTTCATGGAGACATCACACAGAGTTTGCAAACTGAGGAAGCCCCCAGGCCCAGCTGCAGAAGAAAAGAGAGACAGCTGTAGAGACAACAGCTGTGCCAGGCAAAAGGTGGCAGCCCCTCAGGAGCATACAGGAAACCATGGCAGAAGACAAAAGAACCCAAAATTCCATGAAGTCCCTGACTATGCAGGTGACCAGATTTGTTCATGAGCCCATGACAATATCCTGACAACTCCACAAAATGCTTGGGGGTTATTCATAAGGAACAGGAGCTGTACAAATAAGATATGAGACCCAACACAAAGGATAGTTTCGACCATATGAAGCCACAAACTGGTAAATACTGGGCTAAGGTAAAATTAAAACCAGATTCAATCTCAGAAAAAAAATGACTTCTGATGTATTCTCCCTTATTTATATAAAACTTAAGAACTCAGAGAAACATGATTAATTCAACTGTCATCTTTCGAATCAAGCCAAGCCCTCCAAAAACCTGTCAAAAAAGAGACAACTGGTTTCTAGGTAAACATAGCCTCTGCATGTGTGATTTGAATGGCCAGGTCCTATTTTAGTTTCAAAATGACCACGAGTTGACTTTCCTAGTTCATTCCTGGGGCTGCTATGATAATCACATAGCAAAGTCTATTCATTGGAGATTGTAACCCATAAGGTATAAATAATGACAATGCTGCTCTAGATGAAACAGTAAAACAATGACAGGTACCTGAATGTCCCTCCTGACATCCAGTTGGCAGCAAACTGGAAACTTTGCCTGGGCTGACAGCAATTAGGGACATAAATAGCTGTTTATTTAACAGCATCCTTTTGGAGCCTCAGCACGTCCAAAAGGCATTAAAACACATGATTAAGTCACCTTGAGATATGTGAACACTGTGAATGTTCATTCTTAATGTTTTATTTTTAGGTTCAATTTTATCTTGACTTAGCAGCCGCCATCATTAAGCAAGCATTTTTAAGTTCATCTGCCTCTTGAGGAAAGCCAGCTATCATCATCAGGCGAACATTAGATTTGAGACATGTGTCAATACAAAAGTAATTTGCACTATTGATTGCCACATGGATGTGGAACAAACCCTGCTGAAGCCTGCATATGTCAGTCGGCTTGTTTCAGCCTCAATCAGCATGCCACCTCCCAAAGCTCCTAGAGACCGGAGAAAATTCTCAGCTCCCTTCTCCCCAAGGTCTGCTGTCACAGATAGGACAGCTCACCTCCCCTTCCTTCTTTTCTCCTATTACCACAGTAAGAAGAGAAGGTCTTAAACTCTCATTGGCTCAACTATCTTTCTTAAAGGGACAAATGTAACCCATTAAACACTCTACCAGCTGGATCAGTGATGGTGAACCTTTTAGAGACCTAGTGCCAAACTGCATCCCAAAACCCCCTTATTTATCAGAAAGTGCCAACACTACATTTAAACCTGGATACTGAGGCTTTAAGTTAGAAAAAACAACTCTACATTAACACCTTTTGTCTTAAAAGAAAACCACAATGACACATGTACCATAGCCTTGCCACCCCTGAACTAGATCATGTGTTGATCAGTACAAAGCTGTTTATCGAAAATCTCCATCCCAAACACTCCCAGTATCTACACTGTAATTGTTTCCTCTTGCTCCTATCTTTCTAAAATTAGCCCAGCACTAGTCTGCATTGGAAAATTCACACACACTAAAGCTGACATCTGCTTTCAGTTTTCCATTCTAATCCTAAGGAACAGATTCACAGTTTTGATTTAAGAAAATCTCCTATATACTTATTTTAGTGCTGTGGACAATCCTCTTGGCAAGTAACAAACAGAGGTACATATCATTGGCAAAGCTTCTTAGTTATAGATCTGGGTGCCAAGATGAACTTTCCAAGGCCATTGGCTGATATTCTCACTGCAGAGGGACCAGCTGTGATGTTGAACTGTAAAAGTGAAGTCTCCAACCATTTCTCAGGGATTTTTGTTAATGTTTTAAGGGTCTTTTGCAAACTGAAGGTGGCTACAAATTCCTGATCACCCCAAACTGAAGGTGGCTACAAATTCCTGATCACCCCTTCCATTAAAAGGGAAGGTCTATTTATTCTCCCCTTGGAGATGTGGGACTGGTCTCTTGACCAGTACATAGCATAGAAGTGATACATTGCCAGTTGTGGGTCTGGGCTTTCAGAAGACAGCAGCTTCTTCCTTGGTCTCTGGGAAGCCAAGAGCCAAGTAAGAAATGGTAAGACTCTGAGATCACCATATTGTGAGAAGCCCATGCCTCTTGAAGAGCTCTGTAGGTGACACCACATGGAAAAGGGAACCAAAGAGCATGAGGGTATATGATATGGGAGTGAAGACCCATTTTGTATGTGGATTCTCCAGCCTCAGCTGCCCTCACTCATCCCAAGAGGACCAAAACACACTGCCAAGGTGAGCCTTTCCCACATTCCTAACACCAACAAAATTGTCAACAAAATATACAGGTTGTTTAAAACTATTACATTTGGGAGTAGTCTGTGATGCAGAAATAGGTAGTCAGAGTAAGATTAACTAACACAAGATGCTTTTCTTAAATATAACAGTCTCTTCCTACCTCAGGGCTTTGCACATAGTTTTCCTTGGAATGCTCTTCTCTTAAGCATTTACCTGACTAGATCCTTTTAACCATCCAGGTTGTAGATCAAACCTTCCTTGTAAAGCCCTTCCCTGACCACCCTATCTAAAGCAGCTCCAAACACAAGCATCCAAATGGAAATTACCTCATTTGCTTATTGTTCTTCTGGTCAATAAAGTGTCTCCCCACTTCCTGGAGAATAAGCAGCTTTGTCCTTTCGTTTTGTGGCCTTCTCTGTTCAACCACCCAACATAGTGTGTGGCACAACCAAAAATATTTGTTCACCAGACTCATAGACAAATAACATACTTGTCAGATATTTCTTTAATAAAAAAAAGATTGTAAGATTGGCCTTCACCCTTTGCCCCCTCACAGCAGTTAGGGGTACTTCTTCAGAACGGGGAATATTGTAGATAGTTAAGTTAATTAGGTATCTTGTAGGCAGTTAGACAGGGCCTCCCTTAAGGTGCCAGCCCTCCAGGAGCCAACACAGCAAGGAGAACAATTGAGGCACATTCACTGGTTAGCATTATAAAAAGGAAAAGAAGTACTACTTCCCCTAGAGATGGATAGCAGTGATTGATATCCTAAATGGGAAATTCCTTGTATGTGATTTGTCTTCCCATTTGATCCCCATTTAATCAATATTACCTGGGTGACTGTACTTATAATCTTATTGCTTCGTCATGGTTTTGTCCCACCTCAGGCACACTTTGTAATTTTCCATTGGGTCTTACTTATAGTTTTGTCCCACTTTGTACCGACCTCACCACATGGTTTTGCTGTATAAAACATCTTTGAAAAGTGGGGTGGGCGGGACCCACTTTCCAGTCCCCCTTCTGTCTCTCTCAGACAGAAGCTTTCTTTCTCTCAATAAATTTTTTCTACTCTGAAAAAAAAAAAAGGGCTGTAAGCATAAGTTGCCAGAATGCTTGATGAAATAAAATGAAACTCCAAGAGAAAAAAATTATAAATTTTGATAAAATTATGTTGTGATAAAGCAAATAAAATATTTTATCCCTCATTTACCTATTTCTTAAAGTTCTTGCTTCCAAATAAGAATGTACAGAGATATTTTAAAATTTCCCTTCCTGATTCTCCAGAGAAAGGCCTTGGATGTTAAAATATCATTTACAACATACATTACTCCATTATATGACAATGCTCCCTTCTAAAATGCAACCCATTTTTCTCACCTCAAGATTCAAATTTAAAAGGTGTATTCAGGTGTTGGTTTGTTAAACTAAAGCCCTGAGCTGTTGCCACAGTGCCACCTTGTGGCTAGTGCTGATTCTGCACCTATTTTTCTTTTGACACCGGAAGGGGAATAAGGAAAGTTTATTTTGAACCTCGGTTATGAAGTATTTTATGCACATGAACTTGAACAATTCTGAAGTAAGTAATGCTATCCCCATGTTATGGAGACTCATAGAGGTCAAATGTAACAAATATTTACCAATATCTAATATATGCTATGGAAATTATCCTGGAATTTTAATACTACTCACGTCTGTGTATAAACATATTTGGGCATAGTGATGTGAAACATATTGTCACACATTCAGGATGGAGATTTGGACCAAGAAAACCTCATCCGTGGGTTTTATTTTTACCCTATTGCACAACACTGCCTCCTCAGCAGGCTCAAACTTCACCACAATTGCTGAGCCAAAACATTTTGGAAACCAAATTCAAATTCCAAACCTCTGGCTCCAATGCTCATTCTGCAGTAAATGTTTGTTGAGCTCCGACCATATGCAGAAATGGTGCTGGATGCTGAGGATACTCCATTGAAGCATGCCTGTCTTTGCGCTCGCCTTTACCTTCAGGAAGCCAAGGATCACCCATTTCTTTCAAAATTTGGCCAACAAATCAAAATCTAGCAAGTTCTAGTCAACTCTGGAATATGTGTGTTCATTCATTGAGTGGATATCTATTAAACACCTGCTGAAAATGCCACTGAGGGCAATGCCAATGTGGTCCCAGCAGCCATGGACCTTATAGCCTGCTCAAGGAGACAGACATTAATCAAACACAATGACATGCAAAAGCCCTGAAATGGTCAGTACAATACAGGAGAGATGTGGTCTACACGAGCATATAATTGAGAGACTTGACCAGTTCAGTAGGTCAGAGAACACCCCTTCCAGGAAGTGATGATCAACCTAATAGGATAAGTAGGATTAATGCAAGAAAGGAAAGAATCACAGGCAGAGGGATGTGTTGGGCAAGCTTATCTGAGGATAGTTGAGGTAGATGCTGTATGTATGACCCTAAAACCAAAAATCCATTTTCTTGGCTTCTTCCCTAGAAAATGGAAGTGAGGCTGTGAGGACTGTGTCATGGGTTCTCCTTCAGCAGATTAAGACAAGCCCAGGCAGAACATATTTGGGGGAAAATTGCATCCGTACTCAGCACGTACAGAGGTGTTTCATGTCATTATTCCCTATACAACACCGTATAATGACTATTCACAGAGCGTTTCCATTGTATTGGGTATTGTAAGTGATGCAGAGATGACTTATGGGAAGGTGTACATAGATTATACAAAAATGCCATGCTGTGTCATCTAAGGGATGTGAGTAGCCTCAGCTTTTGATATCCTCAGGGGATTCTAGAACAAATCCCCCAGGGATACTGAGGGATGACTCTAGATTCTCAGCACTTCCGCTCCCAGCCCAGTGCACTTTTGCTCTAGAAACCTTCTAAATGCCCAGAAACTAAGCCTCAAATTTGTATGGTAGTTGCACTTTTCAAAGTACTTTCACATTCAATTCCTATTTATTCTTCCTTAAACCATACAGGCGAAGCATAGTGTATGCTTATTCTTACTCCAGAGTGGACAGAGGCAAGTCCCAAGCAAAACCTTTCAAAACTTAAAATCCAATAATCTAACAGTCCTTACTGCGTCACTTAGACCTTGGCTACTAGTACCATGCATTGCAATTAGCCATTTGACACCTAAGTCAGAATTAATTCTGGATTTCATACAACTCATGTTCTTAGCCTTCTATGCAACAGTTCAGCTGTGCTGATTTGTTAACTGGTAAAACTGTCTTCACACAGTTTTGGGGGGCATTTTTTGGTATCAGGAATTGAACTCGGGACCTTGTGTTTTCGAGGCAGGCACCAGAACCACTGAGCTAAATACCCAGCCCTGGTAAAACTGTACATAAAATGTACCGATAAACTTAATGAAAAAGAAAAAGAAAAAAGATAACGCCCCCCCCCAAAAAAGCAAACCTGTCATTTATAACTTTGGTCTTAAAATGGATATCAGTCTGTGCTTTCTCAGCCATCAGATCAAAGCTCAACTGGAGAATTTAATCAACAAATGATCAATTCAAACTATTTTAATTAATTTTCCACTAAATTTTCCTACTATTTAACAGTTTCATCAAACTGGTCAATTAATATGAATTGCAAAGATATAACCAGATTGTCCAATTAACCTCAAATTTAGTGGGAAGATGGGATTGAGGATGGCGAGTAAAAACTGTCATCTGATACTCTGTAGCTAAAATTTAAACCAGGGTAAAATGTATTCTCCAAAACAACCCCATGATTTATTCATGTGTGTAAAGCATTCATGAATTCATTCAATCATCCAGTTAACAATAATGTCGTATCTACCAAGTTCCAGAACTGTGCCAAGTAGAATACTACAGGAGTGATTCTGAGGAGCACATATTACAAGGGTCGTTATCAGGTTATTGCCTTTCTGTTAGTTCAAACTGCAACATTTATTGCCTCCCCTGTGAAAACAAGTCTCTGAAAATGGAATGATGCTACAATTGTCAGTAGAGGGCAGTAGACAGACATTGCAGCTCTTAGAGGCTTGTCTACTCGTTGGCAGAAGCATATTGGGGGAAGTCATGGACATTCATTCCGTTGAAGTATCAGTGACACCCGTAAGACTCCTTTCCTGTGATTGTCACAGCTCCCGCCCCACATTAGTCAGCCTCCATCCAGCCTTGCGTGCCTGCGCATGACGGGTATCTCAGACTTGTTGGTCTCTGCCTCCTTTTTCTGCTCATCCACCCTCAGAGGGAGTCTCCTGCTTGTACTACAAACTAGCTCCAGTCTGGGGAACCCAGAGAACTTCAGAACTTCCCTGTACAGTGGACTTCAGCCATAGCTTCTCCGATAAGGTCTAAATCCTGGAGGGAGGGGGTGCTTCTTTAGTGCTCTCCTTCAGCCCTATGACATTCTTCAGCATTCTCGTTACTCCTTTATAGATAGTCCCTATAGAATTATAGATCATGCTTTTAGCAGTAGTTCTCACCTAGGGGTCATATTCCAGAGCAGGGAACACTGGACACTGGAAATGTCTGGAGATGTTTGTGGTTGTCTCAGCTAGGGCCAAGGATGGAGTACTACAGGGACTAATAGACAGAGGCCGGGGATGCTGCTAGACATCTTGAAATACAAAGGACATCACACTACGTTACACAATCTCCAGCCCAAGATGCTATTAGCGCTGGGGTTGAGAACCCCTGCTTCATGGTGAACTTCACCTATGCAAGTGATCGCAGTTTCTCCCTCCTGCTCTGACTCTGACTGCTGCAGAAGGGAGAGAAAGCCATGAAGGCAGCTGCACTAAATGGCACCCCGAGGAGCTCCTTGAGGCTTTTGTCTCCCAAGTTCTATGAGGTCTGAAGACGCTGCTGTCTTTGATTTGACCTGACGTTGCTGTTTGAGTCTGGGAAGAAAACAGTGCTGGAGGTTGAGGGGAGACGTCCAGATAGCTTTTTTGGAGGACTTTTGAGAGGTTTTGTTTGTTTGTTTAGCTTGACAGATTTTCTTGATTGATGAACTGAAACATTTTCCACATTTTTCTCACTGCTGTTCTCTGCCCAAGGGAAATGAGGGAAGGTGGGGGAAAATCGCCAGAGATGGCAACACATGTGTTCATTAGCAAAGAGAGTTTGCACATGAAATAAATGCAATACTATAAATATAACTAAAATCACCTGTTATTAGAGTGGGCCGGGCCTTGACTAACCATCAGTCAAAGGGTGGAAACAAGGAGGATCCAAACAAGGAGGAAAATCCGAGTCACCTGGAGATTTTTAAAAATATACAGCTTCTGCAAGCCCCAGCACATAAAGAGTAAACCATACATCTTGGGCAGCAATAGAGTCCAACTCCTTCATTTTCAGAGAGGGCTACTGCTAGACCACGAAGTGCTCATGAAAACTAGAAAAGTCACCCCTCCCTTGGCACCAGGCAGTAGGACTTGGCGGGTCGACACCTGTGTTTCATGGCCTTTTCTCCCCTTCAGCCAAGTTCACTTGGGCAGTGCCCAGTAGGCATAACTATGCATGCGAGTCCCATTAGCAAAATGGAAAAATTGAGGCCTGTAGAACTCAATTTTATTCCTTTACTAAATTATTCTTTGGCATATTCATTCATAAATCCATTCATTGAGCCATCATTTAATGAACAGTTAGATATACCAAGCTCTGGGAAAATAAAATAAATAAGACATGGTCCGTTACCCTCAGTGAATATACAGCCCAGTTGCAAAATAACTTTAACAAAATGCTTTTATTTATATCATTTCTTCTGACCTTCCAACAACATGGAGAGGTAGAAAGTCCGGTGATTATTCCTATTATACGAATGGAGAAACAGAGGGTGTGAGATATCCCCAACATCACACATTCACTTGGCCAAACATCCAAGAGAGAACCAGAGCCTAGGATTTTCCATCCCTTTCTTTGTAAGATGGTCTTCTATACAGAATTATCTCTAGAAAGACACATTGGATGCCCCCAGAGTACAGCACACATCTATCCTGTCCCCCAGCTTTGCACTGTCAAGCGTAATTTCTTCCCCATTCTCATACCCCCGGGGTTTTCTTCTAAATTCCTGATCCCTCTGAGATGAACTCCCATGAGTGCCGATGCCCACTCAGTTCCCAAGACTGCATGTGTGAATGAACACGACACTGTACAGGGAAATGGGAAGGACTGAGGCAGCATGTGTTTATCTTTTCATAGAAAATGTATCCAGTGTTAATCTCTCCATTAACAAATAAGTCTTGTTTCGCAGAGCACTAATCGCTAGATGACACTAATGCTTAACCAAGGATTTGTTTCTACCCCAAATTGTCAGCTCTTTAAGGCTTTGGATTTGTCTGTCTTGTTCACTTCCTACTCCCAGAATGAGAACAGGCTCTGGCTCAGTAAACACTCACTGAATAAATGAATGAGCAAATGAGTACATTTTATAGTGTTTGTGAAATTGGCCCAGTCAAACCTTCTTGCTGCCTTTAGCACAAAAGCCAAAAGCAATGTGGTTTTGTAAATTTCAATGAAAAGTTCATAAAATCCTCTAGTTTGAGAATGCAAACTGATTTGGCAGAAAACCTGAGTATCCCCCTCCCAAACAGGTATTTTTATAGCTAAGACATCCACTGCTTCACCCTCAGTGAAAGGGTTTTCTTACAGTTGCACTAGCCAGTTTATAGTCTTTTTAGGCTGATGGCTAAAAAAAAAATGAAAAAAACCTATCAATCATTTTGTGCCACTCCAATGGCCAAGAATAAGTTATCCAAATCCAACATGGATAGAATGACCACCATGGTAGTGATGGCTCACAGAGTCGTGAACTATGAGAGGTGGGAGAAATCTTAGCTTATCTTTCTATCTCACATGCTTAAATATGAAAAGAACTGCAGCCTGATTGCTTGAGGCAATAACTGAATACCACGTGGCAAGCTAGTGCCAGGGCTGGGACCAAACTTTAGATCTCACTGGTGGTGAGAGACTCTGGCTGTCACTGAGATGTTCAGAAATAGAATCACAGCACCATGCATCTGTGACATGAACCTAAGCAATGCATCCTCCAGGAGCTCTGAGGAAGGAGAAAAGTGGCTGTCACACAGCTGTCCTTTGTTCTGCCTTGAGTCTCATCACCCCATGTGGGGATAAAGGCGTATGACTTAGAGCCAAGCAGATCAGGTAGATTGTGTTGCATAACAAACTGCAAAATTTAATGATTAAAAACAGTGATCATTCATTTACCACTTGGTTCTAAGGGTTGGCGACTTGGATTGGAAGATTTTGGGGTACTCTGGTTACTCATGCATCAGCCTGCTTCTGGGAGTTGCCTGGTAGTTTTGATTATAGTAAATGGGAGAGACTGAGCCTTGGGTCTGTTATCTGGGGGGAAGATAGGGGATCTTGTATGCAAAACTTTACAGTGTTTCAAAGGAGAGAACTCACACACCATGTGTGCCAAAACATGCCCTTGATATAGCAAACCTCAAGGCCAGCCCAACACAAAGACATAGACTCCACATTTTGAAGGGAGGAGCTACAAAGACACATTGCAAAAGCATGGAAACAGAGGAGGAAAGAATTTATGAGAATTTTTGCAAACTATCACATCAATCAGGAAGATGGAAACACCACCACCTTGTAGCCCTAAGGTCCAGCACATCCTACTTCACAGGACCTTCAGCCAATTCTACTAGAACATTTATTTGCATCTTTAGTAGATATAGGCTCAGGTCAACTTTACAAAGATTCAGTATTTATAACAGAGGCTCAACAACACAACTGGACAGATTGGCCATGCAGAGTCAGTCACTTTGGTCACAACCCAGCCAGGAAGTTAAGAGTACGTATCCTAGGGCCAGACTGCCAGGGTCTGAAACAAAACTACCGCTGACCTCACACACATTCTTTGACCTGGTCACACAACACTCTCTCTGTTTGCCAAAGGAGACGACCACACCAGCATCTATGCCACAAGGGTAGCAGGAAAGCCAAGTGACATGATCCACACAATCACGTATGGGAGAATAAACATCGGTACTTATTGTCTTATTTATGATTGTAATAAAAAAATGAGAGACTCCTCCCTCGGGTTTTTGTCCTTGAGGTCTAGTATCCCTCCACTAGCGAGAATTTACTGCCTTTGTGGTTGTCTTGTCTGTACAGGAAAGAAGCCCCAGAGAGGAGGGGAGAGGACAGGGGCCTGGCCCAGGAGAAGGACAGATAGCCCAATATGAGCGATGAAGGAAAAGGTAGCTTCTGGGCCTCTATACCTGCCAGCTCCTTTGAGATGGCAGGACCACTGCAGAAGATAGTGGGTCCATAACACCCCAATCTCAGAAAAGGCCCCAGGAGAAACCAGCCCCACAAAGCCTGCGGGGAACCATAGGAAGGGTCATAGGAGAGACCAAGGAAGATCATTGGTGAGCTTCCCATGTTTCCTGAGCCCTGTGAACCCTGTCTTCTCATACGACTGGAGGGGGAGGGTCTGAAAAGTAAACCAGGCTGAATTTCTTACCCTTTCTGACACGTAGGGGGAGGGTCATGCCAGATTTATTTTATTTAGAAAAACAAACAGTGGTAGGCCGTTCTGTGTGCTTACCTTTTGTTCTGATATCGGACCTCTGCTCCTTCCTTCAGGAAACAGTACGCACCCCAATCACAACCTTTGCCCCCTGATTCTGGACCTTTTCTAACTGAACAATTCACCAGCTCAAGGGACTGTAGAAAATCACTCATCCACTGTGACTGTACTAGGTGCTCAGTAATCAGTGAGGAAAGAAAGAAATGGAAGCTCGTTTTCCACCTCATAATTTAATATTGATGGCCCCATAAAGAGAAAGAAAATATGTATTTTGGGATCATCCCCACCAACCCCATATGTTTGATGTGATGATGTTCAAAAGAAATGCCACATAGACCCCCAAAATGAGTTTGGCATGATCCCTCAAAACTCAAAAATTCCCAATACATGGTAACTAACCTTGATATCATTATTAACATCCATTACTTCTTCCATCTCTTCCCTTTCTCCATCTCCTCCTCCCCGTTTCCTTCTGCAAACAGCATTAATCTTGCATTATAGTGTTCAATACGCACAGTTGCATCCTAGGTCCATGATAGTAGAGTCACATGTCCTTTTTGCACATTTTCTTATGTGCAAAATCGAAGTAATATGTTGTTGGAAGAATTACTCATAAAATATAGAAAACACCAACCATAGCCTTTAAGATACAGTCACCATCATCATCTTGATGATACTTTTTAATAATCTGATCCACTGGCTTACATTCTCCTTAGTTTCCACTCATGGGCAAGCAATGGCTCTTTGAATCTCCATTCTACTTCTTTTCACCTTCCCATCATAAAAACAAGCTGTGCTTGGTCAACAAATGAGAACCCAAGTGCCACATCTAATCTGTTGCAAGTCTGGCCATACCCAGGCCAGCTGTGGGCAAGACTGTGACAGGAAGGGAAGTGCTGGGATCCATAGGCCAGGTTTCAGGGACAGATGGCTAAGAACTAGCAGAGCAATCTCTGGCGGCTCTTGAGCTGGGCTGGGAACCATCCAGGGAAGGGGCATACACAAGGGTAAGAGAGCAGATGCACTAACTTGGGAATAACCATGCTCTACAAAAGTCTCAGGCTGATATGATCATACTTAATTTTGCCAGAAACATCTTTCTGGCTAGGGCCAGTTGGGTTTTTCTTTTTCTTTCTTTCTTTCTTTCTTTATTTTTGTACCAGGGCCTTGAAGGCAAGGCAATTCTAAGCACACCTCTGCAGCTTGGCTCCTAATAGGACTTACTTTGTCCAATTTTTTCAGGCTCTCCAGTACAGATGTTTCTTCACTCCAGTACTGAGTTTTGTTTTCCAACCTTGAGTATGAGATAATACTTCCTTCCAGGGCTCAACCAACAAGAAACTTGAACTTTCCCCTCCCCTAAGTAACCAGGACCAAAATCACTCAGTGGAAGCTCACCCAGAAAGACCCATATATAAACCAGTCAAAGGCTCTCTGGCTCAGTAGGGGGCAGCTTTTCATAAGAATTAAATTAATTTGCTACAATTTTTTTTCTAAAATGAGAACATTCTTATTCACAAAAACCACATCCTCTATTTTAATTTTCACTATTTATTGTGACTTTGTTCTTGTTAACTGCTAAATAAAATGAAGGTCAATGGGTCACAAGATCCAGAATCCCTCCACCCTCCTAGTCTAGCAAAACTTCATTATTCTATTTGATATTAAGACCATAGCTTCTGCCCTTAAGATCAGGAGACCACAAAAACCTACAGCCTATGCTAACATAAGACATTGAAATCTCCTGAAATTGCATGTTTTTCTCTGAAGGGTGATTAAATATTTTCACAAACACATCATGCTTGCCATATGCAAGGCAATGTTTTCAACACTTTACAAGCAAAAATTGTTGCTTGCAGTCCTTGTAATAATCCTGTGAGATAGGTAAAGGTTGAGTATCCTTTACCCAAAAAGCTTGGAACTAGAAGAAATTTGAATTTCAACTTTTTCAGATTTTAGAATATTTGCATATACATAATGAGATATTTGGGGGGCAAGATCCAAGTCTAAACATGAAGTTCATTCATGTTTCATTTACACATTATACACACAGCCTAAAAGCAATTTTGTCAGTATTTGTAATAGTTTTATTCATGAAAGAATATTTCATGGTGTGGAATTTCCCACTTGTGGTGTTATACTGATGCTCAAAAACTTTTGGATTATGGAGCATTTCAGATTTCAAATTTTCCAAATACAGTTGTTAATAGAAAATGCCATGTTATTTTTGTTAGCCACATTTTGCAAGTGAAGAAAGAGAAGCACAGTAAGGTCAAGTTACTTGCCAAGAGTCACAGCAAATCAGTAGAACAGAATGTGATACTGGGTGCCTGGTGCCATTATCTGCCCATAGTCACCAACTATGATGCAAATGTTGTGACTAGAATTCTGCACCACAAGGCTTTACTGCCACCAGTACCCATGGAAGATTCCACAATCTGAAAAAATCGAATATGAGTGACTCCTACTGGCCCCTCCTACTGGCAACCTCTTGGAGGTTGGAGCGCAACCTCCAAGACAGGCATAACCCTGAACTTTGGAAAGCCCTCCCTAGTTCTTGATCTTGGCTGAGTCACTTCCCCTCTCTAATTCTCCACCACCAAGAGAATTAAAAGAAACAATACTTGCAATACTCTATTTACAGTCATTCCTGGTATCTTAAAGTTCAGTAAATACCTGCCACTGTTGTTACCATTTTGCAGAAGGGAACATTGAGATGAAGAAAAGTGAAGGCTTCCCCACAAAGCAAAGCTACACGTGGCACATAATGAGCTCACGAATGGAGATTCAAGACTAAGCATCTTGGCTGCCCTCAGAAGATTCTACTGGAGCAGGTGTGGATTCATATTGCCACATCCAGCTAGCTTGGTTAACTGCTCATGTCCAGGGTACCTCAGAGCTCCTGGCCCCAAAGGAACTCCTAATACCCACTGGAAAGAAAAGAAATTTAGAATTCCAGCCAAGCCCTACAAGCCCATCACTGGCCCACTCCTTACAAAGGCAGACAGGTTTCTGGTCAACTCATGCACTGCTGTGTTGAATCAGCATTTGTTTATTTCAAGGCAGAGCCCTGACTGCTGTGATAACTGGAGAAAGCAATAGGAACTAACAAGGGAAAGGTGGCCAAGAAGGCAAACAAACAGCCATTAATCGATATAATTAATCTGTCAGAAAGCCTCACAGAACTCAAGTGGGCTTGCTTCCTTGAAGCATTTATCTGAAGGGCTGAGATGCCTGGAGTCTGCTGAGAAAAAAAGTTTACATTTCAAAGATGCCTTGAGGAGGAATGGTTCCACAGCCTGCAAACAAGGTCTTTGAAGGATTATAATTCCTCAGTGTCTAGTTAAACAATCACTCCATAAAGAGGCTTAACTCTGTCAGGAGCTTAGCTGCAAAAGAGGGGGCATCTCTTTCCACCACCAGAGAACTTGGTAATCTGTCCATCCACATATATGTTTGACACAAATATTTCGAATGGGGCAGTGAAGGCAAAAGTAAGTTTTCTGACCTGGGTTTCTTCTCCAAAAGGACACATAAAAGATGTCAACATATTCTATAACACACCAAAAATGACAGAGAGAATTCCCTGACTACTGAGAGAGTCTGTACTTGGGTTTCCTTGGGTTCATCAATGTCCCTTCCAGGAGAGGTGGTGATACCTAATGCCTAAGAACTCAGCCTTAGGGGCAAGGAGCCACCTCCCACTTGAGTGAGCATGAGAACTAACTGAGGAACTGGTTATTAAGATGCCCCCTGGTGAGAAAGGCTACTTAGATTGCATCAAATGACTCAGTCCACATTTGCCCGCATTTACATTCCTAAATGGCAGCTTTATCCAGTTTATCTTAATGATGGAATCAAGCTGAGGTGGAACTGAGCCACCTGGTTTTCTACCATGGTGATCTTGTTACAGAGGACTCTGCAATCTTTTCTCAGGAGTCTGTTCATGTCAGTCTAGGTTCAACCATCAGCATCACTGCCTCTTCCCAGCTCTGCTGAGGTCTAGTGACTGAGAGTAGCAAAGGTTATCATGGTCAACTATCCATGTGTTCCTCCACAGAGCCAGTGCAACTTCTCCATCTCATCTTTCTTGGCCTTTGATTTAGAAGCCATAAGTTTCAGGTGTGAAAGCTGCAGGGCTCAGGAGGGCTCACTCACACAACCTTCTTTGGACTGTGCCTGAACAAGAAGCCCATTTCACTACATTCACACACACATACTACAAGGCTTCTTTGTGACTGCTGCCTTTCCTGTCCCATCTTAACTAGTACTATTCACTTCCGTAGGTACTTCTCTACTCAGATCCCTCATCCCTTCGATCTTATTAGCCACCTTCCTTCCCCGCATCCTACAACACTCCCCCACATCCCTACTACACTTCTTTCTAGTTCCCAAATAAAAACATTTACTCTGGAGAACCCAAGGAAAGACCTCCCTGCTCAATCACTGACTTATGCCCAAAGCTATGGGAGCTACAGGAAACAGGAAGAAGTGAGAGCTCACCCATTCATGTTGCTGCTGTCACAGCCAGGTGTAGGCATCCATTCACCTCTGCCTGAGGCCATCCATCACCTCAACCTCCCCTGAACCCTGAGAGGATAATGGAGAGATCTTGGGGCCTTATGGAGCACAATGACAGTATCTTCAGCCTGGTATCTTGGAATTGCCAGCATGTTGGTGGGTATCCCTACCCCGCTGCTCATAGAAGATGATTTAGCCTTGGAAAATAAACATCCCACTCTTGGAGGGTGGCTTTACTAGTACTCCACATTCAAATGGGGAGCTTCCTGAGCATCTTCCTGACAAAAAGCCACCATTTCATTTGGATAATCTTCCTTCCTCAACAATCAGCACCCTGGGCAAGCTCAGCATCTGGTGGACTCTCACCAGGGCTTCAAACTTCAGACTTTGCCACCTCAAGGATTTCAAACTTCTCTACATGAATCTGCTCTAGAGGATTATTAATTAGTAGATGCGATGTTAGAAGTAGTTTTTCACTGATTGGATGAGTGGAACTCATGGAATGTGATAATCTAGAAAAACAATGAAATAGACTTTCCATCCCCAATAAATGTGGTTTAAGTACCTGATGACCCCACCAACCCAACAATGCCATGGGTCTGGAATCCCACTGAATCCTGTCTCTCTCCCACCTTCAACTTCTAATTTTTGTCCGTTGTCTGATCTGATTATAAATTCTGGCTGGCTGCTGTATAACCTTCTCGTACGAGGCTTTTGCTGAAGCACAGAAGGCTTTGGCTTCATAGGCTCCCAGAACAGAAAAGGGCTGTTTTTGCATCTGCCTGCTTAGTGACACTCTGGCAGATACTAATGTGCTCAGTGTAGGTACTATGCCACCTAGTGGTGAGATGATAAGACGCCAACATATAACTTTCATCCGTCTCTATTAAGTCAGATGCATGTTCACCAGGAACTCACCTTATGGAGGGCCAAATTAGCCATTTGCTGCTACTCATGTGAGAGAAGAGAGAAAGGGAATAGGAGGGGAATGGAGAATGAGAAGAAAGAAAGGGAGAAGGGGAAGGAAAGAAGGAAGAAGGAGGGAGGGCAAGCAGACGAGTCTGGACTTGCATTGGGAAGAGGATGAGAAGGAGTGGGCTAAGAAAGATATCTGAGGATCCACAAAGCTGAGCCTGCAGGCATCTGAGAGTCTGCGTGGCCACAAGATGACCTAAATTCTTGGCCAGCAAGTGAGAATGTATTGCATTTGCTGAGTGGCTTGGGCTGTTCCCATAGTCATTGCAAATGCCATGAATTAGTCATTTTCTAGATAGTACTGGCAGCGAGAGGAAAGTTCAGACAAATGACTGAATAAATATAGCCAGGAATGCTAAAAGTTCAGTAATAACAAAACAGCAGTTCAGCAGGGCAAAAGGGAAGGCTCTGGTCCCCATGAGTAGCTCTGAGTGGGAGGGAAATGGAGCCCCCAGCAGCAGCACAAAGTTCTGAATCTGAGGGCTCAGGTGCTGCAGCACTAGGCTTTTTCCAAGCACTGTCAGATCAACCACCCCCCCACCCCACCCAGATCCCCAGGCACCAGGAATCCTAGTAGCAGATGGACCAGCTATCTCCTAGGTTTTCAGGGTCTAGCATGTGGATTCTCTCCTCTACCACTGTGCTACACTGTCACTGCTGCTGTAGCAGAATGACATAGACTGGTGGGTTATAAACAACAGAGACTCATTTCTCACAGTTCGGGGAAGTTAGGAGTCAGTGTCTGGTGAAGGCCTGCTTGTCGGTTCCTAGATGCCACCTCTGGCTGTGTCTTCAACAGTAAAAGAGGCAGGATGCTCTACTGGATCTCTTTCATAGGAGCATTAATCCCATTCATGAGACCACTAACAACACAATCACCTTTCAAAGCCCCCACCTCCTAATATTATCACTCAAGGGAGAGGATTTCAGCATATGAATTTGAAGGGAATATATTTGGGCCATCCCACTCAGGGTGCTTTGCCTGATGATCTCTTCCCAAATAATATTTTCTTCCACCAGTCTTACCTATTTGCCTCCTTTGCTGTTACATATAACACTTTTGGGCACTGAGGAAGGTATAAGAATTTGAAGAAAATATGATAACAAATACTTTAAAAGCAGAAAGCTAATAATGAGTGATCTGTATATATTAAACACTCATTCCAAGTGATGCTCTGTGACAAGCCTTGAACACATACTGTCTTCATCAGCTATTGCAACCTGTGATGTAGATCCTATGACAATTCCATTTTACTAATGATGGAAAAAAGAAACTGAAGCACCAAAAATTCAAGCATCTTTCCCCAGGTCACCGAGTGAATGGGTAGTGAACCCATAATTCTAACCCTCCAGAGATTTAGCTGACTCAGACTCTAACTCTGCCACTTGCTATTGGGGTCACCCAGGACAAGGTATCTCAACTCCCTATACCTGGGTGTCCTCATTGATCAGATATTACTGCTCATACCTGACAGGACTGTAAAACTTGACAAAAATGAAGTGCAAAACAGGCTTGGCTAATAGCCTGGGATGCAGCAGGCACTTAATAAATAGTTGTTGAGTAATTAAGTAAGAATAGGATGGTTATTAGTTACTAGTACAGCTTGTTATGGCTGTGTCTAGATGTCCCCACAAAGCCTCATGCAGTCATAGGTGAGGCTTTTCAGAGGTGGCTGGATCTGGAGTGTGTGATGGTGGGATTAAGGATGTGTGATTACTAAATTAGTCCAATTATTGGTTTGGCATTGTTCTGGATGTGGATAATGGGAAGGCCCAATCTGAGTGTGGGTAGCCTGGACAGAATGTAAGGACAGAAAAGGGCTGCTGTGATCATTGCTGCTTGCTGCTTGCAGCCTTCTGCCTGCCCTTCTTTGCCATGTGCTGTTTCTCTTCTGCAATGACCCTCTGCCATGCCACCCTGCCTTGGAGCCAGTCAACTATGAACTGAAACCTCTACAAACTGCGAGCCAAAACAAACCTCTCCTCCTTTAACTGTGGGTGTCATATATTTTGTCCCAGCAACAAGAAAAGTAACTAAGACACCACTTTGCGTTTTCCATGTTTACTTTTTCCAGTCCTCATTGTCAGAGGTGGTGCTGGTTGGGGCAGCTGCCCAGGACACATTTCCACAGTGGCCACATTTCCTGCTCCTCTGGAGAAATTGATTGTAACCTCTCAACTACATGGTTTGGGGTTGTAGAATGGGATGGTTCTACCTAGTATCCTCAGAATAATCTCAGTCCTTCCTTGGTTACAAGCCCTCTACACTCTGCCTGGAAAATTCTTGGCTTTTTTAGTCATCGATGGACCACATATAGGACAATGGCCCTATGAGATTATGTATAATAGAGCTGAAAAAGTCCTATCACCTAGTGATTTTGTATCTATCATTGTGCTGCAACTGCTTTCAGTGTTCAGAACAGTGAAATGTTATACCAATTCATAGCCTAGGGTAGTGGTGGAGGACCTATGACACACATGCCGCACTGGCATTTTATTATCATTGAAAGCTCTAAAAGGTTTGCCAACACTGGCCTAGGGCAGTGAGCTACACTGACTGGCCTAGGTAGACCATGCCATGCAAGTGACGGTTTATATGAATACACTCTATTCTTGCACAATGACAAAATTGCCTAATGTGCATTTCTCAGAACATGTTCCTGTCATGAAGTGATTCATAACTGTAATCACCTTTTTGTTCATTTGTTTATTTATCCAACAGATACTTATTGAGCACTAAAACTATGCCAGACACTGAAGACTTAAGGCACTGGGCTTCGCACTGTGAAAGAAGAAAGGAATGGGACTGTTAAAAGGCTGCTAAATACAAGAGCAAGTGCTGGGCACATGCACACAAGAGTAGCAAGAATTCTGCCAAGTAGGTTTTCTGTTCCAGTTCTAAGGACAGCAAAACTGAAGTGTAGAGGTTGTGCTCACTTTAATAATCATAACAATCATTATCACTGAGTGTTCACTATATGACAGGTGCTATGCTAAGTCCTTCATATATACGCACTCACTGCATTGCACTGACTCTAAGGTGCCTCCACTAGTAAGACACATCATTACTGTTTTGTGTGTGTGATGCTGGGAGTTGAACCCTGGGTCTTGTGCATGCTAAGCAAGCATTGCTCTACTGAACTGCACCCCAGCATTAATTTTTTTTTTTTTTGGTACCAGGGATCGAACTCTGGACCTTGCACTTTCGAGGCTGGCACCGGAATCACTGAGCTAAATCCCCAGCCCCCCAGCATTAATTTTTAATGTTACCAAATATTAATATAAGGTACTTGTTACGAGTGGAATTATGTCTCCAAAATTCATATGTTGAAGTGCTAATCCTCAGACCTAGATCATTGTGGTGAAATTACTGTTAAAATAAGAGCATCCTTGAGTAGGGTGAGCCCTTGCCTCAGTGCAACTGGTGTTCATATAAAATGAACTCTGAGTGAAGAAACAGTCATGCACACAGATGTCAGTGACGACCAGAAACATGCTGCCCCCTGCCAACGAATTCCAAAAGCAGGGAGAACACTGGAAAGAGCTTTCCCTGGCACCTTCCAAAGAGCAGACTGTGCACACCTTGATCTCAGACTTCCAGAATCCACATCTGGAGGATAATCTATTTTTTGTGATTTAAGCCAGGCATTTTGTGGGACTTTTTACACCAGCCATACCAAACCAAGATGACACTGCTTGTCTTAGTTACTATTCTCATTGCCGAGACAAAATACCCAGCAACCAAAGTTAAAGGAGGAAAGGTTTATTTTGTCTCACAGTTCAGTCCATTTTCAGCTGGCTTCAAGGCTGCGCAGCATGGCAGAAGGGCATCACAGAGCAGGCAGAAGGCAGCAGCAGTAGCCTGCCTAGCTTCCCTCTCTCCTTTATATTCCATACAGGCTGTGAGCCCATTGATTGGTGCCACCCACACCTAGGGTGAGGCTTCTATTATTCACCCCTTTAATCCTAATGTCGCACCCTTAATCCACATTCACACACCCTAATCCAGCCACCTTCAAAACTCCTCACCTATGACCGCATGAGGCTTTGGGGGGACATCTAGATTCAAGCTGTAACACTGCTGTTTGAAGACACATTTAATGAAGGGACGTGAGAATGTCAGTTATACAATTATAACATAGTTTGGTCTTAACTGATCTATAAATTTACAATGTTCTCATGCTACAGACGGAGTAATTGAGGCACTAAACATATTACCTAAGCTTTACATTATGCATTAGTGGAGCTAGGCCTGAATGCCATTCTGGTTCTTAAATGGTGCCCTGCACTGCTTCCCTCACCCACCCCCTACAGACACACAAATACACAAACACACATACACACACACATCAAATTGGACTCAAAGTCCCCCAAAGAGAATTCTGGGGCGTTTTTGAAGTCTCTGGGGTGGCTTAGGAGACACTATTATCATGATCTGGCAATTCTGCTAAATTCTGAGTGAGTCTCTTACCCCCTCATCACATTTGCTATGTCCTTTTAATTCTAAAAAGAATCTTTAAAAAACAGTGTTTTATAACACCCCCAAGATATACTCCATTTGGTGAGGAATGGGGAAAGTGCAAGGACAAATGACCAGCCAGAGTTTCTGCATGAGAATTTTTGATATAATGCCATGGTCTTCGGAGAACAAGGCTACCAACGGGCAGGCAGGCGAGGGTCTCTCTATTTACTGAAGTATCCTTGGCACCTACCCCAGAGCTTAGCACATAGCAAGCACTCAATGAAGACTTAATGAAACAGAAAAAAAAATCTATGCTGTCAGAGGTTTTCCACTGCCCCTTGCTGTGTTTATAATTTTATTATTATAAATTCATTCCTTTGGTTTTAAATATAAAATCTCCTAGTAGAATGCATACCTTCAAGGCAGAGAAAAATTCTCAGCACTGTGAAGTTATCCGCTCAATTAAGAAGAAAAGTCAGACTTCTTAAAATAACAAAGAAGGAGAAGGGAAAGAAAAGAAAGGAGGGAAGAAATGAGAACACATGGAAAGTAAAGCAGGAGGCAGAAGCAAGCATTAATGAAGCACCCACTCCATGACAAGACTTTCCAGACAACTTCCTGACATTTGGGGTGACCAATCATTCCAGTCTTCCTGGAACTTACTAGGTTCCTAGGCTGCAGGACTTTCAGGGTTGAAATTGAGAATGTTCTGAGCAAAGCAGGAAGAGTTAGTTATTCTACCTACATCATTCCCTTTGCTGTACACAATACTCCTATGGGGTAGACCTTAGCAGGAAACTAAGGCTCAGAAAGACAAAGTCTTGCCTGAGGACTTCAGTTATTTTGGTAAGATTGAAATGAAGACATGCCTGATTCCAGAGACCAAGCTTATCCAGCAGACCATGACAAGAAATAATCTATTTATTCAAACATCACTCCACCCTCAAAACACATCAAGGGTAGTACATCCAGGATAATAACCTCTAAGCATTTGCCAGAGTAGAATGGAGCCATGTTCAGTGCCTAACACTGAGCGCATCTTCAATAAATAGCCATTGAATGAATAAATGATCAGCTAGGGAACCTGGGTCTTCTTCCTTCCTCTACCCTCTAAACTGCCTCTCTCTAGAGCCCCAGTATCCCCAGGATTTTCTGAAGCTGAGGATCTGGAGTTGTTTAGGAGGAGAGAGGAAAGAGGGTGAAATAGCAAGAACCATGGCAGGGAGAAGGAACAACCTGAAGTATGTACAGCAGACGGGAGTAAATCAGATTGTCTGGGGAAGAGACTGTGTTTTAGATCCACAGGGCCAGGGAAGAAGGCTCCAGACATCCGGACAAATCAGTTCTCTTCAAGGGGGGATCACAGCCCAGGAGGACTGCAATGAACTCCTGAGATATGGGAAGAAAACATTAGGTTGTATTTATATTTGATTTTTTTCATTATTTCAAAATTTCTCTTTGGGTATGAATTACAATGAAAATAACATATGAGTGAAGTGGGACACATATGCAATTGTAACTAATATTCAGATATTTGAGATTTTTAATTTTTTTACAACTAAGATACAGTCAAAAAACATGGAAATCACTGCATTTGGCAAATGAGAACTTATTTGTTGCAAGTACAGAGAAATGGAATGGTTAATGTCCACACTATAACCTTCTGTTCTTTTCAGCTTGACATAACCCCTAGTAAAGAACCATTGGACTTTTCCTTCAATTATTCAGTTACTTATTTTGCTACTTATGTTGCACAAACCACAGATTTGTGCCCATTATGCTTCATGATGATTGGCCAAGTGTGCACAATCACCCAGGGTATAATTAGAGGGCTCTAGGCCACTACCAAAGAGCCAAAAATACTACCTCTCTCAAGTGTCAAGAAGGCTGCCACTTGTTATGGCTCTTATGTGTTTAATGCTAAAAAGTGAAATTAGAATAATTATTTAAAATATGCTGGATGTCAGCTGTTTTATTATGGGGAGAATGGGAATATTGCAAGGGGACTAATAAGGCTGAAGAAGGCCATGTTTGAGAAACTTGTCTGTGAGAGGCTGGAGGCCTTTAAGGGCCTCCTCTGATTGGATATTGTGTTCAGTTGGGAAACTGGTTGAGATCTTTTACTTTCATAACTAAAGGCATTGCTGAATTGGCCTTCCCAGGCATTCCATTATACTGTACCATGCAGCAGGTCCCACCTGTTGGCTAATTAGGTCAGGGGGGCCTGCCTTGTGTAGTCCCAACAGGCAAAATCTATTTTGACCTTTTCTGGAATTGGAGAACTGCCCCCAATTTTCCTAGTAAATCCTTTCTAGTAAGGAAGTAGGACCCCATGGGACAATTAAATACTCACAGGTAAACACTTAATCTTAGAATTGATACATCAGGGCAGGTGTAAAGAAGATCCAACTAGGACTCCCTTCAACCCGGGTACAGGCCTAGAAAAGGGTTTTCCAGAGAAGGAAGGTAAAACAGAGTAATCCATGCCAGTATCCACAAGGAGTTGGATTTCCTTAGCAAAATATCTGGGATCACCAGGGATTCTCAGAGGAGATGAAGATGTCCATGGACAGGGGCACTGCAGTTTGTTCTGGGCCCCCTCAGTCCTCTTCATCAGAGCAGGAGGTGAAGGTTTTGGCTGCCCTAACCTCTTTCTAGGAATGGGGACAGTCAGTTCTCTGTGACATGGGTCAGGCACATCAGCCCCCTGACATGTGGAGTAGGGCCTGAGCATTGGCTGAGTACAGCCACATGCCCAGTGTCTAGTTTCCTTGATTGACCCTGCATTTGGATAAATTCTGTGTGTTTAAAGCACTACCAATTGCACCAGCTAGAATTTTGGCCTGGTTTTTTTTTTTCTTGGTTCTTCTCTTTTTCATCATCCTCTAAATCCCAATTACTGACCACAAAAAAGCTGTGTCCAGCAACTGGCTCCTAGGGGCTTGGGGCCCATGTGAAGTTTTTGTAATTTGCACCAAATGTCTGGAACTGAGGGGCTAATGAAATATTCTCCCATTAGTGCCTGTCCCTCCTTGGAAGATGAATCTACATATATTTACAGAAAGCTTCTCCTAATTGGCTATAAATGACAGTTGGACTTTCCTCTTTGCCCTGTGTAACCTTTTCATCTTTTCATAATTAATAAGTTTCTTTTATTCCCATGATAAGAGCAGTCAGCACTTTAGACTTTCCATTTTGTTCATCTCTAGTACTATAGTACCAGTTTTGTTCTATTCAGGGACAGGAACCTCTTTGGGCTGATTCCCTTCTGTTTTTGCAGAATACTGTTCATCTGCACATCTCCTATCCTCTTCTAGGAGTCTTCGTTTCTCATCTATGGTACAGCAAATGGCCAAGACAAATGAACATATTGCCTTGAGAGGGTACAAGCAAGAGTCCAAGTTTGAAACTTATCTGCAAATCTACTAGGATCTTCTGAAAATTGACCTAACCATTCTCTACATTGTTGAATATCTGCCACTGAAAATGTAACCTGGACCAAGTAGTCTCTACCACTCCTGAGACCTCATTTAGTGGCAGAACACACTGTGAGTTAGAAGAGTAAGGAATTCCACTCCAACTACACCCTGTGGGGCTTAAAGCTGTCTACAGAGCATGAGGAAAGGGCTGGCGAATACTAGGTTTCTCTGGAGAACTGGACTCTGATGGAGTTTCTGAATCACTTGAAGAAGACAGGACTGATTTACTGGCCTTGAGATTATAAGGAGGAGGTAAAGAGACTTCCCAGTGCGGTTGCTTTCATTAAACTGGGGGCATACTCCCCTGAGAGGCCGGTGGGGAGAACAAGATGGGATCATCAATGATATCAATCTCTTCTTTGGAGGCCTCTTTAAGTACCATATCTCTTGGGCCTTTGCAGAGGGATGGTTTCTGATAAAGATCCTTAAAAGCCTAAACATAGGGATTTCAGGCCACTTTCCTTGCCTTTTGCAGAAAAGAGCTAATTGAAGAATTGAGTTGTAATTTAGACTGCCGATCTGTATCCATCTCTTGCCATTTCCTAGTTCATACTAGACCCAAACAGTATTACAACAGAAGATAACTTGATTTTTCGCAGATTGTCAGCATCAAATAGTTTCCAGTTTTGAAGAATACATCCTAATGGTAGGGTAGGTGGGATCTGCAGGGTGTTTCCCATGGCATGTTGTGGAGTCTAGGGAAAGAGAGAGAAGACTAGGTCTGGAGTCCTTCTGAGGGCATCCCTGCAGAAGGACGGAGATCTGTTGAGCCCCAGGGTGTCCACCTAGAGACCCAAATTGCACTACCAGTCATTTCTGGTGAAGTGAGCAGCATCAAGTGCTTTTTTTCCCTGGATCTCTCCATATCCTGAGGCCCATTATAACTCCTTAAAGACCCGGTAGAGCCCACTATTGGCTCTATCTAACTACTTGAGAAACAGTATTCCTCCCACTTATCCTAATAATAAACAATTTTGGTAATTATTTTTTAAGGAAATAGAGAAACCTATTTTTTAGCATTTAAGAGAAAAACAAAAACCTTAGCAAGTTCCAAGTACAAGGATAGGGTCTGTTATCTATTAACTAAAATATTCCAGCTCTACTGTTGTATACACACAGGAGGGTTGAGTTGACCTTCATTATCTGTTTGTTGCCTTTGTCCACTCAGGCCCTCAGGCAAATGATTCTAAATTATCTGAATTTTTTTCAAAAGCAATAGTGGGGGGAATCTACCCAGATTGAGAAATGAAGAGGGGAGGGGGCCCATATGTTGCCTGAAAGTGGAGACCTTGGCTCTTATCTATAAGAGTGAGATTTCCTCATGTCCATGAGGACAACTGGAAAACATGATGGACCACACAGTGGGCAAACATGACAGAAAGGTGCGTTGGGATAGTTCCCTGAGGTCTTAAGAAATGGGCCTCTGAGAAAGTGACTTGCTAAGGATTGCTAGAGGTAAAAGACTAAGGGACAAGCACAGATGAGACTTTGAGCATAAAATGGCACAGGATTTGGTAGGTGGCTACTCAAACAAGAGTCCAGGTTACCAACAGCTCTTAGTTCCCAAAAGAATGAGAAATTTAAACAAACATTGTGAAGAACAAACACAAGAGCAAAAGACACATATTAAACTTTAGGTCACACACATAGAACTTGAATGGCACATAAAAGTTTCTTCGGCCAGATGGAGCTTAAAATGGCCTGTTATGTGACTGACTTAATACCAGATTCCTAAGCAGCTTTTAACTGACTTTTACCACAATGAGTAACCAAAAACAGGAAAAAGAAGAAAGAAAAAGGGAAATAATCTTGAGGCCAAAATTATCATTAGAATATCAGAATCAAATAAGATAGAGGGAAGAAGCAAGCTAGCATTAGAAGAGCAACCTCAAGAGGCTCCAGAGGAAAATAAAATACCTACAGCCAGGACTCAACAGGTAGGCCTAGCATCCAGGAAGGTCGTGGCAGACAGCTGAGAAGGGCTGAAGTGGCACCCTTCCCACGGGCCTGTGGGGCTCTCCTACTAGTTGGGAAAACACAGAGGCAACATACTTCCACTCCCCTCTCCCACATGGTGGGACACACTAGGAACTGTCCATGGACCGATGAGAAAATATTCTAAGGTTTCCATCTCTCCTAATCCCCTCCACCCTCTCTCTGCCTCCCCCTGATAACTAATACTGGGGGGAGGGGGAGTTAAAGATTTGAGTTTTTATCAGATGAAAGCCTAACTGAAAGAGAAGGGACATAAAGTAGACTGAGGCTGTCTTAGGGGAGAGAGGAGGAAGGAAAGAAACCAGTGGGCTCCTTCTTGGTTTAAACGCATGAACTTCACCAGATCCCAAGAGTAACATCATTTATTGCGTAAATGACCACTTGAATCTTCATGGCTTAGGACATGTTCCTAGCCACCGCAAAAGGGGATCCATGGCATCAGGTGGATAGAGCTTATGCTTATGCCCTTCAGTTTTGTGGGAGAGAGAGAGAGAGAGAGAGAGAGAGAGAGAGAGAGAGAGAATATAACTTCCCCAAAGGGCTGCACTTACCAGCTTTTGAGTCCCAAAAGGATTCTTTTCATGTTTTTCGTGTCCTGAACAAAGAACTGGACAAGACATGTGGAAAAGGTAGCAAGAATTTACACTTATTGAAGGTGAAAAGGAATTAAGCTGTCCAGAGTGAAAGCAGGCTTGTGAATAGACTCACAGTGGCCACAAGGATAATGGCAGGCCTCTTTTGTATAAGGAATTCTTTTGTATGAGGAATTGCTTCTCCTCCGTGCAAACAAGGCATTTGGGATGGTTGCCCTATCAGAAACTCACTTGGCCTAATGTCAGATTTAAACTGTCCCATCACACCAGATGTAAATGGAGAATTTAAAATGGCACTTTTCTGATTGGTCCCACATACAGGGCTTGGGGTGCACAATCATCCTGGATTCTGTGTTCTATACATGTGCCCTGGGTCTCCGTGACTGACAGACCCTTCAAAATTGTTTCATGGGATTGCCTCACCCTAATCTCTTATCTTAATAGCACAATGCATAAAGCTATGAGAATGAAGCCAAAGCTGTAGTGGAGACCCCAGAAAGTTGGAGATGACAGGAACATGGAATACCTGCCAAGGAAAGCTGATGGACAGAAGAAAAACCACCCTGAGAGGCCACGTGGGCTGCAATTGGCAAAGCCATTGGGGTGGAGCTATCCTTTGGAACTCTTCTCACCACCATGTGCCCTAGGTGCTGTACTTGAAGCTATAGGACTTAATATTTAACCTGCTGGGTTTTGTTCTTGCTTTGATTTGGCTCCTTTCTATTTCCCTATTCCTGCCTTTTGGAGTGAGAATATTTACCTGGAGCCATTAAATATTAAAAGTATTTAACTTTATTTTTCATCTTTACAGTGTCTCATAGCTAAAAATTTGCCTTGGGTCTCAGGAGAGACTTTGCACATGGACCTTTGAGCAATGCTTGAATTGTTAAGACTTTGGCATCTCTTGGATCTGAACTAAATGCATTTTGCATAATGAGATGGGCATGAACATTTTGGGAGCCAAGTGCCAATTGTCACAGTTTAGACCTAAAATGTCCTCCAAAAGGCTCCAGAGGTGAGGCTTAAGGAAGTTGATTGATTACAGAGCCACTAAGCCAATCAGATTAATCCACTGAGTTCATAGCTGAATGTGCTATTAGGAGATAGGGCCTGATTTAAGAATATATTATTGTCTCTGGCTTCTCCTGGCTTCTCCCTCTCTCTCTCTCTCTCTCTATCTCTCTCTCTCTCTCTCTCTCTCTCTCTCTCTCTCTCTGTTTCCTGGCTGCCATGGAGTGAGCAGCTTTCCTCTACCTTGCTCCTCTACCATCCCTTTTCTGCCTTTGAGCCAGTTAATGTTGAACTGAAAGCTCTAAAACCACGAATAAATCCTTCTTCCTTCGAGTTGTACATGGCAGGTACTTTGTCCCATTGACAGAAAGGTGACTAATACAGTTATGGTTCAGACCTAAAATATCCCCCAAAGTTTCATGTGATCAGAGGTGAACATTTTGGAAGGGGATCCTATCATGAGTGTGTTAACCTCATCAGCGGAGCATTCTGTTGAATTAATAGCTGAATGAGCTATTAGGAGGTGGGGCCCTGTTAGAGGAGATAGGTCACAGGAAGCATGCCTTTGGAAGGTGTATCTCTCATTTTGCCTCTCTTCCTGCCCTCTGTACTGCTTGCCACCATGAAATATGTAGCTTTCTTCTCGCATGTCCCTCTGCCACAATGTTTCTGCCTCGGAGCCAGTTAACCATAGACTGAAACTTATAAAACTGCAAACCAAAATAAATACTTCTTCCTTTGAGTTGTGGATGTCAGATATATTGTCCCAGCAATGAAAATCTGAACAATACACTTGTATTTCTTCCACTCATGTTCTTTTGCCCATCTTTTAAAATATGAAAATGATTTAAAATTCAGGCTTTCTTGTGTGCACAAGTATATGTATGTGTCTACGTGTGGCTTATGTGTTTGCACACATTCATGGGCTGTGGTGGAAAGAGACTCTCCTGTGTTCCTCTGTTATCCCTGAAATGGTTGGCAAACCTGGGCTACGTTGGAGAAAAGCCTGTGTTTGTTATTGTCTTGGGAATATTGGTATTTTCTTTCTTAATTAGAGTAGATCTCAAAATGCAACTCACCAGGGTGGAGTTGTAGCTCAGTGTTGGAACACTTCCCTAACATGTGTACAACCCTGGATTCAATATCCAGAACTGCAAAGATAAAAACAAAAAGAATGCAACTCATGGGTCTTTTGAAATTCTCTGATTCTTGGCTTGTCTTTGATGCTCAAAAGAAAAGGCCTTTGCTGGATCTCCTGGCCTAAATGCTCCCTCCTACAATTAGCTGGTGTTGCATATTCTCACCACATACCAGAAATTCACAACAGAAAATAAGATCACTGGGGTCAAGAGGCTGTACTGAACAGCTGGCAGAGTTAATATACAGACTGGTTTCTTGCTGTTCTCCTGACATATCCCCTAATGTCTACTGTAACTTACTCCCTAAGGAAACTTCTTTGTCCCTTGAAATGTTGCAAGTACTTTCAGAATTTGGGTTATCTGGTAACCGGAGGCATTAGAAGTAAGTGTGAACTGTTTAAGATTCTACAGTTGGAGGCCATTGGGAGTGGCTGTTGTAAGCTACATAACATTGACTGAACATGACACCCTGCAGAGGTATTCTTGGTTCCTCTTATATAGCTACATCCCTCATAGTCAAAGACCTCTTCAGATAGAAGGGACTGTTTTTTTTATCATGTCCCACCCTTCTCAGGCCACAGCTAGGGAGACAAAACTAGGAAAGGCTTGATTAAACATTAATGCAGCTGTCACCATCACACAAAAAGCAAGTGCCCCATGGCCAAGCTCAAGAGCTATCTAGTACTCCCAGGTGACCAGAAGTCATGGCTCACTTTGCTCAGGTTCTGGATGAAATAGGTGACTTTGGTCGCTTCCAGGTACAGGTGATGATGCTGTTGTGTATCCCCAACTTCCTGTCTGCCTTCCAGATTTTTGGCTACATGTTCATGATCCAGAATGAGGCCCACCATTGTTCAGTGCCCTGGGTTCAGAACCATACTTTCAACTGGAGTGCAGCTGAGCAGCTGGCCCTGAGTGTACCTCTGGATGCTACAGGCAAGCCTGAGTCCTGCCTCATGTTTCGGCCACCCACTGACAATGCCAGCCTAGAAGACATCCTCAGTCACCGCTTCAATGAGACACAATCTTGTGAAACTGGCTGGGACTATCCTGAGCATAAACCCCAATCCCTAATGAATGAGGTAAGCCTGTCTTCACTCTGTCTGTCCTCTTGTTTTGGGTCTGACAGTTCCTCTCCCTGACCCTTCTGTCACTAGCAGCTGCTCCATCTCTCTGTCCCTATACCATTGATAGGCCTGTTTCTCCTTTTGCCAGCCATCCACTTCTCTCTTTGTCCTCTGTCCATCAACCTATCTACTTATCTCTCATTTTCTGTGACTCATCTGTCTGTCTGTCTGTTCTGTCTCTTTGCTTGTCTCTCTGCTGTCTGCACAGTTGCCTGGTCTTTTTCCCTGTACCCTTCTGTTTTCCTCTCTTTTGCCTTTTTGCTCTGTCCAACATTCCCATTTGTCCATTCCCTGTTGTCTTTGAGCCTAACCCTGCATGTCTGCCTGCTTACTTATTTTCCTGAGTTTTCCTTTTATGCTCTTTCCCTGTCCCCTCATCTGACTTCTTGCTTGTTTGACTTCCAACTTCCCAGTTCTTCTCTAGATTCCACTTGCCTGCCTGTGTTTGGGATGCTGAATGACACTCATTGCTCTAGAACTTGTCCTGTGGACAACTAAGTTGGCTCTTACCAGCTTCATTCCCCAGGAGAGACTCAGGCAGATAAACAGAAAAATTCCTGCTCTAGCCACCTTAGAGCAGAGGGGCCTTCTGAAAGCAACTAGCTCTCTGCTATTATTGCTTCTCAGGTTATAGATTGAGGCTGGAAGGGGGAGATGACTTGGCCAGGACATCATAGTGGGCTGATCATGAAGCTGGGGTTCCCATGCAGGACTCCCGTTGTTTAGTTCCCTGCAGCTGAGGGAAACAGCACAGGCAATTCAGAAAACTGAGGGGCATGGGCTGTTATGAGAATCTGTGCAACTTTCACCATTTTTATGGTTGCAAATCTGGAGCCCAGTGATTAAACATTCACTTTTCCCCCACATTTCAAATTTTTTTCAAAAATAAATATTTAACCAAAGTAAAATATTCACTTTTTAATTTGTGACCATAAACTTCCAAAATGCCAGTAGCATAAGAGTATACCTTGCCTGTGTCCTTCTGATTCTCCACTTCATCTCACCCCACAAGAGAGCTAGGCGGCCTAGAGAGTCTCCCAGTCTCCAGATCTAGTCTGACCTAGTTAAACCTTTTTCAGCCTCTCAATAATCCCTCAAAAATTACCCCCATAATAGGTTTTGGCCTTCATTAGCTTTCAAAAATTGTTGGCATGCCTATATGTGCTTATAAAGTCTCTGTCCACCTATTCAAATATCATTATCTTTAAATCCCCAAAAATGTTGCAGATTTCTCTGGGCCTTCTCTAGCTTTTGTTCACAGTCTGTGCTGGATTATTCACGTGAAATCATTTAGCCAAACCCCAGTTAATACACTGTGTATTAACTGCATAGGGGACCATCAGAGGAGGGTGACACCTTGTTCCCCTTCTTCAAGGAGGCCAGTGGTGGGTAAGATCTTGGCCCCTTGTGTAGGAATAAAGGCTGGGTGTGCTATGAGCCCTAACATATGCTGCCTTCTATGAAAGGAAAGAGTAGGTAACTTCCTGAAGAAGGTCATACTTGATCTGAGCACCAAGACACAAAATAGAAATGTTGATAGAGAAGACAGAATTCCTTTGCAGGCAAAGAAAGATCTAGCAGTAGGAAGTGATGGTATGTATAAGAGCACTAGGCAACTTGGTGAGCCTGGAATAGGGAAAGGTAGAGTATAGAAACTGGATAGAAAGTTTTCAGGGATTTGAGATGTCTTTTGGTGTTTGTCTATTTGTTTGTTGGTTTGCTTGCTTGCTTACTTGCTTAGTATACCTGAAAAGAATGCATGTACTCATCAGGTTGCTATCACTGGAACAAAATACCTGATATACACAAATCAGAAGAGGAATATTTTGGTCAGGGATTGTGGGCCATGATTTGCTGGCTCAGAGGTACAAACATCATGACAAAATGACATGGCAGAGGAAAGCTGCTCATATCATGGAGGCAGAGAGCAAGAAAGACCCAGGGAAGGAAACCTCAGTGATCAGACATAGTCCCCAAAGTTATACCCTCAGGACCCACCAGATACATCTTTCAAGCGAATTTGACAATTAAGATTAAACATCACAAGTCCACCCCTTGAGAATTTAGTACCCAAACACATCTCTTTAAACCCTAGTCTCCAAAGAGAGACAATAAAAAGCCATAATTCCACCTAACATGACTTGTGTCCTGCATACAACTGAAGACACTAATTCCTTCCCTGCATCTCAAAAGTCCCAGCAATGCTCAAAAGTCCAAGTTCAAAGTCTCCTCTAAGATTCAAGGCAACTTTTAGCTATAATCCTCTGTAAAAAAAACTTTTAAGTTACATAATGCCAAAATACAATACCACAGGGCAAACATTCCCATTCCAAGAGGAAAGAATAGAGGGATAGAAGGGAATAGGAAGAAAACAAAACCAACACTCAGCAGGGCAAGCATTAAGCTCTGTAGCTCCATATCTGTAATCCACAACAAATGGTGGTAACATATGAGTTCCAAAAAGCTTGGGCAGTTCCACCCCTATGGCTTTGCCAACTGTAGGCTACTCATATGGATCTGCTCATTGCCTGCAGTTGTCCTCAGCAGTCTATTATTCCTGCCATCTCCACTTCCTTGAGTCTCCATTGTAGCTTTAGTCTCACTCTCAGAGCTTCATGGACCACTCTCTCAGGGGCTCCCAGAAGAGATTGTCATACATTGCTTGGCCTCCCAGGCCTTCCTTCAAAATCTTGGTAGATCCTTCATGATACTACAACCCTTGTATTCATCCTACCTCCAAAACCAACATCACATAGAGGATCCCAAGGTCTACCACCAGTATAAGCAGTAGCCAGCCCCCCTTGGACCATGCCTCCAATGGCTTCTGGGTGGCTGGATGGTTGAATATAGGAAAAAACTCCCCTGGCATCCCTGAGTGAATGAGTAGGGCACCGTGGGACTAGCTTCCTAAAACAAAGTCCTAAACAATTTTACACTCATACACCCTGTAGCCTGCTATGGTTGGAGTCTGGAAAATTCCTGAGATGCCCTCAAGACATCTCTCCTATTGTCCTGTTGAAAAGCACTTGGCGGCTGCTGCTTCTTTTCTTTTTCTTCTTATTCTTCTTCTTCTTCTTCTTCTTCTTCTCCTCCTCCTCCTCCTCCTCCTCCTCCTCCTTCTTCTTCCTTCTTTTTAATGGCACTAGTCTCTTCAGTAACCACAACTTCTTTGGCCCCAGATTTATAATCATTTATTTTCTGACCAAAAAGCAAGTTTTTCATATCTTTTTTAATATTTTCAATTTTTATTTTTTGTTATTAGTATATATTTCTGATGCATAATAATTACATTCATCTTGCAGAATTGGTACATATACATATCACACCTTGATAATTTTTACTTGTTTCCCATTCTCACTGTAAATCATTAAATACAGTCGGTAGTATGCATGCCACAGCCTGAATGTTGAGCTGCCTTGAAATTTCCTCTGCCAGATAAATTCATTCGTTGCTTTTAAACTCAGTCTCGTACAAAGTTTTAGGGCATAGACAAAATATAGTCAAAGTCTTTGCCAAGATGAAACATGTATGGCCTCTAGTTCAGTTCTCAGTACAGTCCACATTCCCATCAAAAACTTCACAAGCAATCTTTACTGTCCACATTCCTATCAGCATTCCACCAAAATTGCTCATCAAGTTCTTCTTACAGCATTCTAGGGCTTCTCTAGCCTACATCTCCAGACTTTTCCAAACTCTTCCCACAAACCAGTTTCAAAGACTTCTGAACTGCATGGTCAGGTATAGTCACAGAAACTACTCCATTTCTGGAGTACCAATTTTCTGTATTAGTCATCTTTCTGTTGCTGGGACAAAATATCTAACATGCACAACTTAAAAGGAAAAACGTTTAGCTTGGCTTACAATTTCAGAAGTTTTAGTCCATGGTCAGCTGTCTCCAAATCACAAACATCATGGCAGGGGTCGGGGATTTAGCTCAGTAGTTTCACCGCCTGCTGCACAAGTGCAAGGACCCAAGTTCGATCCCCGGTACAAAAAAAAAAAAAATCATGGGAGAAGAAAACGAATCACATCATGGCAGCCAAGAATGGGAGAGTAAGGAAGAGCTAGAGAGGAAGGAGCCAGGGACCAAATACAGTCCCTAAGGTCACACCCCCATGACCCACAGAGATACACCCAGAAGGGTGCTTTACTCATCTCCTGGGCATCTCTCAAACCAATAAAATGGACATTGAGATTAACCATCACAAACAAATATCCTTGAAAGCTACAGTCATATATATAGTACATCTTACAAAAAGGGAGGGGCAAGACAGATTCTACCTACTTTCATGACCTCCATCAATCCCTGGATCTATTTGCTCAAGGGCAGAGTGAAAAGACACTGTCTGAAAGTTGTCATTTTTGTTTTGTTTTTTGTTGTTGTTGTTGTTTCAGTACTAAAGAATACACCCAGAGTCTTCCACTGAGCACATCCCCAGTGTTTTGGTTTTTTGTTGTTGTTTTTGGTTTTGGTGTTGGTTTTTGAGACAGGGTCTTGCTAAGTCACTTTGATAGGTTTAAAACTGCTATCCTTCTACCTAGCCTCCCAAACTATTTCAGTTACAGTCATGTGCCACCACTCCCAACTAAGGTGTGCATTATTTAATGCCAGGACAAACCTACTGCTGTCTTGGATGATGGAGACTCCAGGGCAGCCAGTGTTACTTTATCAAATGCCTTCTTTTGGCCTTTCTGTATAATTTCAGAGCACTACACTTCACAGATTTGATAGCTTTCCAGTCGAGGGCCAGCTTTTCAGCACCCTCTGCAGTAATAGGCTTCTGTTTGTTCTTGGTAGATTCCTCAATAGTAGAAGGGTCATCTCTGAAATTATCCTGGATGTCAGCAAGCAAAAAAATGGTGGACAGTACATTGTGTGTCATTGCAGGCACCCACTTCTCAACCACATTTTTAAATGAGGATAAAAATACTCCTGAGAACCTGAGTAGAAACACATCTGTTTGTGGTTACTCAGCCTTGTAAGCACTCATAATCCTTTTGCCCTGCCTTGTCAGAAACTCCTAGAGTCTATGACTCTACAATCCAGTCATTGCATAGGTGTCAAAAACTGTTAGCACTTACTCAGATGAAGATTCAGATTTGTTTGTTTCGGTGGATATCAGAAAACAAGATTTACTGATGGCACCATTGCTCAGAGCAACTCACTTGATTATATTGCCCAAATTTATAATCTAGTGCTGTCCTCTGATTCTCTGACAGACTGTAGCCATGCTTCAAGGCCTCTCTCTTTATTCTCAGTCATCAACCCAGTCTGTGCTGGCTGGGCTTGACCTCAGAGCTCTTACCTACCCTACCACCTTCCTCCCACCTCCACCGTGAAAGGACTGTGACTCCCAAGGAAATACACATCTTTGGTATTCTGTGTGTCCTGTGCCACAGGATAATCCCAAACTGTTTCAGAGCAGAGCTCCCTTGGGATGAGATCCACCTTTTCTCCCCAGATATGAGCAGGGAGGGGGGTTGTACACCAACCCAGGGGGTCCTCTCTGAGCAGACATCCCAAGTTTCCTTATAACCAGCAGCTTCACATTCAAACTGAAATATAAACCACACAAATGTAAAAAGAAAAGAGCACATTTCCTCATAAATTGAGTACTCTTGAAAGTCAGAGTATTTTTCTTCTCCTCAACCTACCTATGTAATATTTTCTGCATCCCCACCCTTGGAAAAAGAAAAACCAGACTCTTGGCCCTGTCCGCATGGACCTCAAAAAAGCCATTGATATACTATCAATGTATAGCAGCAAAAGTGTAATCTGTCCTGGGAGGGAAGAAGAGGTCAGAATGGAGGGAAGGATAAGCAGGGGGGAACAGCCATTGTTAAAGTCTGTAAGTGAAAAAATACCAGGAATATCTGAGGAATGCTGACATTACAGACATTGGAAAATAAGGGAGAGCCAGCTCTTCAAGGGTCTTCCATCCAGTGCTGAGGATTTTGGGCTTTCTCCTAGAGAGCAAAGGGAGCCATTAATGGTTTGGGAATAGGGGAGGAAGGAGATACAGTACAATGTGTTCCAAGAACTGAGGGTGGACTTCTGTAGGCCATCATGGTGGGGCCTGGACAGAGACATCCATTAAAGGTGTTAGGGCCAGGAAGGGTGATGATAAACACCCCAATTTGGAGGCCTCTTTATCTCTGTATCATCTGCAGCTAGACATTGCTATATGGGCTTCAGCACCCTAACACCTCTCCAAGCCTCACTCTGTGCTGCAAGCAATGGGTGACAAGTGTTCATGGGGTTAGACTGAGGAGTTAATGATATACAGGATATGAACTACAGGGAGGTAGTGAATGGTGGCTTTTGACCCAGGTGCCAGACTGGGGAGAACCTCAAAGCTTGGCATTATTACCTGCAGGGCAGGGCACTCCAGGTGCTTCATCAGCACAGTGGCCAGCATGCTTCTCCCTACCTGGCCCACTGAGAGCTTCCTATGTAACAGCCACGGAGCTAAGCAAGTTGCAGGTGGGAATTCCTTTAATTCTGTCAGGTCATACTGTGTGGGACATTTTATCCTTGTTTTGTACACATAGGAAACCAATACACAGATTGGCTAACAGGCTAATGGTCACACAGGGCTGTTCAATTCTGACTTCTGGGATTAGCAGCAGCTGACCTGTATTTATTTTTATTTATTTTAAATGGCATCTTACTACAAAAGCAATCTATAGTTTCTAGACAGAAACCAAACTAGATAGAGCTGGACAGAACAACAACATCCCCTGTACTGCCTCCTGCATTCCCAGGAGGAGTTGATCACTTGACACATATTCCAAGTCCTTAGAAATTAATAGTTGTTCTTGAGAATAGAAGTATGACCACAATGATGACTCATGGATTGTTAATTTCTTGCTAAAGGTTATTGAACTGATGATGATTGACTATTTAGCTTAGTGTAGGCTTCAGTTCATTTATTCATTCAATCATCCTCAGCAAATATTCTCTTACCCTTCACTCAGTTTCAATCCCCATGTCAGGCAGAGATGTCTCAACAACAGCAGCTGCTATCCAACAGTGAGAATGAGCCTCGGCTGCTTAGCTTCTCCTCCTTCTAGGAAATGTAGCAATTAGTCAAATGTGGCTGTGGGAATCCTGTGAGATAATCCACTTAAAGCACTTAATACAGAGTCCTGCACAGTGAGCATTCGAAGGCATCGGTGTGGTGGTGAAGCTAGATGAGAGCTCATGTGGTGATCTCCCCACACCATTCTGGGATGGGGCAGGAATGTGTGCCAGGGGCACAGAACTCCCCTGAGTAGCCCACAACTCAGCAAGTTGGGGTCAACCATGTGCACCGTGTGTTCCCATAGAGCAGAAGTGTGCAGCGCTATGGGGACCTGCATTTTGTCTTCATTTGGTTCCCTGTCTATCTCCAGAGAGGTTGGCACCACTTGGCCAGATGCACATTTCCTGTCATTCTGTGTTTCTAACTGTCTTTCTCCCCTATGTATGTTCCTCCATCCTAATTAGAAGTCATGTGTGAATGCTTCTTAATGTTCTGATTGCCTGTGAATGCTGGGCACCAGGGGAATTTTGCAGATGGGAAACTCAAAGTGGCCACACGGTGCAGGGTGCAGGGTGCAGGGAGAGGCCCAACGTGTCAGGAAGCAGCTAGTACATGTCTGTAAGAGGTGCCAAATTTTACAGCTTTAGTGTGTCAGTCTCATTGCATGGCATTGCTTGGGCAAAAGAAAAGCCTAACTCATTATTTAAATAATTAAGCCCAAGCAAGAAGTATATATGTCTTAACAACTTACTAGTTGTTTTAAAGAATAATAAACATAAATTGAAATTATTTCATTCCTAAATGCAATGACTTACTAATATGATGTTATCTCTCCTGAGCACACTTAAGTTCTCAGTCCTAGAACAATGTCACCCACATTATTGGTGTCTCATTGATCTGCACATACTGTTTGCTTTATCTCATAGCAACTGCCCAAAACAAGACTTCACACAGATATGTCATTGGAAGGAAAATAGTATAATCTCATGTTCAACTATAAACTACCCTGGGCTAGCAATTTGTGTGATGTCAGAGAGATGTCAAATATTGTACAAATTTCTCTTTAAATTTTTAAGAGGGCCGGGGATTTAGCTCAGTGGTTCTGCCGCCTGTCTCGGCCCTAAATTTTTAAATATGCTGCTATGTCCATTGAGCTCACTATGGTGTGCTGGTGTGCCTTGGCACACAGTTTGGGAACCATGGGCATCTGCAGTAAAACATTGGTAATGAGCTGGGTGGTGAGGAACTTGCCCTCCAGGCTGTCCCTAGACTCACATCTGCCTGTGTCTGCCTCAGTTCAACCTAGTTTGTGATCGGAAGCACCTAAAGGAAACCTCGCAGTCTGTGTTCATGGCTGGACTCCTCATTGGAGCCCTCATCTTTGGGCCCATCAGTGACAGGTATGGACCTTGCCAGCTTATCACAACCTAGCACTCTAAGCTCCTGGTGCAGGCCCACGTTGGCCTCCAGGATAAGGCCCTCTTCCTCCTTCCTCAAACGGGGCCTCCCTTCCTCAAACACGTCTCCTCCCCGGACAGAGAGAGCCCAAGGCAGGCCCACCTGGTTCTCCCTACTTCTGTCCTCCACACAGACCTGCCCTTTGTTATCTCAGAACTGGTCGCAGAGCCTCCTTCTTGGGGCAGCTGCTCCTGTTTGCCATCTCGGGCCTGGCCACAGCATTTGCGCCCAGCTTTGAGCTCCACATGGCCCTGCGCTTTGCTATAGCTACGGCTGTTGGTGGATATACCTTAAACATTACCACTTTACGTAAGTATCTGGGCCTTCAGCCTCAGGGTATGGCTGGCCACATTCCTTAACTGCCTGATAGCTGCCCTACACATGAAGTAGCCACAGTTTCCTGTTCTGGGGCTGAGGCCCCAGCCCTGCCATGGTGGCATCTGGTGAGCAACAGGGAGTTGAATGGGCAGGTGTGGCCCACTCTCACCTCTCTGTTCCCACAGTTTCAGAGTGGGTGGGACCCTCATGGAGAACCCCTGCTATGGCCCTAAACTTGGCTGGCTTCGCCCTCGGGCAGATGGGGCTAGCAGGACTCGCCTACGGTGTCCGAAAATGGAGGCTCCTTCAGATCTCCAGCACTGCACCCATCTTGCTGCTTCTTTTCCACTTCTGGTGAGGAGACACTTGGCAGAAGGAGACCTCCTGTCAGCTGTGCTGTGAGGCTGGGTGCAACTCTCCCCTGCACTCTCACCTCCTAAGGCCATCAGAGGCTGGTCGGGGAGATGTAACCTGTGAGCGCTGGCTGTGGGGTTCACTGCGCACTGGAATGGCTGGGAAGGCTCCACAGGGCTCTGGACCCCAAGGTTATAGCTATTCCTGACTCACAGGGCAGTGCCAGAATCTGCACGGTGGCTCCTCATTCAGGGGCGGATAGAGGAGGCCAAGCAATTGGTCCAGAAGGCAGCATTAGTCAACAAGAGGGAACTCACCCCTGAGCTCCTAAGCCAGGTACTTGCAGCAGGCCTTGGCCATCCCTGCCCCAGAGCTGCTCCACCCAGATATTCCCTGGGCCCCTCAATCTGAATCTCCTTCCAGCTGGCCCCAGAGGAGAAAGGCCCCTCGGGGAATGCCTTTGATCTTTTCAGACACCCTCATCTCCGGAAGGTGACCCTGATTCTTATCTGTGTCTGGTGAGTGACCAGGGCTCATGCCCTTTCCCAAAAACAGATCCAGAGGGCTACTATCTTCCAGGTGTGTGTCAGGGTAGTGGTGGCTCTCTGGCTAGCATGGTCTCTCCCCAACTGTGGCAGTGTCTGCTGCTGTGGCCCTGACCAAGGCAACCTCTTTCTTTGGGTGTGATGGTATTGTATATCCACCAGTGACACCAATGCTTTGGCATTCTATAGGTTTGTGGACAGTCTGACATACTATGGGCTCAGTTTTCAAGTAGGAGATTTTGGCATGGACATCTACCTGACACAGCTAATATTTGGAGCAGTCGAGTTGCCCTCCCGAATTTCCAGCATCTTCTTGATGGAGAAGTGTGGCCGAAAGTGGAGCCAGTCTGGGACTCTGATTCTGGGTGGCCTCATGTGTATTATCATCACCTTCATCCCATCAGGTATCAGGAAACAGGGCTGACTGTTTCTCACCCATCCCCTGCCGTCTCCCAGAGGCTAGACCAACAGCCATTGCTCTCCTGTCAAGAGTAAGGACTTCCTAGATCTGGGTGCAAAAGGGGTGAAGAGTTTGGGTGCATGCAGTAGTAGGCAGGGGCTAGGTGTTGCGCCATCTACTATCTGTGTGCTGACCAGCATTTTCTACCAGATCTGCCTGTGGTGGTCACCGTGCTGGCCATAATAGGGAAGTTTGCTATGGCTGCTGGCTTTACCATCTCCTATGTGTATACCTCTGAGCTCTTCCCCACCATTATCCGGTAAGAGATGCTGCTAGGACTGCTCTGCACCTTGATCTTTGCCATCCCTCCGCTACCCTCACCACCTGTTGACAAATAGCCAAAAGGGCTGGCTCTGGGCCAGGGCAATCCTAAATCTTGCTCCCAAGTTATCCTGTGGTGGGTGGGGGACAGATATAGAAGTAGGCCACACCCTGGCCTTGTCGGGACAGGAATGTTGTATAAGTCTAAGAATGAATGGCCCAAGACAAGGAACACTCGTGTGGGGAAGGTGGTGGGAGGAAAGCTCAGCCTTTGACCTGAGGTGTGACAGGTGAGGAGGAGTGTAGCAGGGAGACAGGGAGGCCAGAAGTGAGAGGGCCACACTGGAGCAGGGAGCAGGAGCACTGGACGGGCTGGATGGGCTGGGGTAAACCTGCAGGCCTTTGGGAGTCACAGTATGGGGTCTGGGGTAGAGCTACAGCCTGGCAGTGAAGCCAGGTCTGTTCCACTTGTATGGGTCTTACCTCAGACAAACTGGCATGGGGCTGGTGAGCATCTTCTCAAGGATCGCAGGCACCATCACTCCACTTGTGATCCTGCTGGGTGAGAACCACATGGCCCTCCCCATGCTCATCTTCGGGAGCCTCCCTATCGGAGCCGGTGTACTCTGTGCCCTGCTGCCAGAGACACGTGGCCAGAGCCTGAAGGACACCATCCAGGACCTGGAGCAGAGGCCCTGCCCACAGTAAGCAGTTTTCTTGCTCTGAAGCCCAAGACCGGGGCCTCACATCAGCAACCCCCCTCTCAGAGGCCTAGGTCTCCACCTAAACTATTAGTCCATTGTTGCTTAATACCTGATATGGGTCCTCATGGAACCCGAGACTGGCTTGGGTCAGAATCCCCCTACTCTCAGCAGGGAGGATGATGAGGGACACTGCCAAGAGACCAGTTCTTGGACAGCCAGGGACAGCCAGTGACAGCCTTCTGCTCCCTGCAGGTCTCCAAAGGCAGCACCTCTGGAAAAACAGAGGAAAATCACAGGAAAATCTTCTAGCCCAAAGGTGGCAATTGTGAGCAGTGCATACTTCTAATCGTGGTTCCTAAGAGCTAGACCATCTGCAGTGGGGAGCAGCCCATACGTCCCCTTGAATATGGCCAGGACCCATGAGGATGAAGAAATAAGACCAGCCTTGCTTATGAAGACAGCACACCATGACCTGGCCTCAGCCTCAGCCACCCACTACTGAGTTCAATCCCAGGAGCATCTGGGATAGAACCTCCCTCCATCCAGAATCTACTTCTCTCATCCCCACAGCCCCATCCCAATACGATGTCCGAATTAAGGATTCTAGGTCTGTCCTGGGCTTTGCTTGTTCTCTGATAGTCTTGAGGGGGAGGGGAGTGGTATGGTTTCCAAGATGACCTCAGTCTGGAGAGTCCCTGCCCTCAAAACAGTCAAGCCCAGCACAGAGCAGAGGGTAGGCCCTTCCCCAGTTGTGGGAGCAAGCAGAGGAAACAAACCATGAAGATGTGGATTATACAAAACTGTATCTGTGGCTCTGATGCTCCAAAGCCAACAGACAGCTGTGTTCTCAGCCCATCTTGGAAGGACACTCTGTGCACTGCCTCTTTCTCAGACTGGACACTCTCCAGCTGGGGAAAGGACCTCATTGTTTCTTCCCTATCACTGTGGCCTTCCCCACTTATAAACACTCATGGAAACCTTTCTTTTTTGACTTGCAGATTGGACATCATTCCACTGAAATTCTGCCACCTGGATCTTGGTTGTTCCTTCCACTTAGCTCATGCCATCCTCTTAGAATAATCCCTCTCCACTTCCAAAAATCTCAAAAAATTTCTGGCATGTAAGTGAATAGATGAATGAGTTTCTCATTCAGATATGTCACTCTCTGACTATAGCATCCCCTCCTCCTGGCCTCTTTGCTCCATTATTCCCACTGGACGCAGTCAGCTTAGGCTTCCACAACACAGTATCACAGACAAGCGGCTTAAAAGCAAAGACTTATTTCCTCATGGGTCTAGAAGTTTGAAGCCTGAAATCAAGAGTACCAGCATGGCCAGGTTCTGGGGATGCCCTCCCTCTTCCTGTCTTTCAGATGGCTTCTCTTTAGTACCTGTACAAGGGGACAAATTTCCGTCTCTTCCACTTCTTATAAAACCACTAATTCCATCCAGGGTCCTAACCTCATGACTTTATCTAACCCTAATCAGTTCCATGGCCCCATATAAAAATACCATTATGGGCCGGGGATTTAGCTCAGCGGTGCCACCTGCTGTCTCACAAGTGCAAGGTCCCGAGTTCAATTCCCAGTACCAAAAATAAAAAATAAAAAAATAAAAACACCATCACACTGGAGGGTCGAGCTACATAAAGGTAGAGGGGAAACAAACATTCTTTCTGTAACACCATCCTTGGCCTCATTGGGCCCTCTGGTCTGTTGACCTTTTCGTGGTCTCCCCACCTCCCTCAGTCCTCTCTACTCAGAATAGAGGATGGAGAAATGCTGTTAACTTCTATTGAGAGACAGAGATCATTTCTCTCAGTTGCTAATGCTGTAACACATTAATCCTTTTACCCTTGTGCCCAACTAGCAAAACCACAGCAGTAAGTGAGCCCAATTATCTGCCTGCTCCATTTCTTCACTCAGATGACTAGACATTCATTGCTAGATTCCCACGCCCAGTATTTCTGTTTCTCTATAAATTTATTGTCACCAACTTCAACTGGCTCGTTAAAGGGCCTGGTGTTCCTACCAGCCTTTCCTAGCCTGCTTGTTTTTCATCCCCACCTATGACCATTTCTACCCTGCATGCTGCATGCCTTGTTCCTTTTCCTCCTGACAGCTCCTTCTCCTTCAGAAATAGGAGGAGCTACAATGTGGCAGCTCCCCAAACTGCCCACCACCAAATCTTTCACCGACTCCTCAACCTGCCCTTCTGCTTTGTAACAGAGCTGTCCTGCATGCAGCGGCAGTGATGCCACTGAGGGTAAGACCCTTCCCTCTGCTCCTATCTCTACTCTGAGATTTGGGAGCAGCTGAAAATAGGGTCTTTTTCTTCCCTGGCCTCTCCATGTCCCTTACCTTAGGCAAAGGCCCTAGGCATCAGGCAAGCTGGAGAACTGTATTTGTTTTTCCCTCCAAGTTTCTTTGGAGGTGAGAGAATTCATCTCCTTCTGGAGTTTCTCTTTCACACAGAGATCTTCAATGTGCTGGCCAAGGGCCCTCTACCTGGCCAGGGTTAGAGTCAGCCACAGGTGGTCCAGGTCAATTGCCTACACAGAGGTCTGGACAGACCTTCACTGACATCCATATTGGGACCAGGAAAGCTTCTAGATCCCCAGGATGTGCCCAGGACCTCCCTGCAGGATGGAGGTGGTGGCCTCTCTGGCCCCTGCTTGCCTACCTCCTGGTTTTTCTCTTTAAAGATAAGAGCAATGGTAACCATGAATCTTGAGCATTCAGCCCAGGTAAGTGGAAAGACACTGATATTTACTAGTTTTCTCAATTTCTCATCAAGGGAAACAGAAATGGCCTCTTGATAGTTTAAGAAAAAAACTAACATTTGTAACCAGTAGGCACATGAGCTCTGTAAACTCATGTAAGAAACCCTGTTTGCTTAGACTCTGCTGCACCTCCACCTCTCTGAGCTATGGAAATTCGGTCTTGGCCATCATTGGGCTCTTTTCTACCCAGAGATCAAAACAGAGACATGGATGTCCTGTCACCAGAGCAAAAGGGTGCTCCCTGCCCTTATTATCAGATGATGAGTGCTGGGTCCTCACTATGCCACCTCCTCAGTCCCTGTGGCCCCAGCAGTGCTGCTAAGTCTAGGAAACTCAAAGAAGCCTGAGGGACCCAGGACCAGTTGCTCAGGTGATGTGCAGACACCTGGGAGGCCTGGTAAGGGAGAGGATCTTCCACCCAGACATGAGCAGAAGTGAGCACTAATCAGTGACTGAAGCCATAGTAAGCTGCAGAGTAGCAGTGGGGAGGTTTCCTCATTTTGATTCATTCTTTGGTGGCTTGTTTCAAACTAGCAAATCTTCCATTTTTTTTCTCTCGGTGTATCTTAGTGCCTTGGTTTTTCCAGAATCCTGAGTACATGGTGGGTCTGCTGATCAGGGACTGAGGCAGGCATAAGTCCCAGCCTCCTGAACTGCTGCTGTTCCCACTTCTCTAGCCTATGTCCTAGGTGGTGGTGAAGAGGAGGGAGCTCTCTTACATAGGTTCAGGAAGCAGGTGGTGCTGCTGAACAGGGGAATGAGGAGCCTGAGCAATGCCAGGCTCAGGCTGCTCAGACCTAGAGCTTCCACTTCTAAAGCGAGGGTCCCTCAGTTCCCCTCCAGGGTCTGCCTGGTAGCAACCCTATGCTGATCTCCACCCTGCACCCCAAACAAGAAGACTGGAGTCTGATTCCCACAAACTGGCAGAGGAGCTTCATGGGGAAATGGGTCAGAGACAGACAGCTCTGACCAAAGCTGTAGGGCAGGGGAAAGTCCCAGAAGGGTGTGGGGCAGGGCCAAACCATTTCAGCTGTGAGATCAGAAGTCTTGAAGCACAGCAGACAATTAAGTGGTATCTGGAAGGACGGGAGAATTTCCCTCAGCAAGGGCAGGATTCTCCTGGAAAGGGTGAGTGCTCTAGGGATAGGAAACAGTTGGTACAAAGCCACTGGCCTGGCTCATGTGGCAGTCTGTACAACCCACCTTGCCCCATTCTGTCCCTAGGACTGGCATCAGTTGTGCCCATGGAGTAAAATGCCACTCTGACCAATCCCACCCAACCCTCCCCATCCCATTGTGACGCCAACTCCTCAGCCAGCAATAGAACTCAAGGGTTTTTTCTGCTTCCACGTGTCTGGGTAGGCCTTGACATAGTCAGGTGGGCCCTGGCTTTGGGTTGTAGTCTGGTCTCCAGAGAGGAAGGATGGAAAAGGTAGGGAGTCAGCAGAAAGGTGGGTCAGTGTTCCTGGTACAGATGTAGATGGGAGCCTGTCTGGCTGTGGGAAGTCTGTAGAAGGACCAGACTGCCTCATAGAAAGCACGAGTCTTCTTTCTGGTGTGGCTTGGGCCATTTCCAGCCCTCAAGTAGGGCACTGCTCCATAGCTTCCAGGGCTCAGCTTCCTCTTCTGTATGTTGAGACACCACTGCCTGGTCTACCTGGCAGAGGGCTTTTGGGGTCAGTAGATTGAGGGAGGACTCCAGGGCCTGGCAGCCTATCAGGTAAGGCCACCCTATAAGGAGAGGCTGATACAGGTAGCTCTGGCCTAAAACCAAATCTCTTTGAGAAGAGCAGATTCCTTCTCTCCCTGGGAAGCCTCCTCTACCCACCTCTACCCCTCTACACACACACATCATGTTGGTTTCCCAGAGCCATGGTAAGGCACAAACACAGTGACTTAAAGCAACACACATTTGTTACCTTATGGTTCTGGTCTCACTAGGCATTCCTTTCTGGAGGCTCTGGGGGAGACTCCATTTCCTTGCCTAAGGCAGCTTCTAGGGGCTGCTGTGATCCTTGGATCATGAAGTCCTTCCACCTTCAAAACCAACAATGGCCGAGCAAATCTTTCTTTCTTAAGACAGCTTTCTCTGGTTCTGACTCTCCTGCCTGCTCTTCCACATTTAAGGACCCCCAGATTAAACTGTGTCCACTTAGATAATCCAGGATCTCCTTTTTCTAAAGAAATCTGATAAGCAAACAATTTTATCTACAGCTTTAATCCCCTTTGCCATGTAAGGGGACATATCCGTAGGATCTGAGGATTAGGAAGCAGACATCTTTAGGGAGGCTGTTATTCAGGCAAGGCGGTCTTCCCCTCCCCTGCCTCCAAGCACGCTCTTCCTCTTGTGGTCTCTGCTGGTCCCATCCTTCCTGTTCCTCCAGACTCGGGCCAGGCAGGAGGCGTGGACAGTGAAAAATGCAGATGATGCTGGACGCTGCTGGGCCCTCTGTTGGAATAAATCAGAAGCAGCTGGATCTATGCTCAGCAGACGCGGGGCGGGGCGGCCCTGGTTAGCTCAGGAGCGCGGAGCCAGTAGTGGAGCTGGCACGAGAGGCGTGGGCGGCTGCAGGAGCGGGGACTGCAGTGCCGGCCCCCTGGGTCCCCGAGGCTGCGGACCGCGCCACCCGCATCCTAGTCGGGCCGGGCCGGACCTCGGTGATCCCGCGGCAACTGGAACCTCCAGCGTCTGGTGGGTGACGTCCCCGGGTCGGGAGAGAAGTTTGGAGCGGGCTGGAGCGCCCCGCGCGGAGAGGGAGACCCGGAGAGAGACTTCCCTGCGCAGAGCAGCGCGGAGGCCCGGGAGGCCCTGCGTTTGGGGGAGTCACCCCGGCGCCCTCGGCACTTCACATCCCTGGGGCCAACCGCGCTGCCTCCCCGGAGCCGGTGAGCGCCCGGCCGAAGAATACTCAGTCTGGACTCACGGCGCTGGCCTGGACCCCGCCGGCTCGTCTGTGTGGGGTTCCCGGGGCCACCGCGCCACCTGCCCCTCGCCGGTCGCCACCGCTGCCGAGGGGAAAACCGGACAGGAGGTGGCTGGGAGAGGAGCAGAGCAAAGCAAGCCGCCTGATTTGTTGGCCCGAAGGGAGTGGTTATTCTTAAAATTTTGTCATGCACATGTAGTTTCAAAGTGTTGATTCCCCTCCTGAACAATGGAAAACTGGAAGATTACAGGACAGTTTGGTTCTGCTCTTCCCCCTCCTGACTGAAATGGCCCATTTTCTCTCTCTCTCTTTTTTTTATTTGTGTGTGTGTGTACTCTTTTTATTTAATATAGTCAACCAGAATTTGAATTTGTTTACATGTTTACCATTTTGGCTGATCATTATTGCGTCTCAGGGTGTCCTCCCTGTGTTCCTTATCTTTTATAAGTTCCATTAAGTCACGTCTCTTGCTTGTGTGCGCTATATCAGTTTCTAATTATCAATAACTGTCTCTTTTTTGTACCTCTGTTGGTGAAATTTTGCTGAGTATACAACTCTAGACTGGCTATACTGAAATTTACTACCAATATTCCGAAGACGTTCTTCACACTCCGTTTGCGTAGACCTCGGTGCTGCCTTTGGGCAGGAATCTGGGTCCTCTCAGAGGTACTTCAAGATCTTTGTCACTGGTCCCTGTGCCTTCCACCCCGGTTTTCCTTTTTATTCATGGCACTTGAAATAAGCCTTTTTTTTTTCATGAATCTTGATGATTCATGCTTTTCAAGTTTTAGAAAATTTATTTTTTCTTTTTAAATATTGCTTTTCCATTTCTCCTTCTGGGCTTCCGATCAGCCCCATGTTAAACCTTCTACCAAGTGTCTTTACTGCTCTTTCATCTTTCAGCTGTATGTTCCTGTTCACTAACTCTGTGTTGAATCCATTTAACCTTCCTTTTAGGGTTTTTATTTCAGTAACAGCTCGTTACACATTTTCATGTTTGTAAGTTCACTGTCTTCCTTCCAAAGGTATCTATTTTTCTCTGATTCTTGTTATACTTTCATTTTGTCATGACAATTTTTTAAAGTTCTTATCCTAGCTGCCTTCTTTCTACGTCTGACGTTTCCAGCATCAGCCAGTCTGCTGCCTCTGGGTTCTGTTGACTCAGAGTGGCCTACCTTCGGAGACCACAGTTTCTTTGCCTGCTCTTCACCTGTGAGTGTCCTGAAGGCTCAACTGGGAGAAATTTTCCTCAGAGAGAACTTGCTTCTACTTCTGCTGGTAGCCAAGGGATGCTGTGGTCCAGGACGGTTTTTTTGAAGCATACTGAGGGTTTGGGCTCCAATCAGAGTGTTAAGCTCAGTTTCTGCTCTTCCTAAAGTGCTGTCTTTATTGGTATTGCTTACCTGCCTCCTCCTCTGCTGCCTCTCCACTTTGGCTCTGTGCCACTGTCTGTCATGATGGGTTTTGGAGCCCCACATTCCAGGCTTAGGTCACTAGCTCTATAACCAGTGCTTCCAGCTGCTTGGCTCCAGCTCTTGGCCTCTCATGATGCAGATTCTTTCTTTCTTTCTATTTGTTTGGTTTTTTTAAGAAAGGTCCTGGGCCAGGGATTTAGCTTAGTGGCACTGTGCCTGCCTGGCAAGTGCAAGGTCCTAAATTTAATCCCTGGTACAAAAACAGGAGGGGGGGGAGGGGAGAGGGAGGGGAAAAGAAAAGGAAAGGAAAAAGAAAGAGAAAGATCATCCCTGCAGACCTGGTGGCTCAGTGAGTATGCAAAGAATTTCAGCTGTGGGGGAAGCTGCAAAGAGTGTTTCATGGAGCTTCACCATTCAGGACAACTGGAGAGCATTTTCTAAAATATTAACAATTCTTATTGCACTAAAACTTAAGGATGATTAAGCCAGGTGTGGGGAGCAAATTATGTGAACTAAGGAACTCTAGAAGGAGTACAGAACCAGGAAATCCACGTTGTTCCAAGCCAGAAGCCACATTGTGGCACTCATACTGACATCTATTGTCTTGGAAGTAGTGTCAGGAAACTGAGTTGCACCCTTTCTTTCAGCAAATAGAAGGAGAAAAGAACTCCAAGGTAGAGTTCAGATGCTGTGGTTTTGGAAGCTCAAACCAACAGACAGCATCAGTGCCTTTTCATCCTTGGACCCTACAAATGCCATCGAAGGACATAAACAACAAGGATGTTAAGTTTGCCAAAATCCTGCATGCAGTGGGAGAATTTGGCAAATTCCAGTGGAGGCTGGTAGCCCTCACCTTCATCCCCAGCATCTTGTTGGCCTTCCTGTATGCTGAGCACTTCCTGTTCACAGACCAGGAGCACTATTGCAACGCCAGCTGGATTCTGGCAGTGGGCCCCACACTCTCAGAGTCTGAGCAGCTAAATCTGACCCTTCCACGAGCACCCAATGGCAGTTTCCAGATGTGCCTTATGTACTTGCCTGTGCCCTGGGACTTGGGTTCTATCATCCAGTTTGGCCTCAACCACACCACTACATGCCAAGATGGGTGGATCTATCCTAACTCCAAAACTTGATCATTGATCAATGAGGTGTGCTTCATCCTGGGTTGTCTGTAGCTACTCCCATAGGCCCAGAGATATGCTAGAGGGGGATAGCATTGGCCTGAGGTCACTTTGCAGAAGTGGGCCTTGACAGAAAATTAGAATTCCTGTTTTCCACCCCTTGGCCCTGCCTATCTTAGCCAGGAAGTTAGAGTGCATTTGGGGGTAGAAGATGGGGGATAGGGTGGCAGGGTTGGCCATCTGTCCAAGGAATTGCTTCTGAGGTTGTGACTCTGCCCTCTGAACTCACAGAAATAGGGACTAGAAGGAGTCAGCTTCTCAGGTGTCTCTCACAGGACTTTACAACCTGAGCTGCAACCTGAGTCCTTTCTGGCACGGACCTGCCCATCTAAAGCTCTAGGTTGGAGCCCAGCTGTTGGGCCCTCAGAGATTCATATCTTCATTCAGGTACCTTCCCTATATTCCCTTTTTGGCCTGTGCCTCTGGTCCTTCTCTCATGCCTGGGCTCTCATCTGGGTGCACGGCAGGTACAGAGGTAACACAGCTGGGGTACCCTCCACCTAGTTGCCCATTCCCCACATGCCCTCTGCCTCAAGGTCCCACCTAGGCCAGGCTCTGTCTCTGTACCCAAAAAGGCTCAGCCTGGCTGGAGACCTATGGAGAATCCTTGTGTCTAACCCCCCACTTTGACCTGGTGTGTGGCAAGGAGCCAAGAGAGGAAAGCTTCCAGTCCATATCCATGGCTGGCTTCCTGACAGGGTCTCTCATCTTTGGGTTTGACACGTGAGTCCCCTGGAGTTCTGACTAGCCCCAGGGACATCCTGCCTCCTCCTAAAGAGCATTCAGAGTTGACCATCTTCAAGTTGGGGGAGGCTAAGGGAGGAGTTGTCAGGGTCCCTGGGACAGCTGAGGCCTGGCCCAGGGAGGTCCAGCACTTGATGCAGTCTCACCTGGACACCCTAGGCTGGGCCATTACCCTGCTATCCTGATCTCGCTTCTGGGGCTGACAATCTTCAACTTTGGGACAGCCTTTGTGAGCAGTCTTCACCAGTATTTTTTCTCCCGTTTCCTTGTCTCCCAGGCAGTGATTGGTTACAGAATCAGCAGTGTGTGTTTAGGTGACACTGGGCCTCAAGGGACAGGGCTGGATGGGAGCAGAGACGCAGGGCAAAAAATGGAAGTGGGGGGACTAGAGTGCCTCAGGGAACAGGAAGAGGGTTCTGCCCAGGCAAGGCAAGATGAGCTAGCAGGAACCTACTAGAAGACATAGAACATAGTCTGGGGCAACCCACTTTCCAGAGCCCCTTCTGTCTCTCTTAGGCAGAAGCTTTCTTTCTCCCAATAAATTTTTCCTACTCTTAAAAAAAAAAAAGAACATAGTCTGTGCCCAAGTAGGGAAGGTAGAAAAGCAGAGTCTCTCTTCCTGTTGGCCTGGAGATGCCTGAGCACCAGCATCAGATGCCTATTTTTCTCACCCTCCACTCTATTCTCCTCGTACCCCCTCATATTCTCCCTGAGTTTCCCTTGTGGACCCCTACATGGCTGACATTCACTGAGCCCAGCCCAAGGGAGCTGCTAAGCCTGCATATGCATTGGATCATTTCATCTGGACAACCCTCTATTCAGTATGCACTGTTCTATTATTCCTTTAGTTGAGAAGGACATTTGCACCCCAAATAAGTTTATCACCTTACCCAGAATCAGAGAAGTAAGGACCTAAGATTTCAATTCAGGCTAATGTGGGTTTCAACCCAGGCTTATGTGATGCCAGAGCCCCAGTGCGCACACACTCATCCACTGACCTCAGAAGGTACAGTGACTAGAATCTTATACCTGCGATCCCTGCTGTGCAGAGAATTTCCGAGGAGGGAAACTTCTCACTGGGAACCTGCCAGGACCAGCCAGAATGAACTGGTCCTCCACAGACCCTTAGACCTCCACAGCCCAAGCATGAATGCACCTAAAGACAGGGATAGTGATTCATTGCCTTCTCATGCATCCAGCCACATGTGTGGCACAAGGCCTAGAAATCTTCTTTATTAGATATTATCATCAGGCAGGCTGTATAGAGGGATCAGCCAGATAAGAAAGGCTGGAAGGCCACTTATGTGACAGGAATGTTGAGTAAAACCTAGGACACTGTGGGAGGCATAAAGGCACTCTGTGTAGTTTTGAGGGGTGTCTCAGGCCTAGTGCTGATCATGAACAGGAAATATATCCTTTGCCCAGTCTGAACTCTCTAGCACAGGGCAGGGGGCATCTCAGAAGGCTGGCTGCAGGGGCAGCCTGGGCCCTGAGCTGACCACAGTTTTGTCTTCTTCATCTCTGCATAGCCACTGAATGGCTAGTGGGCAACCACCGGGCCCATGCCATCTTCCTGGAACACTGCTTTGTCTCTGTGGGTGTCCTGTTCCTGATGGGACTCAGCTACAGCCTTCCCCACTGGTGGCTGCTGTTCCTGGTGGGTGGGCCACCTGTGCTCCTGTTCATCTTTTACATCTGGTAAGCAAGCAAGTGCAAGGTATGCACAGGCCAGGGTCTGCTGGGTAGAGATGAAGGGATGTGGGAATGAGTGTGGTTTTTCTCCAGAAAAAGGTGCATCTGGATAAGATGAGAAGGAATTTGGGCAAAGCCTCTCAAACTCCAGCATTGCTCCCCCTACAGAGAAGACTGTCAAAGAGATGTCAGAGAGGTGGGCAGAAAACCAGGAGAAAGAAAAGAGTACTAAAAGGCAAGGGTTCAAGAACAAGGGATGGTCAGTGTTGAAGGCAAGAGAGGTGAGGCTGAGGAAGGGCAGACTGAGTTCAGTCTTCGGGAAACACATATGAGCCCTCTCCTAGGCTGCCCTACTGACTAGTACACCAGGGCAGGCCAGAGACAGGCCCTCTTCCATATTTAAGGAAGAGTCTCTAAGAAGCTAGTGGGAAACCCCAAGGAGAAGCTAACTGGCTGATAACCATGAGTATGGATCTCAAATTTGTGTGAATATCAGAATCACACTGATGCCTGCTAAACACCAGTGGCTGGGACCTCTCCCCAGTTTCTGCATCTGCAGGAGTGGGGTACACCCAAGAATCTGTATTTCTAACAAGTTCCCCGCCGATAAGGATCCTACTGACCAGCTGACCATACTGTGAAAACCACTACTGTTGACCACCTGTTCCCTAAACATCCCAAAGGCAGGTCATCCCCTGGCTCTGACTGTGGTACTGTCTGATGATTTTGAGGGTGGGACTCTCCTCATCATTATGAGAACTTCCTCTCTGTTGCCCTTGGTCTAGCCTCAGCCCCTGCTCCTGCTGTTGTGTTCACTTCCTCAGTCTTCCTTATCTTCTAGGTGCAAATTACAGAGGAAATGGATCAGTCCCATCTATGAAAACTGGGGTCCAGGATCCTCTGGGGCCAGAATGGAAATCTCCCAAAGCACACTGTATGACATGGGCTTTGCCTGCTGTCAGTCTGTTCTGGCTACCTTATCAAAATACCTTAGATGGCATAATTTACAAACAGAAGCTTTTTGCTCACAGTTCTTGAGTCTGGGAAGCCCAAGATCAAGGCCCCAGTAGATGTGGAGTCTGGTGAAAGCCTGTTTCTCATATAATACACCTTCTATGAGGTTTTACGTGGAAGAAGAGAAAAGCAAGCTTCCCTGAGCCTTCTTACAAAGCCAGTAATCCCACCTCTTAATATTATTGCTATTAGGGAAAGGTTTCCATCATGAATTTGGAGGACAAAAACATTCAACTCACAGCACCTGCAGACTCAGAAGTGTTCCACACATTTTTGAGCTTCACAATGTGAAAATTGCATCTCTCCCACAGCATCCTCTCTCCTCTTCTCTTTGTCCTTGAGAATTTATTTATCATCATCATCATCATCATCATCATCATCATCATCATCATCATGTGTTTTAGTGTGCACATGGTCAATCTGTCTTTTTGAAAAAGTTCCAATTTGATGACTTTCTTTAAGTGTATTCTGCAACCTTCATGTGGAAAAAGATAACTGATTGCTGGACCCTGGGGGGAAAGGGCAGGAACAGGGCAGACAGAGAAGGGAACAAAGTCATATCTAGTGTCCAGAGTGTATGTTTTTAGAAATTAGCCACAGAGTCCAGGCTGGGAAGGGAATGATGGTGCAAGAAATCTACAAGGAATCATGGTACAGTTTTGTAGAGTGCCTTAGCAGAGGACCACATTATACCAGCACAGGCTGTGACCTTGGCCAAGCCCTTGTCCTCTGAAGCTGGCAATAATACGGGATTATCATACTAGGTCCAGGGATAGGCAAAGGTTAAACAAGATGCTATATACAAAGGCACTGAACACAATTCCTGGTACTTACTGCATGCTTTAACTGGTGGTGATCTGTGTGAATTCTGACAGCCTGAGAGGACTTGGAAAAACTGAGAGGGAAATTTATTTTGAGGTCAAAGGCAATGACACTTTGCAAGAAAGAAATGGGACAGAGTGAGAGCATCACTACCTCTCCAAGCTCCCAGGCAGGGTATTGGGCCTTAGGTAAGACTCAGGCTCCTGACACACACTCTCCAGGAGAAGCTCCAACCCTAAGAAAGAGACTCTCACAGATGATGTGTTGTGGAGTATGTGCCCTGAGAGTGTCCAGGCACCTGAGGACATCCCCTAGGGTAAGAAAGGGAGATGCTCTCAGAGGTGAGTGAGGGTAAAGGAGGCTGCAAGGCAGAGGCAGCAAGTGGCCAATGTCACCAAGCAGCTATGGGGGCTGTGTGTGGCTTGGACAGGGAATGGGCTACTTGCCAGGGAGGGGCAGAAGGCATATCAAGATTGGTGGTGTCTTTCAAAGCCCATTAGTCACCTTGTACTAGAGCAGGGTGGGCACAACCAAGTCTGGGTCAGGGCCAAAAGGGCTCTGGGGGATCTTGGAATAATGAAATAAGAAAGGATTTGGGCACACAGGATTCTTCCAGAGTCCCCACGGTGGCTGATGATGAAAAGGAAGGTGGAAGAAGCCAAACAGGTGCTGTGCTATGCAGCCAGTGTGAACAAGAGGATCATTCCTTGCACCCTGTTAAATGAGGTGAGAGGCTTCAGGCCAGGAATGGGACCAGGTCCACGGCTGTGGGAAGCCTCTTCCCTTATCCTTCCAGTTGGACCTCAGCCACAGGGTAGCTCAGTCCGTTGCCCAAGAAGAATGATTATGACAAAATTATGCCCTGCCAGGGTCAGGTGGGAGACTAGCTGGCCCTGTTGGGAGTGGGCTGTGTTTGCAGGTCTAGGGAGGAAGGGAACAAGCTGGAGTCTCAGCCCTGCCTCTGACTTGTCTTGCTTGTGCTCTAGCTGCAGCTGCCTGGAAAGATGGTGACTGAGGCAACTGCCCTGGATTTTTATTATAATAGGCACCTCCGCAAAGTGATCTTGGTAGTGGGCTGTATATGGTGAATATCCAGGGCTGCTGGGCAGGTCACAAATTTGAGAGGGAATAGGGAGTAGGCAGCCTGCAAGAGGAGCAAGGCCTAGGAACACATCACACAGGTCTCTGTGCTTCTCTCCCTCCTCCCTGCCCCACTTCTTTGCCTCTGTCTTTATTCTTGACCATGTGTGTGTGCATGTGTGTGCATGTGTGTGTGTGTGTGCATGTGTGCGTTTCAGTGAATGTGTGTATCCTGACTTTATTCCAGGTTTACTGTCAGTTATACCTATTTTACACTGACCCTTAAGATGAGAGACTTTGGAATGAACGTTCACTTCAGGCAGGCCATGTCTGGCATCATGAAGGTACCTGTTCAGCTGTGCTGCATCGTAATCTTTGAGCACAAAGGGAGAAAGTGGGCCCTGATTGCGACTCTCATCCAAACCATCATCATCTGCTGTCTCCTTTTGATTTTCCAAGGTACAAGCCTCCCTCCTTCCTTACAAACCTCCCCATTGCCTCAGCATGGCCCCTGAACTAGGCACCTTAAGTTGACCCCCTGCATACCCTGAGAAAGCCCTAGCCCTTCAGGATCAGGTGCCAAGTGGGGAACCCCAAGACATCTTCCCTCACCCACTCAGCAGTCTTAGAGTGGAGGTCATGCTATCCAAGTGAATCTTCATTGTGTGAGAGGGAAGGCAGCCTTCTTCCCCCTGATTCCAATCCACATGAGAAGTAGATCTGGTAGTCATGTGAAATATTCCTCTCTCTACTACCCTGGGCCCTGCCTGTCATCTGCGGCCCCTCTGAGAAGTGATTGTGGTCACCTGAGACTTTAGGAATAATCTATTTACTGAAAGCTGGGTGAGTGAAATATTGGGCCCAACCACAAGGGCAAGAATAGTTCTTGCCTTATTGGAGGCTCAGGACAAAGACCCTGGGGCTCAGCACTAGAAAAGGAGGAAGGTAAGGGCTGGAAATAGCTCCAGCATTTCTAGAACCCTAGACAAGGAACACACAGCAGGTCTCATGGAACTGGAGCATACAGGGATCCCATGCCAGCATACACCGCTTAGAAGCGCTCAGCACTGTCTCCTTCAGTGATGGGGCTGAGGCAGACAGCCAATAAAAGAGGAGCTGCCAACCTCTGCAGACAATGAGCAAAAGCTGTGCTCCCACTCACTCCTGAGTCCTATGTTCCTCCTTCAGAATGTGCATCCAGCTGCCGGAGGCAGGTAGCGTGCAGTGTTTAGGACCAGTCCCTGCAGTGCAGAGTCCAGAGATCAAACACCTCCTACCCAATTCACCTTGCACAGATCAGGCATGTGGGGACTCAGCTCAGCATGGTGGACAGTGCCCTGAGAGCCTCTGGGCCACTTAGCAGAAGACCCAGTGGGCCAAACCCACTTCCTCAAGCCAAGCCTCCCACTGCAAAGGTACTAAATGTCAGCCTGATTGGGTCTCCTCTTAATGAATGCCTGAGTCTGCTGGCCAGCGGACCAAGTGGCAGAGATGCTTTCTGCAAGCAATTGAGGAAGGGCTGATGGGTCCCAAAGACAGGATAGCCCCAGACTCAGGGTGGGGGCTCTCTTGTCTAGATACAGAGCTGAAATCCACCGTAATGTTGATATTCATGCTTGGAGAGTCCAGCGTGGCTGCCACTATCACTGTCCTGTTCATCTATACTGCTGAGCTCCTCCCTACTGTCCTCAGGTATGGAGTCTGGTGAGTGAGGAGCCCATGGGGCCATGGGGCTGTGGGGATGGGATAATCACAGGATTAATACAGCAGCTACAATTCAGCTTTCACCTGGTAGCAAGCACTGTGCTGAACACTTTATATAGATTACCTCACTTAAGCCTCACCAGAAAAACTCCCAAACACCATCATTAATCCTATTCCAGACAATAAAATCAAAGCTATAAAGGCACTTAATTCAACATTATTCATATCAAGTGGTGGAGCTGGGATTTGGACCAGGGTAGTCTGAAGTCAGTTCCTTCCTTTACTCACCTCCTAGAATACATGGGCCACCCTAACCCTCAGCCCCATCCCCCCACCCTGCCCCACAGGAGCCCTTATTGATGGTAGCCACAGCCATATCTTCCTACCCACCCAGCATCAATGGCTGTGTCACCTCCCCACACAACACTGCATGGTGCTTTCCTCTCCCACTCCTGACACCCAGGAAGGAGATCCTGAAGAAATTACTACCTACTTTGAATCAATAGTGAACTAAATTTTTCAAAGTCACACAGCTAGGATAAGGCAGTGAGTAGAGGATTTGGGGTTTCAGGTAGCTTCTCCCCAGGGCCTACTGGGCCTCTGCCTGAGAAGCCTTCCAGACCAGCTCTCACTTCCACTTTCAGGGCTACAGGGCTGGCACTGGTGATTCTGGCCTCATCAGGTGGAGTCATGTCATCCGAGACAATCATCCACCAGATCTTGTCCCTCCACCCCGTCATTCTCTGCTGCATCTTATCCTGTATGGCTTTGTATTCCTCCTTCTTGCTGCCAGAAACAAAAGATCAGCCCCTCTCAGATAGTCTGGAGCACTTCTCAAAGGCTAGGTGGGTGTGTGATGCCCCCGATCTCAAGCTCTTGATTTTGACAATACATCAAGCACTGTCCATCCCTGCCTCCATACCATGAGGGTTTACGACATGAGTGCCAACCTATGTCCACAGCAGTCACCTCAGCTCTTCTGGATCTACTCCTCCCCTGGGTCCAGCCCAGTCTCCCTACTCCTACTCTGCCTGGCTCTCCTGCTCCAGCCTCGGCCATGTCCTTCCTCCTCCCTGCCCAATCTGCTGGTCTGGTCTGGGGTGCTACCCTTGGAGATGTCCTCCAGTGGCACTTCAGAAGTCCCATCACTTCTCCCCTCCCAGGAAAAAGGGACTGGCTTGGAATTGGTTCTCTGAGTACCTCTCATTTCCTCTCTGAACTTCTATTTCCTTATAAAGGACTCAGACTTCATTATTAACTTTGGCCTTTGAGCCCCACAACACCAAGACCCCATTTGGGAACTGGGCTCCATCTATCGCCTCTATTGGCACTTCTGATCTCCTAAGTGTCCCCTGGAGAAGACTTTTTATGGTTAGAAGAACCATACTTTCTGGGATCTGTGGAGACCCCATCATTGTCTCCCTGGAGCTGAGAGGACCTGAGTGCCATGAGGGCCATGAGTTGCCTAAGGTCCTACAGTGCTCTCTGCTCTGTACCATAGGGGTCTCTGCCTCTGGCTTTCCTCTGCCTCATTTCTGCTCTCCTCCTTGCTGCCCTTAATTTCATTGAAACCACCTATGCTGGACACTGGGTTAGGGCTGGGCAATCAGAGGTCACAGGTCCCCACCTTTGAGAGAGCCATAGCTTATGAGGAGACAGACATGTAAACAGTTACCACTGTGGCCTCTGACAATGTGATATACAGTGACTGTAGGAGACAAAGGATAGAAGAACCTTGGTTTGGGAAGTTGGGAAAAAGTATCATGGGGAAGTGACATTTGAGAAGGACTTTGAAGGGTTAACAGGAATTTGTCTCATTGTAGAGAGTGGAAGTACAAGGCAGTACATACACTTTGAGAACGTAGTCGTGAAGAACACAGGATCTAGAGCCAGAGAGCCTGGATTTCTAGATTTCTATTTCTGTGCCACCATTCCATAGTACATGCACTAGGAAAACCTAATACCTCTGAAGCCTAGTTCCTTCATTTTCAAAATGGAATAACACAATAATAATAATAGCCAACATTTTTTGAATTTACCATGTGTCAAGCCTGTTCCTATACATGTCTTCTCTTACTTTGTCTAGAAACCAAGCAAATGTGAAGCAAGGTTTCTCCCTATTACCATTTTACAGGTAAGAAAACTGAGGCACAAAGAGATAAAGCCATGTACTCCAGCCTTCTTGTCCCATAGGCTTTTTGAGAGAATTAAACTCACATAAACTGTTGCCACAGGGTCCAGCTGTGGCAGGAACTGAGTAAGTGGTAGTGATGAAATCAGTGAACCATATTCCAAAGTCATAGAAAATAGATGGGTCTGACTGGGGTTGGGAGATGGCACCTGCCTGCTCCTGGAGGTGAGTGTCCCTCTTAGGCCCATGGTGAAGCTTGGCTGGGAACCTGCAGAAGCAAAAGAGCTCATCTCTTGGGAATGCAACCCCAATGATGGCTTTTCTCAGCCTCCAGAGAGAGGTGGCCCAGAACTTTGAAGATACTTTCAAGAAGAGGAACAGTGATACCATGGAGATGATGATGGCTGAGGATTCAGCATCTGATGATGTGTCTGAGGAAGCAGCAAAGAACACAATTCTCAATGCCCAGATTCTGAGATTGGATGAAGACATTTCCTCTAACACAGCTGTGGAGGAATCTGCACCTGAGGAAGCCCATGGTCAGACTCCCTGAGGGCCAGGGAGAGCCCAGACCAGCTTGGGTTGGAGTTGAGTGGGTGAATACATTTATAAATTCCAGGCCCAGTCCAGGAGGGGGCTAGGGTCAGTCCTGCTCTGAAGCAAGCCCCCAAGATCCAAAAATGGTCCCTCTCATGATGCTAGGTTGGGATTCATTCTAATAAAGCTATCATGATGATCTTAAGATGGCTTGGTCAAGGCTGGAAGTGTCAGGAGAACCCAGAGGCCCTACCCTGGAAGAAGGGCATCAAAGAGGCTCCCCAGGCTCCTTAATGTCTTTGGCTAAACTTTCACAGAGAGTAAGAAACTCCCTGGATGGGGTAGGAATGAGGTGGGCAATGTCTCCACAGGCCAGAGGTAGAGCAAAGTCAATTCTGTACCTTGGTACCCATCACATTCTCTACCCCAGGCATCTGACAGCACACTGGAGTCTTAGTTCAAGCACAGGCAGAGGACAAATTTCAAAGCCCTGCTTCATGCATTATTCAGGGCAGAGTGAGATATAAAGAAATAGGAGAACTTCTCCAATTTGTCCCACTGCACAGACTTGTTCACTGTTTTCTTTTCACTCTTCCAAATAAGCATGACCTTGAGAGTTACCCTTCTCAATCCTCATCCTAGGGGAGGCTTTCTCATGGCTTCTGCGTAGTTGGCCTCTGACCTCCATCACCCCAAGTATAAGTCGCCACATCCCAGCTTACAGTCCTTACTGCCCTGGGTGAGTCTGCTCTTCCTATGCAGCATGGAGCTTCCCTAGGCAGGGCCAAGACTCCATCCATAGCCAGACTGGGAAACCTTAGTGTCAGGCTCCTCTCTACATGGATGAGGAGTTCGAGGCCAGAGCCTGCCTTACCCTCTCCATTCTCTCCCAGTCTGTTGGAAGATCATGAGCTTAAAAGGAGTAGGTTCTGTCTAAATCCTATGAGCTTCTGAAAGGAGGACAACAGAAAACTGTCAATTTTCATACACCCAGAACAGCAAGGCCCTCTGATCTCACATTCTTATCATACAGATGTCTTAGTATAATACTGAACATTATACTGTATCAGTCAGTGCTTACTAGAGAAACAGATTTAATTCAAGATATACAAATATATAAGAATTTACAAGATTGGCTTATAATGGCTACCCACAGAGTCAGGTATGGAAGAGTGCAAACGGTCTGTATGCACGCTAGAGACCTGAAGGATTCAGTAGAAGGCCTGGAGTCCACTGTAGTGTTTGGTGCAAGTCCATGTTGGGAGACCAAAGGTCTCTGATGCAAGGCCGAAGAGTTGGCAATGGAATCCAGGAGCCAATGTCCAAGGTTAAGATGAAGACTGGAGCTCCTTGAAAGAGATAGAAACAAGCCTTCTTTCTTCATTTCACTTTTATACCATTCTGGCAACAATCCTCTCTAGGGTGGGTCTTCCGCATGCAGAACTATGCTGATCTAGTTTAGGTGGGCATTTCTTACTCAATTTGACACAATCAGAAAACTATCACAAAACCCAAAATATATGAAATTATATATTGTTAATAAATTCTCTCTCCCATACACTTGATATTTTTATGATACAATAGGTAATATGAGACATGTCACTAAGAGTTTTCCTTTATGCAAATAAATAAATAGCCCTGTGGCTTGTGATGTTCCCCACAGATGCCTGTGAATTCTGGGGCTCTTGTTTCCTTGGCCCCTGGTCACTCATTGTGTGGAAAGCTTATCTACGTCTTTGAGCTGCTCTTATATTTCTACCACTGCTTTGGCCTTACCTAAAATGTGGGGCCCAGCTCCTTGTCTAGGTTATCCCCTTACATAGGATGCTGCTCACAATGTACCAAAGGGCATAAGCTTCTGACAAAGGACTGTCCTGGTGATTGTGAAGCACCTCAGAACTGAGCTAGGCACCCCCCAAATGGGTAGAAAATTCAGCCCCATAACAGCAAGCCCCATGTCCATCAATAAATGTTAAAAAACCAAGAACCCTGATAAGTAGATCTTGGTGGTTGCAAATACTAAACAAATTCATTCCAAGGTTCCAACAACAATACATGACTCAGACTCACAGGATATTGCAGGAAAGATGAAGCTCAATGAAAATGAACTTGTAAGCAAAAAATACTGAGCATATTAAGGAAAGGACATAGCAGAAGCAATAAGTGGAGGAGTTTCAATCAATGAATTAGTGGTGATAGAACTCCCTGAAAATGACTCTGCATATGTTTAAAATGTTCAGAGATGCAGTAATACTATTACTAAGATATGGCCTTCGAAGATGACATCTATAAATCCTAGAAATGAACAATATAATGAGTGAAGTAAAAAAAAAAAGTGAAACCAAAATAGACACAGCCCAAGAGTGTCTCTTTCTATCACTGCTTTAGTAGAGAGAACTAGTCAGTGCTCAGCAACCCACAAGGGGAGAGCTAAGGGATAAATACCGACTTCATTCTCTTGCTGCTCTCTGATTGCCTGCTGGTGCCATACATGCTCCAAACCCAACAGCAAACCAGTGGCGAAGGGGAGCCTGCTGATGCAATCCTGGAAGATCAACATCTTGAGGAACAGAGCTTTTTCCCCCTCATACTCATTAGTTTCTAGGATGCTACCTTCTCTAAAACACTCTAATGTCTGTGAAGAAAAAAAGATAACCAAGAAGCAGCAAGCAATATGTCATCACACAGGTCCCAACCCTAACCATCGCATCTCCTTCTCTCCTCCTTTCAGATTCTGCTTTTGTTATAAATAATGTCCAGGATGTTTTTCTGTATATGGCAGAGGGAATAGTGAAAAGTGTGTTTACTCCACATTGTCCCAGAACCACAAGTCCCCAGGACTTTTAGAACATTTGTCCTGTATCACTCAGCAAACAGCAGCTGGCAAGAACAATGTTCCCTTAAAGTGATGGGAGCTCCCTCTTCTGCCACCTGCAAACCCAGTGGCCTTATCTGTAATCTGTTTTGTGACTCCTAAGTCCACCTTCTGGAATTCAGAACCACTCCAGCCTGGTTTGAACAGACACCCTCCAGCTGTACACTGCTCACCACTTTCCAGCCCCACCCAGATTTCTCTGTCCACCAAAAAGACTGCTCGTGAGGGAAGATGTTAATTCTTGCCTCCCTGACTGGCTGAGGAACCAAGCTCCCCACTGGGCATGTCTGAGGCTCCCAGCATGACTGCCGATGCCCTTCTCCCCTTGTTCATAGTGAATGAGTCTGGTCCTTGACTTCAACCCCTACACTTCTGAGGGTTAGAGTCACATTTACTTCACATACCCCTTCAAATTTTTCTATGCTAATTTGCTTAGGTATCTAACAGAAAATCCAAGAATAAGTCATTTCATATCAATATACTTTAGAATTGTTTTCTGACAGTTACAGAAGATTTCCTGCATAAACACTTTGCCATTATCATACTTAGAGAAATTCATGATAATTCATTGGCATCATCTAATTCCTACATTTCTCCAGTTGTCCCAAAAAGTCTCTTTTTATTGTGGAAAATATACATAAAATATATTGTTTTAACCATTTTTAAGGGTATGGTTCAGGAGTGTTACTTATATTCACATTGTTATACAGCCAGTCTCCAGAACTCTTTTCATCTTGCATAACTGAAACTTTATCCATTGAACAATAGCTCCCCATTCCTCCCTTGCTGGCCCCTGGCAATCACCATCCTACATTATGTCTCTTTGTATTTGACTACTCTAGATTTCTCATGTATTTTACTAGATTCCATTTGTGAATGGCTTATTTAACTGAGCATAAGGTTTATTGATATTGCAGCATATGTCCAAATGTCCTTCTCTTTAGATACTGAATAATATTTCATTGTATGTATCTGATCAGACTATACAGTGAATGTTTAATTTTTTAAAAAATATTATAGTAAAAAATGCATTGCCATTAATCCACCTCAAAATACTCACTCTCACTTTAAACACGCTTGTCCCATCATTCTTGCCCACTTTCTGAAGCTGTTCTGGAGGTTGTCTTTTATGAGAGTCCTTACAAAGTATATTATGAAAAAAATGGTTAATACTGCTGCCATGTGCCATTCAGCAAAAAGGCAAGCTTATAAAAAACATTATAGTGCATCCTCATCTCCCTTATTCATCAGACCTGGCACCGTCTGACTTATGGCTTTCCTCCAAAGACAAAATGATCATAAAAGATAAACATTTTGAATTGATTCAGGACATCAAGCAAGCCATGACAGGGCAACTAACAACACCCAGTGAAGAGGACTTCCAGAACTGCTTCAAAAAGTAGAAAGAATGAGAGAAAAGTGTTCAAAGCAAGGAGGAATATATTTTGAGAGGACTAATGGAAATTATTTAAAAAATAATTTTTAAATTTAAATAATAACCATATTTTTAATCTCACATCATACATCACATTTTGTTTATTCATTCACAAGTGGAAACTGAATTGCCTTCACATTTTGATTATTATGAATAAGGTTGCTATAAACATGAATGTACATATATCTTTTCAATCCTTGTTTTCAATTGCTAGATCACATAGTGCATAGGTCAGCATCCCCACTGCTGAGACAAAATACCTGATACCCAAAACTTAAAAGAGAAGAGGTTTATTTTGGCTCACAGTTTCAGAGGTTTCATTCCAAGGCAGAGAAATGATGGCAGAAGGCCAAAGTAGAGTAAAGCTGCTCAACTCATGGTGGCAGGGAAACAGAACAAGTTGGAACAACTCTGAGAGGAAGGGCCTAGGGACCATCTATAGTCTCAAAGGTCACAACCATACAACTCCCTCCTTCCCAGTAGGCTCTGCCTCCTAACTGATAATTCAGCTATGAACTTATCAACAGATTAACCCATTGATGAGATTCATGCTCTAATATTCCAACCAGCTCTCCAGCATCTTTTAATCCTGTCAAGTTGAAAATAAAGATTTTCAGTTTAACACTTAATCACATCTCCTTTAACTACACTTAATTTCCAAATAAACACATAACAAGGTCATAATTCCACTTAACATGATAGAACTATCCTGCCTACAACCAAAAATTCACTAATCCCTTCCCCAAAGACCACAGCTTCAGTATTGCTCAAAAATCCAACTCCAAAATCTCCTGAGAGGCTCAAGGCAAACTTTTACTTCTGAGCCCCTATAAAAATCAAAAAGCAAGTTACACACACAATGGCACCAGGTAAACATTCCCAGAAAGGAGTAGGGGGTTAGAAAGAAAACACACCACAGCAAGACCAAACCCAGTTAAATCAACATTAAGCTTTATAGTTCCAGGCCCACCACCTGAGTCACATGGTAGTGAGATGTAACCTCCAAAGGGCTGGGACAGCCCCACCCCTATAGCCTTGCTGGTTGCAACCCACATGCCCTCTCACTTAAGTTGGTTTGCTCATGGTCTGCAGCTTTCCTCAGAAGATATTTGACATTCTGGCATCTCCAACTTCCTAGAGTCTCCACTACAGCTTCCGCTCCACTCTCACAACTTCATCCATCATTCTTTCAGGGGCTCACAAACAGGACCCTGATCTTGTGACATCTTGGAGCCCGGCCTCCCAGAATATCCTTTGAAATCTAGGTGGAAGCCTTCATAATTCTAGATATCTTACATTTGGCATGCCTGAAAACTCGGTACCATGTGGGCAATGCGAAGGTCTACTACCAGCTCAAGCAATAATTTGATCCCCTTGGATGATGGCTGCAGTAGCCTCTGAGACACTGGATGGCTGATTATGGTGAAAGAATCTTGGGGAACAAATTCCTTAGGTGACCCTTCTTGGGACCCAGGGGCTTTCTTCTCAAATGAAAGATTTATACTTTTGGACCCTTGAGCCTGCGTGGGGACAGAGAGCATCTTGTTGATTCCTGAGATGCCCTTAAAGACTCTTTCTTGTCCCAGTTCAAAATATTTATGATTTATAATTATGTGTAATTGCACTAATCTCTTCAGCAACCACACCTCCTTTGGCCTCAATTTTACACATGGTTCCCTTTCCAAAATTTCCTCCCTTGCCTTTGATAATGCCAGCAGTGAATCTTCCCTATGGATCCACTCCTAGCCCTGTGTTCCTAACCATGGACAGCAGAGTGTACTCCCAGGGTCGCACTGTTCCTGTGCTCCCCCCAGGAGATGCTGGAGAAGGAAACCCTTCTTTGGGGTTTTCTCAGTACACAGAGTCTTTCCAGACATCCCTGAGCGGCAATAGCCAGGATAGGGAGCCAACAGCAGTCAGGTGGCCCAGGGTACCAGCTACAGAAATTGGGATAAAAACAGCAGTCACTGATGTCTAAGCACTCCTAAATGTCACTAGATGTTAGTTTCTGAAGTTAGGATTACAGGTGGGGTTTTTTGTTTATATCTTTCAAATTTTCTAGAGTAAACAGTGAAAAATCAACAATTTCCTTAAAGTATACCAGTAGCACTGGATTGGCACAGATATGCACAGACATCAGGGACATAGCTGAGTCCCCAAGGGATGTGTGGCTGGAGCAGGGTCCTCCAGACTCATCAGAGGTTAGAAGAGCAGCCCAGGTCACTGGAAAAGCCAGGAGCCAGGAGCCAGACCATGGCACAACACAAAGAAGACCCAGCCTAAGGAGAAGAAGGAGGATCTGAATATCTGGAGCTGAGGACAGTGTTTCTGGTTCTTCCTGATTCTTCCTGCTGCCCTGCTAAGGCCTGCACCAGTAAGCAGGGGCCCTACTAACTGGAAACTCTTGCCAAGCCCACCTCAACCCCCCAACAGGCCAGCTTCCCTTATCTGGGAAAGTCATCCTAGCTCACTGGTTTTACACACACACACACACACACACACACACACACTCCCAAAATAGAAGGATAAATCACAAACATAGGCATTTCTCCAATGTCTTTGAAATTCTCACAAAGCACATAAAACAGACGTAGAAGATGCCTTCTCTAAATTGCTTCAAATGGCTGTGTTACTTTTTCTCTCACTGCTGAGACAAAATACTCTAAACCCAAAGTTAGAGGGGAAAGGTTTATTTGGCTTTACAGTCTGTAGAGTTTTCATAATCAGCTGGCTCCAAGGCAGCATGGTGTGACAGATAGGCCTTCCAGAGGAGAAACTGTTCATGGCACCCACATGGCAGCAAAAGCAGCAAGGGGGTTTAACAGCATCTTTCTGCCCCTTTTATCTAGACTACCTGGATTAGGGCGGTGCCAAACCCATCAGTGTCCTGGTTTAGTAATCACACACCCTCAATCCCGGCACCACACATTCCAGATTGAGACACCTCTGAAGAAGAAAGCCCCACCTCATCCACATGAGGCCTTGAGGGGACATCCAAACACAAGCCATAACAATGGCCAATATCAAAGGAGAACAGACCCATTACATTTAAGTTACTTTACCAAGATCAGGCAGGGGGTGGTCTCCATTCCTTCCCAAGACATGAAGGGAAAGCACCTTGTTCCATCCTGGCTGAAGGCAAAGCAGAGAAGAGACCTTTCTACTGGATTTGGGCCCTGGAGTCTACCTGGGGCACAGAGACCTAGAACCATGACATTCTCTCACTGATGGACAGCTAGAGGGGAATATGCAGACTGCCTTGGGAGGAAGAAAACCTGCTGTGAAAGTCCAAGTAACTGTCTTCCTCCTCCACCTGCTCTTCACTGAAGGTATAAATGCTAGCAGGTTGGAGCATTTCTAGAGTTTCATTGATTAGAATTTCAATGATTAAGGAAAAGAGAAAAAAGGCATCAAGATGCTTCTTTGTTTTCCAGGGAGACAATCAAGCACCCTGCATAGTGGGACTTTCCCACTCAGCTGATCCTAAGAACATCTGTATTCAGAGGTGTGTGTGTGTGTGTGTGTGTGTCTGTGTGTGTGTGTGTGTGTGTGGTGTGCACTTTTATATATGTCTGGGTGAACAAGATGGCAGGTGGTCACATCCTCATAATTTTTGAGGCAAGATGCTCTTATGTGGTCACTGTTAATCAGCAAAGAAGGCAATCAAGGCAGCTCTCTATGGGTGGCCCTGGTCCCTGGTGACCTAGCCCCACAGCCCAGATCTGATGGATATGCCGGAAGTCAGAATCCCATCCCAGGCCCCATGGCATGAGACATGCCCACATAGGTAGAAATAAAAAGCAGCCCAGCTGCTCAGGCAGGCTCTTGGGGACTTGTCACTGCTGAAGGTGAGGGCAAAGGCTGAGAGGAGTCAAAGATGCAGACGAGAGGGGGGCTGTATTGGTCAGCTTTTCATCACCAGGACATAATACCTGACATCTATAGCCTAAAGAAGAAGAGGTTTAATTTGGCTCATGATTTCAAAGAATTCAATCCATGATTGGCTGGCCAAGGCAGAAACATCATCATGGAAATGTAGGTGGACCAGGGAAGTAGAACACAGCTAAAAGAGAAGGGTCAGGGCACAGATATAGACCTCAGAATCACTTCTCCGCGACCTACACAGACACACCCCAAAGTATGCTTTACTAAGCTCCTGGGTAAGTTGAGAACTAAACATCACAGGGCCCATTAGAAAATCCAACTGAAGGCAGGACGTCCTGGTGGCACTCATCCCGATTCTCTATCTGCCCTCTGAAGAGGAGGAAGGGGGATGTGCGATGGCAGTGAGGCACCAGTGTGGAAGTAGCATTGCCCACTTTCTCTTCTCTTTCTCAGTATGCTGTCCTTTAAAAAGTACTTGCTGAATGACCCAGCTATTTCCCTGCTGTGGATCTTCCCAAAAGAATTAAAAGAATCCTACCACAGCAATATATGTCCACCCATGTTTATAGCGGCACAGTTTGTAATAGCTAAAGCTTGGAAGCAGCCCAAATGCCCATCAACTGGAGACTGGATAAAGAACATGTGTTTTTTTTATACAATGGAGTACTACTCAGCCATAAAGAATGAAAAACTAGAGTCATTTATAGCTAAATGGATGCATATCGAGGCCATACTCTTAAGTGAAATAAATAGGACACACATGTGTAAATACAGAATAGTATCTCTAGTGTGAGAAACTGATAGTGTATACAAGGGTTAAAATGATTAAAATGAATAATTGATAATTTGAAATAGGAAAAAAGGTCCAAAGAGGTAGGGGTGAAGGGAAGGGAAGGGGAAAGGAAAGAAGGGAAAGGAAAAATTATGAGAAAAGAAAAAAAATGGAAATGATGTCTATGTAAATAGGGAAGGGTAGAGGGGGTGAAGGGCTCACAGGTAATGGGGAAAAAATAAGAACCAAGATACATCATGTACAGGTACAAACACCCAATGATAAATGTAAATGTACTGTATATCTAAAATGTACCAATAAAAGAACTTAAGAATTTTTTAAAAAAGTACTTGCTAAAAATTACATCATGCTTGTATCCCAATAAACTGGCCTGCCAAATCCACAAGTTTAAATATGAATTTCTTTCCAGAGGCCACCTCATAAATCTTCTTGAAGAAGATCCAAGAACTTAAACCACTATACAACACAGACACAATGCAGATCAGTAGCCCAGGCAAATCCAACAATCTAGTAATAGGTAGGGAGTCCAACCCCTGTTCTGGAGGTCTCAGGTCAGTTGGATGTTGAAACCCAATCAACATGCACGTGAAGGTCAGGGTCGGAAGTCCTACAATCTTGCTTCAGGAGTTGTAGGAAACCAACCTTGCTCTTTGATGAAATCACATTCCTTCCATTGGAGATACAGAGCTCATATGTTCCTGCCTTAGAGGATAGTGGGGGTGGGACAAGGTAAAAGGCACCTGGTCTTCCCTCCTGAGTATCTGCAGAGCACACAACCCTGCCAGGAGTAGTACTGGGGAGAGACATCTATGCCCACCGAGGTGGCAGTGTCAAGTGACACATTATCTTCCGAAGTCTGAGCACATGGTGGCCTTGCCTACTCCCTAGGGTTGGGAGTCACAGAACATCTGTCCTTTGATGTCTGCCACTGAAGGACCCTAGTTAGCAAAACAGACTCCATATTGCTGCTGAATGACCCACCTGCCTGCCCTTTAGATGAACTTAAAAGGAGGAAGCTTAGAAACCTCCTTCCCTTAGAAAGTCTTTTAGAAACAAATAATCAACTATTGTTTTACAAATGTTCTAACGGCAGGACGTTCCGCTTCTGTACCTTTTGCTTGCTTTTCTAGTTCTATCCCATAGGGGGCCTAGAAACTGTTGGCCTCAAAGGTGTATAAAATATGTTAATCTCCCCCCAGTCGGAGCTCGAGTTGGATGCTTGGCTCGGGTCCCGGGGGGTAATAAACTCCTGTGAGGATTTAATATCGGTCTCTGGTTGGTCCTTTCTCTCTGGATGTAACAGCCACAAACCCAACACTACTCTCCCAGATCTCAGATAATCCACATGGCCCTGTCATTGGCAAGCAAGGGACACTAGGCCTTGCTCTTTAGGGTTGGGGACACAATCCAGACCTAGTTCATTCATTCAACAGATATCTATTAGTCACCTATCAAATGCTAATCACGGTTCCCTGGCTTGGTGGAGAACCCTCTAACGGGGTGGAGATGAGTAGGAAGTGTGTGGGGGAAGGTCTAATCAATACTCCCCAAAGGAGTATAAAATTGGTATGAAAAATGTGTTTTCTCCAGTTGGAGAGCTTGTCTCAATGCAGCACCTTTGTAAAATCCGTTCTCTGCGCACACAAGGATCTCAAATGGCCTCTTTCTTAACTAAAAACTTCCTTGGAGAGCGTGACTAGATCGGAGGACTCAGCATCGCGGAAACGTATTTAAATCCTCGGGCTTGGGGGCTGGGACGGCGGGCACTACCAAACCCATTAGGAAGGGGAAACAGGAATTAAGAGTCCCGACTTCCTATTCCACCAACTGCAAGAATCCGTGGGCAAGGATCCTTATGCCCCTGGCTTCAGTTTGGTAGCAGGCAGTGGACAGAACTCTGGAGCACCCGTTGCTGGTTTTAGCCAGGTTCATAAAAAAGAAATCAACACCACTTTGAGAGTCTTGTCACTAGCTTAGCTGTGAAAGGCTGGGGAAGGTGTAAAGGTCGGCTTGGGTCAGCATTCCTAGGCGGGGCTTCAGAAAGACCAATCCCTGAGTGAGCCTGGAAAGCCAGGGTAGGCGGGGCTTTGAGTGGACAGACGCAGTGGGCGTTGTCCTTGGACTGGGTTTTGGAGGGTTTGGGGGGGGGGCTTGCAATACCTCCTGCTGATTGGCTGCGGAAAGATGGGTGGGACCCTTGTATGGCGAAGGCGCGCTTCCGTGAGAGACCCTTTTTAATCTCTAGAAGTCTCTTCCCTCTTCCCAGAACCCAGATTGATCCACACGAACAGCAGCGCGATGTGGAGGCTGCAGGTTGTGCTGGGCCACCTTACCGGCCGGCCCGAGACCAGCCCTGTGCTGCAGGCCGTGCAGTGCTTCAGCGGCTTCCCGCAGCCTTCAGCCGCAGAAGTAGTGGTGGTGCACGGACGACGCACGGCCATCGGCCGAGCAAACCGCGGCGGCTTCAAGGTGAGGCCCCTCGTGGGGAGCTCCCGGGATGAGAAGGTGTCCCCGTGCGGGCTGGGTTCCGGCCGTTTGCTCCGTTCCCCCGGGCCGGAGGCGGTCGGTACCCGCGCTGTGATCGAGTTGTCTCCTTGGGGTGGGGATGCCGGAGTGGGGCTCACCGCCGCCGCGCGTCCACTGCAGGACACCACCCCCGACGAGCTTCTGGCAGCCGTCATGAGTGCGGTTCTCCAGGACGTGAAGCTGAGCCCAGAACAGCTGGGAGACATCTCCGTGGGTAAGTGCCCCACCCACGCCCTGCGCTGGGTCCTCCTGGTCTTCACATCCCTCCAAGTCCTTCTACAGATCCTGACCCCCAGTTTTCACTGAGGGAACCTGTGATGGATTCCACTGCCTTGAATGTGATCGTCTGAGAGCCAGTCTAATTAACCCCAACACCAGACGCTTTGTGCTCCCCCTACAGGCACAATCTGCTGATTACATATGATGGAAAGCAAGAGTGCCCCTATATACAGGGTTACAAGACCATAGGAGGCAGGAAACCAGGGTTCCCTACCCTCCTGACACCCTACCTATACCACGATAGGAACATAACACCATCAGAACGGCCCTCATTTCAAGATTGTAAAACTGGGACCCAGGGAAATTGCCCTAACAGCCCGGACATGAACCCAAGGCCTGACCAGTCCAACACTATTTCCCATTCCTACACCTCTACTCTTAAAATATAACGACATAATATAGGGACACCGTTACATCCAGTGGATGCCACCACTAGGTGGCAGGAGTCAGGGCAGGAGTCTGGAGTCAAGGAAGGCTTTGAAGAGGACATTTGGGAAGTATGCATTTTCAGAATCTCATTTCCATCCTCCATAGGACGGGTTTTGGTAGATTGAAGCTTTGCATATGTTCCTCTTTTCCTAAAATCATCTAAGGCCGTACCTTGAAGGGCAGGCCGAATGCATAGTTTCCTGATTTGAAGAGCAGAGTGCATGGGCAAACTGGCCTGGGACCCTCCGGCACTGGGGCCCCTGTGTAACAGCACACGCTGTTGGGTGGCCAACTCCCTTGTTTCAGACCCTGAAATTCCAGTGACTCAAGTGAGCCTGTGGAGGTCTCAAGTTCCTGAAGAAAGACCTGGAATGTCTTCTCTCTGATACTTACAGCTATACCACATGGCCCTGAATAAAGAATTTTTTTCCACAGGAAATGTGCTTCAGCCTGGGGCTGGGGCCATCATGGCCCGTATTGCCCAATTTCTGAGGTAATTTTTTTCTATTCCTGACTCTTGAATTGGCTGTTGTGACTCTTGAGTGGGTCCCATCCCCAAGGAATTCAGCTGTAGGTGGTGGAGGACCTGATTGGATGCCGTATATTAAGGTAACCAGAATCCTCAGAACCCTGAACTTGTGGGCATAACCTTTTCCCAACTCAAAGGTTATCAATAGACTGATTTTAACAAAAGCCAACTTGTGGCTTGCCTTTTTAAAGTACGGACTCTCCTGATTCATTAGTTTACATAATCATATAAACATCCCAAAAAATGACATTGCTTACTTGCTAGTTGAACAAACTGAGAATTCTAGGCCCATCCAACAGAGAAACTTGAGCATGGAGCAGAACCCTGGAACAAAGGGAGGCCTACACAAGCCCTGGCCAACTTGGCCTTCAGCACATACACTCCCAAGGTGGGGAAACCATGTTTAAATTACTTCCATGTGTAGATGCAAGACCTATTTAACATTATGCTTCCAGCTCCATGGACTAGAAATAATGACATGACTAGTCAGTGATATGACAGGAAAAGAAAAAAAAGCTCTAGGATCTGAAAGTTTCAGACTGCTTATTCTGGAGAGAGACTGCAAGGTCAGTCTCTCTCCAGAATTACCATCCAGCCTCATCTCCTAGCATCCTTCTCACCTTGACTTTTCCTCTTCCAACCAGCCTATCTGCCTGCTGTGCTCCCTATTGTGCTCATTTTGTCCCCTTGGAATGGTGTCTTAACATCCTCTCTCTCTCCTAGGTAAACTCTGCCCAAACACAGTCTCAATATTTGGGCAAGACTTGTACAAGTTCCAGGGCCTAAAATGAGAGACTTTCTTTCCAAAACTACCTATGTGCTTCCCTGTGAGGTGGCTGTACTATCCAGCCCTGCTACTTGAGCCTCTGTTGGTGGATTCATTTTCTGTGTGTTGGTCCAGGCTTCATCTAAGGCACAGTAATGTTAATCACCTCAGCATCTCACAGGTCTCCCATGTTCAGTAGGTGTTTGGTGAAATCTTGCTGGATTACATGAAGAAGTAATAACAAGGTGTTATGGAATTAGGGTACCTTGAAGGAGTTTGAAAGGTCTAAGGAACCATCTACCTGCAAAAGTCCCTGCATAGCCTGGCTCCATCCCTAGCTCAGGGCTTTACAAACTTGGATGCACACTAAAACCACCAGGATACATTCATTCCCAGACTCTGAGTGGTGTGAAGTGGGCCTGAAAATGTCCCCAGGCCTTTGTACAGTCAGCAAAGGCAGATTACCTAGCCTGAGGGAGGGCCCCACTAGGTTCCAGGGATGGGCCCAGTGTGAGAGACTGGAAAGCCCTAGAGCAAGAGATGTTAGAACAATGGTCCCCAACAGAGATCTTTATCCCAGTGGGAACATGAAGGCCCAGCCATGGGGTGATTAGGAAAGCTGGGTTGAGAATGTCTACAGGTCTTATATGACATGTGGCTTCTGTGCTAGAGACCTGTCCCAGCAACAAGCCTACTTCTCTCTTCGCTGAGGAAAAGAGCAGTTTGTTTTTCATGGTTGAATCTTCAGAGGGAGAAAAAAAAAGATCCCTGTGGCCCAGACAGGCTTCCCTTGCCTTGGCTTCAGGAGAATCACAGGATGGGAAGGCATGAGTTTGTGGGGCCTCAGGAGTAAGTGCCTGCAGAGATGGGATCTGTCCAGTAGCTGCCCTTCCCTGGTCCCTTAGAGCTCACAGATGCAGAATTGACAGGTTATTTCCATGGTGTGCACCTTCTAATGCAGGTAGTCATGTATGTGTCCTGGGAGCAAGGCCTGCTTTTTATAAAAGCTTGGCAGGGCAGGGGGCTGACTGTCACCTCAAATTCTCTTCCAGTGGCATTCCAGAGACTGTTCCTTTGTCCACTGTCAATAGGCAGTGCTCATCTGGGCTGCAGGCAGTGGCCAACATAGCTGGTAAGTTGTGACTGGGTTGTGTGCTTGGCAACATCCTGGCCCTACTACTTCCCACGCGGGTAATGGGTAATAACATCAGTGGCTGAAGGGTTAGCAGTAAGCACTGCTGCAAGGGCTCCTGAACACGCAAGGAGTACAAGAGCTCCAAGCTGGGCTCAGTGACAATAGAAACCAGGAGGGTAAGGAGATCTGCTACTCCCAAGACACAAACTCTGACCAAGGATGGTTATAAAATGCTTCTGTTGCAGGTGGAATCAGAAATGGGTCTTATGGCATTGGCATGGCCTGTGGGTAAGACTTTCTGTTTTCTGGAGCTTACTAACAGGAACTGTGATGCTCAGACTAATGTTCCTCCCTTAAGTTCACAGGGTCCATAATTTAAGGATTCTCCTTTAGCTCCCTAGGCATCTGGCTGGGAATGGGTTCCTTAGTATTAGGCTAGGAGTGGCCCCAATTCTAGGTGCTCAAGAATGGCTCACATTTCAGCACTGGTGAGGGAAGGGAGCTGTCCTCTTAGCTTTCCTTCATGGAAATCTCTCAGGGTGGGAACATGTGGGAACACATAGTATATGAATTTCCTTGTGTGAACTTTTTGAATAATGATATTACTCAGAGTAAAGAGCCTGTTTTGGTTCCTTAAAGATAGTGACAACTCATTACTGTTATCTAGGCTGTCCCTTGTTTCCAAACTGATATTTAATGGGAAACATCTGGCTGTCTACTGGGCTATGAAACACATGGTAAGATCTCTGGTCATTTGGTCACTGTAATATCCACCTAGACAGAGGCTCCATCTTTCTCTGCAGGGCATGACCCAGAGAAGACCAGGTATTTCCCAGTCCCTCTAAGACAGAGCAGAGTGCCAGAACCCAGGCTGGAGGTATCTGGTGCTGCACGGGCAGACTGAGGGAGGCTTTGGCAGGCATGGAAGACAAGCAGCCCAGGTTCTTACAAGAAGCTCCTGCTGCCTCTCACAACCCCTGTGCAGTGTGTCTTGACAACAAGATTTGCTGACCCCAACCAGATTGGGATGACTGTCACTGGGTTGTCCTGACCTGTGTCTCAGTTGGAAGACAGCCAAAGTCCACAGATATGCAGTCTCATGAGTCAAAGGCCACTGACCAGACTGCCTTTTGATATCTTTCCTGTTCCTGTGACACCAGGGGAGAGCAAGTAGGGCACAATATTGTTAAGCACTTCCCCTTATAACTTGAAAAGAAGGTCTGGGAGCCTTCATGAGTTTCGTAAGAAGCTTTTGATTCCAAGCAGGCTAATGACCAGGTGGCTACATTACTAAGGATCTGAACCAGGAGAGTATGGACATCACAATCTGATGATCTTGGGGGGTTTCAGCATCCAGGGTCACCCAGGGAATCTGAGGTCATAGGGAGTTCTGGGACCAAAATACTTAAATAGCAGTCTACTCTTGACTGTGCACAATTTCCTCCACACTAAGGATGTCAGTATCTTCATCATAAAAGAGGATTGCTACCTCAGCTCTGTCACAGTTCTTAAGAGGATTAAAGGGAACTATAATCACATCTAACATCATGGAGCTCGCATCACGTATCTGTCACTGTGTTTAGCACTCCCATGCCTGAAATGGAGTTCATACTGTTACTGGGGTCAGGAAAGCACTCAGTAAAGTTGGTATGTTATTTTTGAGGTTTTGTGCTACATGCCTGCAGCCATTTTTCACCCTCTGCACTGGCCACCTCATTTTCATCCCACCCTGTCAAAAGTCCTGTTTATGTAAGTCAGATAACTTTTGGATATGAGCTTTGTGCTCAGTTTAAAGACACTTGTCTCTTCCTACTCTGCATTTGAGGATCCTGCAGACAGCCCTAGGTAACTTTGGCTGCCTTCCCCGAACTGTGAATTGGCTGGTGCAGCAGTTGTATAGGGAAGTGTGGCCCTGCCTCTTGGAGAGTGAGCATTGCAGTGCTCTGTCCTGGGTGGAGGGAGTCTGGGCTCCACCACCCTGTAGCCCCAGCTCTGCCTTGCTGGAATGAGCCCTCATCTACCTCCGAGACATCCCACTGGATTCTGTGAGTGTTCCCAGGCTATTTCCAAGCTCTTACCACAGTCCAGTCCCTCCAAGTTCCTACAAAGGCTCAAGTCCTTCCTTTTCCTTTTCATCCACAGGGTGGAGTCCATGTCCCTGGCTGAGATAGGAAAGCCTGGAAATATTACTTCACGCTTGCTGGAGAATGAGAAGGCCAGAGATTGCCTGATCCCTATGGGGTGAGTGCCCACCCATATCTCTAAGTGCCTGTGCCCCCCAACTCTCTTCCCTTCTGTAGCAGGGTCTAAGAATGTTCTCTTCTCTGTGCTGGCAGTGCCAAGCCTTGGCCTGCTTTGTTTGGGTGTGGTCAACTCAGCAGAGACTCTGGCCATGGCACTTGAAACTCCCCTTGGCTTCCCTTTCTTGAGGCCAACAGGTGTCCCTGAGCCTCTGCATTTCCAAACATCACACACCTTCTCATACCCCTCCTGAAGTGTTCAAAGGGAGGAGGGTGATAGTGGATCCAAATGGCCTAGGGAGTGAAAGGACATGGGTAGCTTTTGATTCCTGTGTATGCAGGTGAGGGACTTTGGGCCCTTTCAGATACAGAAAGGGAACTATGTTATCCAGTGGTACCTTGGTTCACAAATACTTTTGTTTGCAAACAATTTGGTTCACAAACAGACTCGTTTGGCAAAATTTTGTTTTTGTTTGCAAACTGCATTGGGTGACAAACAGGACCACAGCCATCATTCCCACAGAAACACAAATGTGGCCGTATTTTCCAAAATCATAGAACAAATTAAGTTCATGAACCAAGGTACCACTGTATTTGTCCAGCATCTTGTTCTCCAGCCAGTGTCCCTGAGCTTTGCCCAGCCCCTCACCCCCCAAGACTCTGGACAGGCTGTCCTGGCTCTAGTGAATATCTGAGAAGATGGAGGCTGGTAGATGGCAATGCCTAGCCTTGTGCCACAAACTGCATCTCCAGGGCAGCCTGCCAAGCCATATAGGAGGGCCCTTTAGTGACCCACCAAACCCTTCCTCCTGTACCTCCTTCTCAATGCTGAAGCAGGCCACCCAGGGAGGAAACTCTCCAGGGCATGCTTGCATGCATTCTGCCCTCTGCCTTGGCGAGGGTGTCTCTGGTGTATGAGTGTCTGAGGATCTGGCCAGCATTGGCAACTTCCTATCTGTGTCCACTCTCTGGAACCAGAAATGCCATCTCCTGAGTCTTCACTGCTGACTCTGTGGTTGAATTGGCCTCCCTCCCTCCGACCCTTGAGGTTCAGAAGTCAAGCATAGCTCTACAGCCAAACCGTGCCCCCAGACTGCCAAACCCATGCCCACCTGCTTTGCTGTTTGTATTCTAGGATAACCTCTGAGAAGGTGGCTGAGCGATTTGGCATTTCCCGAGAGAAGCAGGATACCTTTGCACTGGCCTCCCAGCAGAAGTGAGTGCTACTTGGGGTGGGCTGCCCAAAACCTGGAGAAGCAAGTTGTGAGGCCAACCTAATTGGTCTGTGGTAGAGTAGTCCTTAGGATACAGCTGCCATGAGGGCTTTGCAAGACTCGCGCCTCAACTACAGGCGGGAAGGGGCCCAACCATTGTGTTTGGTGACTCTTTAGATCTCCTAACTGACATCATTCTCTGAGTGTCTCAGAGTCTTCTATCTAGACGAGCCTGAATTTCCTCTCTGTTCAGTAATCTTCTCTAATTGGCTACAGTGTGGTGACTGGATATGGTAGTCACCAGCCAAGTTGTAATATGACACACCTGCCATCCTTGCTTCTGGAGAAGGTTTGGATCTAGGGAAGAAATTCAAGACCAGGGCTGGTGCTCACATCAGAGAAATCAAGGTGCTCAGGCCTTTGGGCAGAGGTGAACTAAGTTGCCCCCAACCCCCGCCTTCCAGACACCCAGTGGTAAAGGAATGAGGTGATCTTTCACACAGGTCGCCTCTCCAAGGATGCGATTCTTAGCTTCTTGTGGCCAGGTGAGCATGTGAGCATTTGTTGCCAGCTTTGGATTCCTTCCCATTGTGAAGTCTATGTGTGGTTACATTTTTAATCTGATCAAGAGTCTCAACGTAACAAAACTTCTACTTCAAAAGCTGTTTATATAAATAAATGCATCCAGAAAGTATCATCATGTTAAATTTGGGGAACATCTAAAGCACAAGTGTTATGAAACAGGAAAGGTAGCAGAACCCAGCACAAATATTCCTGAAGCTCAAGCCTTAGTATAGCCAAGAGAAACGAACACCCTTAATCCTTCTCGGGTGAGACACCATGTCCCAGTCCCAAGTTCCCTCTCTGCCTTGAGGATGGGATTGCCTCTGATTTGGAGATCTGGGGCTGATAGCAGTGGCAGAACAGAAACCCACAGAAATACCTCCCCCTCCCAGGTACATGTGTGGGTTATTAAGAACACACAATTGCCCCTCAAGCACCCACAGGGCCACAGATATCCCCCACTTTTGAAGCCTGAGGTTGAAAGTCTATCCTAATGAGCAAAGACAGCGATAGGGAGAAAGGTTACTCCAAAGAGAAGCTGAGCACCGCTGTCCATGTTGCTGGCAGGGCAGCAAGAGCCCGGAGCCGAGGCTGTTTCCGAGATGAGATTGTGTCTGTCACCACTACCATCCTTGATGACACTAAGGGCACTAAGAAGAGAATCACAGTGTCCCAGGATGAGGGTATTCGCCCTGATACCACTATGGAAGGCCTGTCCAAGCTGAAACCTGCCTTCAAGAATGGTGGCTCCACCACGGCTGGTAAGCCTAGGCTGGGGCTGGGCTGGGGCCAGGCTGGCTGTTTTTCTCTAGGAGCCTGGAGTAAAACAGACCCCTAGGCAAGGTGGCTAGGAGAGGGCTAGTTTTCCTATGTCCCACCCTGATGCCACCTCACCCTAAATATTTACCTTTAGGAAACGCTAGCCAGGTGAGTGATGGGGCAGCAGCCATCCCGCTGGCTCAGAGGTCCAAGGCAGAAGAGTTGGGCCTCCCCATCCTTGGGGTCCTGAGGTCCTATGCAGTGGTTGGGGTCCCACCTGACATCAGGGGCATTGGACCTGCCTATGCCATTCCTGTAGCTTTGCAAAAATCAGGTAAGATGGCTCCATCATTCTTTAGACCTGAATCCTCCTCCTGCTTTGCAGATGGGACTGGGGAAGGCACTGGAGGTGGCCATGTAGGTGTCACAAAGTAAATGTGGGGCAGACCAGCACCTCAGTCCATAGATCTTTCTAACCTCTCAGCTGGGACCCACTTCTTCATCTGAAAGAGACAGATACAACGGACACCTGTGGGCCTTTGCATGGGTCGGGGCCTAGGGAGACCCACAGCCCTGCCCAGGGGCCACTGTCCACTCAGGTCCGTACTTTGCCTGCAGGACTGACGGTAAATGATGTGGACATCTTTGAGATCAATGAGGCTTTTGCAAGCCAGGTGAGGTTTATTTTTATCTCCCCTTGCCCGAGTCTTAGCAGCCCAGAGGGAGCAACTGGGAAAATAGTGCAGGAGGCTGGACAGTGGCTCCAGCCGCTGCTCTGGCTTCTTCCAGGCTGTCTACTGTGTGGAGAAGCTGGGCATCCCCCCTGAGAAGTTGAACCCTCTGGGGGGTGCAGTGGCTCTGGGCCACCCCCTGGGTTGCACAGGGGCACGACAGGTCATCACACTGCTCAATGAGCTGAAGCGCCGCAGGAAAAGGTAAATCGACGTCTTCTTGAGTATTTGCGGATATCGAGGAAGATGCCAAACCTAGGTGTCTGAGCAGATCAGGGTTGGGAAGGTGAACACCCACACATAGACACTCTGAGCTGAACTGTAGGGGTGTGTTTTCTGTCTTCCCTGAGGAAGGTTGCCTCAAAAGCAACCTTGGCCGCAGAGAGAATCTGCCAACCTGAGTATCATTAGGTGGACAGAGCCCAATTCCCCACAGATCTGGTCTGCTCGTTTTCCATTCTCTATCTCCAAGAGGGCCTTGGTTTCTGCAGTGCAGCCTAGTCAGAGGGGTGGTGGTTGGGCCTGGCCTGGCATGCCTCGCGTAGCCACCACAATTTCATCTCCACAGGGCGTATGGAGTGGTGTCAATGTGCATCGGAACTGGAATGGGAGCTGCTGCTGTCTTTGAGTACCCCGGGAACTGAGGACCTGGCTCCCAGCTCTACCCAGTCCTGCTCTAAAGGGATACTACAGAAGCAAATTCAGATGACACATTCAGCACTGGTAGTATAGGCAGAGTAGACAAATTAAGACACTTCAAAAATTTGGAAAATGTGAACATTGATAAAACAGTACAGGAGCAGGTAGAGAGCTTGGCTGCACGTCTCAAGACTCCTCACCTGGGGCAAAGTCAGTGTGGGGCACCCAGGCCATAGGAAGTTGTGTAACTCCTGAGGGATGGAAACAGAAGCCGGTTGGATGAGGGGTACAATGGATGGAATAAATGTCTGTGACCTCATCTTGACAGTGTTCTCCCCCACCCCCCAGCCCCCACCAGGGACAGCTCTTACCTTGCTGCTCCCTGTGGCCTAGGCCCTTGGTCAGTACCAGAGAGTCTGGGAGAGGCTGTACTTAGCAGTGAAGAACACATGCAGGGTGGGGGAGGTTGGGGGAGCATTGGTGGGTCAGGCTTCTAGTAGTCCACTGATTGCAGAGACCTAAAAGGCCTGTGCCTCCTATTTCAGCTCCTGCTGTCCTGCATCGAGAAGGTGGGACATAAACAGGTTCAGGCAGTTTCATATATTGTTCTGGGAGCTTCCATTTGACCCCTGTCTTCTCTACCTTCTAAGTGTCACCTGTGTTCTTGTCAGCATGACAGGACAGGGACACCTAGGGAATACTTGCAACTGAGAACTGCAAGAATTGCAGGGACAGCATGCAGAGACACATAGGCCCATTTTTGGGAGACTTGGCCCAGCCTCCATGGACAAGTAGCAAGTATACAGGAGGTCACAACATACCCATCAACATGGCCCAGAGCTCCAGCAGCTGTTCAAGTTCACCCTGGGCCTGCCATTGATTCATAAAGCAGACTCCAAAGTCCACCCAGGTTGTGGAGAGCTGCAACTCAGGCATGGCCAAGATGGCCTATGGGGGCAGCACCTGGGGAAGTGAGTCTTTCGCTTGGCAGGGGATGGAGCCACCATGCACACTGTCTTGGCCTGTCAACTGGGGTGCTGGGACATTAGAAACCCTTCTGCTTCTAAGGACTTATGCTTCTGAACAGATTAGGGATGACACCTTAGTCCTTTGAATGGGGCTGTTAATACTATCAAAAGACACAGGCACCTAGTAAGATTCCACAGGCAAGGAATATGTCATCATGTCACCTGTCTCCCCATATCCACTGCAGCCTTATGCCCATGAAGCTCCATGCTCTGCTCCTGGGCACGTGAGCCTCCTTTTTCACCCTTTGTCCATCCTTGCTCCCATGTAAACCTAACTCAGCCCATGGCACAGTCCAGGCTCACCAAATATGGCAGAGCCACCATCCTTGAAGGGAGGCTTCATGTTTGCCAGGCCCTCCATCATGGTGTTGGGGTGGATACCTTCATTGTGGGTCCCAGTGATGCTCCTCTTGGTGCCCTTGTCATCATGTTCACAAGCACAGCCTTAGTACAGAAAACCTCTTCTGTGGACCCTTGCTGCCCTGCAAGCATCACAGGCAGCCAGGCTCCAACTCACTTCCCCCCATCCCCAGTACTGCTGGCCCAGGAAAAGTCAGGTTTCAAAACTGAGTCACATACTTGGACCAGTGAGAATCCTGAGGGACTCTGGGGAGGGGGAGTTCCTCATTCTCACACATATCTCACAGAAGGAGCATTGCTGAGGCCTTTCGGGGCCATCCTGGCCTTAGTCTACATATCAAGATCATGTTGATCCCATCCTAAAAAAGGAAGAGCAAGTTTGACTCTTTCACCCAAGAAGGTTAAGAGTGATCAATGACCTCTGTTAAAACAAGGTTGGAACCCAGGAATATACGGCCTAGTTTTTGCCAGTTTTCTTATTTGACACCTGAACTTCACCCTTTCCCCAGTTCCCACATATTTAAAGTGACCTTGAGTTAAACTCCTTGGTGTTCTTTCATTTTAAACGGAGGTGAAGCAAAATGGCAACCCTTGCCATAATGTGCAATATATAAACACCCAAGGGCATTCCAATGGGATGGATTCCAAAGCTTCCCACAAATACCCAAATGCTTACTGGCCCCAAGAAGCTGATTCCACCACATGATACATGCCCCATGGTGTTAGATGCAGCTATAGAAATATCTAATATAAGCCTTGACAAAGCTGAGATAGGTATCCTCTTTTAGAGATGAACATACTGATGTTCTTAGTGATGAAGAAATTTGTCCATGGTTACCCAGTCTGTACCCCAATTACACAGTGTAGCCCCAAAACCTACTCCCAACTAGGATGCCCTGGGTGACTCTTTGTACTCAACATCTTAGGGATGATCAGTTGGTGTCATGGGTATATTTCTGACCCAAATTTTCAGTCTCTTATCAACACAATCCTAAACCTGCTTGGGAATTGTAAGACCTTTAGGGAACTCATGGAGTCTCCTAGTCCTCCTAAATTACTCACACTTGCTCTCTCAGTAAGACATCAGCAAGAGAGGCATCAATAGGCAAGCTTAGTGAACAATGGCCTTCCCTTACTAGTGCTGACACATGAGCTGTTCCTGAATAGCCAGATGTAGGGACACTCCTGAGCTGCATTTGTGGAAACCCACTGCCAACCAGATGCATGGAAGGCTAAAGGAGAATCTTGAAATTATGGCCTCTGTAAGCTGAGGAGAGGAACATTATTTTATTGCTACAGGTGTTTAATAAGCAGACAGAAATTCTAACCCACAATGAAACCATGCCAATATCAAAAGACCCTTTCTGATGCCATCTGTAAGGAAATCATTTCATAACCATCCTTAGCTAAATAGGTCCTGAGAGAAGCAGAGTTCCTTCACCTTTGTTCCAGATGTCATGATCTGAGACAGAGACCAGAAGTGTCCCAAAAAGTCTTGAGGCAGAAGAAGCTGCTCCTACACTCCTGTGCTCAGACTTCTCCCAGAAATGCTTACTCTTGGCAATCAGCCAGCTAATCAAACCTGTGGGAGAAGCAGTAAGGCCAGGCCTTAGCCCTGGACACCACCCAGTCACAATTTACCAGCTGTATTTGCTACTGCCTGCAGACCAAATGAGGACTGCCTATTGACAGTGGGCCAAGGCACCATTTCTGGAATGCCCTACAACAGGCGAGAAGACACAGTCAGTCTCCTGTGTTCCAGGCTCTCATGGAAAGCAGGTGCTTCTAGGTCACATGACTTTCCCTCAGGAAAGGGTACACAGACTGGGAGAACAATTTGGCAGCATCACCCCCACACCAGGCCAGATCTATAGGACCAGAGAATCACAGATACCAGGAAGACTTCATCTCAGTAGACGTTTATTCCTGAGGACCACACAAACACATGCTTTTCCATCCCATGTATGGTGGTTACTCTTGTCAACTTCACTGGATTGAAGGATGCCTAGAAGATTAGTCTGTGGAGGTGTTCCAAAGATAGTTGACAAGTAGGATAGTACACTGCTTCCATTTCTGTGGACATGAGATTCTAGCTTCTTCAGTGGACTTACATCAATGACTTCCCAGGGAACTCCATGCCTAAGCATCGCCATGTTGTCTTTTTTGTGAGACTTCCAGCTTCTTGGATTGAGCAGTTATTGGGTCCTCTAATACTACAGTGTGCGGCCTGCCACTGAGGGACTATCCAGCCTCTCTTCCTGAAAGCCAATGTAACAAGTCCCTTTTTAAAACTATAGAGTCAGGGTAGAAAAATGGTGGAGCGGTGAGTGCCAGCAATTCAGCTTCTCCAGGAAAAAGTGCCAAGAGTCTGAAAAACAACAGCCCAGAGAGGAACCAAAGTGAGCAGAGGGCACATGGGAACCACAAGGGAACTGACAGAGGAGAAGAAAATAGGATTCATTGCTACAGAAGAAATAGCTCACCACCACAGACCCAAGACTGCATGGTCTGGCGGAGTGGCTGTTTAGCTGCCCTGGCCAGGAGGGAGCAAAAACAACTTTACTGCTCACTGAGAAATGGAGATCTGACCTGGATCAGGAGAATCTTAGGCAGTCAGAGGCAGCAGTGAGAATATGAGACACTGTTTTCTGTGCAGCTTCCTAGAGCCAGTAGTTGGTGAGTAAGGTAGAGTAGTGACCAGGCGCAGAGTCTGGATGAGCAGTGGGCAGGTGAGGTAGCCACTGTATTTCCAAGTGCTTGAGGCTCAAACTCCAGCAGCAGAACAGCTCCAGGGTTGCTTCACAGCCAATGTCTCCAAGAGGAAGAAGGGAAGGCCCATCTAGTCACAGTAGACTGCCAACAGTTGGACAGCTGACAGGGGAGAATTCTGCTGAGAGGTAGGGGCTGGGACCACAAGACTCCACTCCAGCAGCCACCAAAGGCCAGTCTTAGCCCTACCTACAAAGGACTGGAAGCATCCCCCTGCTCTGCAACCAATGGCACAAGCAAGCAAGCAGCCTTGGCTGGCAGCAGGACAATAGCACCCCTCCCCCCACAACCAGCATGGGAGAGCAGTGATTGGTGTGCAACAGAGGAGGCTGTACAAGGTCCAGAGGGGGCCAACTGTACACCGGACTGGGAGCAGCCTCAGGCTAGCTCCATCTGAAGGCATCATTGCAACTGGGACACTACCACAGATCTGTGGACACCAGAGGAATTTTACTATTTTTCCTTTTGTTTGTTTGTTTGATTGATTTTTCTGTCTGGTTGGGTTTTGTTTTGTTTTTTTAGATTGGTTAGTTTTTTTACCTTTATTTTTGTTTTGTTCTATTCATCTTCTTTCTCTCTTTCCTCAACTTTCTCTCTTGATTTTATAATATTTTCACACGAGTGAACATTGTCTCTTGTCTTTCTGATTTGATTCAATATTCTTTTCCTTTCTCCTTCATTCTTTCTCTCTAGTCCTCTTCTGCAGCTTCCCAAAGATTGTGTGATGATCCTTTGCCCTCCAGCCTTGCTTCTACTATATTTCCCTTCATTTATCTCTCTATTTTGTCCCCTATCCCTCTTAAATCCCCCTACACAGGATAACATCTCCCTTCTAAGGGGAAACTCATTGCATACAAGTTCCTGGTTTATGTTGAATTTTGTTATATAACTGTAGCACTTTCCCATACAGTTAAAGGTACCACATTAATAGTTATCACAGTTTGTCAGTTGCTAGGCTGTGCTTGATGCTATTGTTATTGCTACTTGTACTACTTTACCCAGGGTATCATACCTGTTGTAATCAATAGTTCTACCTTGTATGACAACACTGTGATTGTCTGGCTGTCATACCATCATCATAGTCCAGTATCAAAGGACTCGGTGTTGAGCCAAATAGATAGCAACATCTCATCCTTAATAAATTTGGAAGGTAGGATCTTGGGATATACATAAAGACCAAGAACTACCTACACCTAGAAGACATCTCTGAGAAATAGAAATTTCCTAGGGAAGCCTCAATACTAGTGATAAAGCTATCTACCATAAGAAACCCATAAGCAACAACACAGAAAATAAAATTTAAATTTAAAAATAGAAAATGACAAGACATAAAAGCAAAATGCAATCTCAGACCTCCAGCCAGCCCAAGACAAGTCCAGGGGATGATACAGAGGACATCAGAAGCCACCCACTTGAACTTTCTGAAATGATGGCAGCAGAAGTAAAAAAAAAAATAGATGGACAAGGCTATAGAAAAAATAATCTCCCAGGTGAAAAAAAAATGGATCAAAATGAAGGACATGCTCAATGAATCTAGCTAGAGTAAACACAGATTTTTTAAAATAGAGGATTTTAGGAAAATGATGGAAACCATGAATGTCCAACATAAGAAAGAAATGGAATCCATGAAACAGATACCCAGGAGATTGAAAATTCCATTGAAAGTATGTGCAACTATTTGAACAAAAACCAAGACAGAATATCAGACCTTGAAGACAGGACTGCAGTTAGTGACCATGAAAAGAAAGATATCTTAAAAATAGCAAGGGTCTATGAAAAATCAATCCAATAGCTGCAAGATGATGCAAAGAACAACAACATTAGATTGATTGGAGTCAATGAAAAAGCCAGAGACAGTGCAAACACCATAATTCTGTTCACAGAAGTAATGGCAGAAAACTTCCCAAACATGGAAAAATAATTTGACATACAAATAATGAATAATATAAAACTCCAAATAGCCATGACCAAAATACATCTACACTATGGCATATAATAATCAAGATTCCAGAAATTCAGCACAAGAACAGAATATTACAAGCTGTTAGAGAAAAAGAAACAAATCACCTATAGAAGAAAGCCCATCAGAATCACAGCAAACTTGTCAACACAAGCCCTCAAGTCAAGGAGAACTTGGAGGGAAGTATTTCAAGCCCTAAAAGAAAACAACCTCCAACCCAGATTGATGTATCCTGCAAAACTATCTTTCAAAATTAATGGAGAAATAAGATACTTCCATGAAAAAGAACAACTGAAGAAATTCACGACCAACAAACTAGCTCTACAAAATGTTCTGAAGGACATTTTACAAAGAGATCTTGAAGACCACAATTAAGAACACCAAAAGAAAGAAGCCACCAGGCAGGGCAAGCAATTAAACAGTGGGTAAAGACAGGGAACCAAAAGCAGGAAAATAATATGACAAGGATAAGCCAATACATATCAGTTATAACCATCAATGTAAATGGTCTCAATTCATCAATAAAAAGAAACAGATTGGCAGAATGGATCAAGAAACAAGATCCAACAATATGCTGTATACAAGGAACACATTTAACTAAGAAAGAAACTCATAGACTGAAAGTCAAAGGGTGGAAAATAATACTCCATGTGACAAGAACCTGGAAAAAAGCAGGGGTAGCTATCCTATTTGCAAACAATGTGAACTTCAAGACTGATCAAAAGAGACAAAGAAGGTCACTACATACTTGTTAAGGGAAAACTCCAAGAAGAAAAGAGATAGCAATCACAAATATATATGAACCAAATACTGATGCACCCAACTATATAAAACAAATATTAATGGACATGAAAAATCTAATAAGCACTAACACGGTATTAGTGGGGGACCTCAGTACTCCACTGTCACAAATAGAGAGATAAACTTGACCAAAAAATCAACAAATATTAGAAGTAAACCAAACTTGTGAGCAAACGGACTTACTAGATGTCTACACAGTTTTCAACTCCACAACATAAAAATGCACATTCTTCTCAGTTGTACATGAGACATTCTCAAAATAGACCACATACTAGCCATAGAACATGCTTAAGTAAATGCAAAGGAAGTGAAATTATTCCATGCATATTATCTGACTACAGTGCAATGAAATTGAAAATCAATGCCAAAAGAAACCACAAAAACTCCATAAATTTAACATGGAAATTTAAAAACACCCTCTGAACAACCAATGGGTCATAGATGAAAGTAAAGAAGAAATTAAATAGTATCTATAATTAAAATGTCAATACAACATACTACAACTTATGAGATGCAAGGAAAACAGTCCTAAGAGGAAAATTTATAGGGCTGAATTCTCCCATCAGGAAAACAGACCAAGCTCAAACAAACACCTTAATGTTGAACCTCAAACATTTAGAAAAAGAACAAGTGAAGCCCAAAGCTCATACAAGGGAGATTACAAAGATCAGAGCAGAAATTAATGCAATTGATTACAATACAATACTATCAATGAATTAAAGAATTTGTTCTCTGAAAGATTAAATAAAATTGATAAGCCCTTAGCCAAACTTATAAAACAAAGGAAAGAAAAGATTCAAATCATGCAGTTAGGAATGAAAAAGGTGAAATCACAATGGATCCTGTGGAAATCCAGAACATCATCAATGTCTACTTTGAGAACCTGGTTGGGTTTTTTTGCTGTTTTTTTTTTTTTTGCAGGGGGAGTACTGGGGATCAGGACCTTGAGCTTGTGAGGCAGGTGCCAGAATCACTGAGCTAGATCCCCAGCCCTGAGAACCTGCATTTTAATAAGATGGAAAACCCAGAAGAAATGAACATTTCTAGATACATATGAATTACCAAAGCTGAATCAAGAAGATATAAAAATTGTAAGTAACTCAATATTACTCAGTGAAATTAAAGACATGATTTAAAAACCACCAACAAAGAAAACCCCAGGTCCTGATGGATTTACTGCTGAATTCTACAAGACATTTAGAGAAGAACTATTGCCACCACTGTTTAAACACTTCAGTGAAATTGAAAGGGAAACAATACTTCCAAATTCATTCCTGAAAGCAAGCATTACTCTGGTACCAAAACCAGAGACAGACCCAACCAAAAAAGAAAACTACAAGCCAATCTCCCTAATGAACATAGACACAAAAATCCTCAGTAATATTCTGGCAAACTATGTGGCAAATCATTAAGAAGATTATACATCATGACCAAGTAGGATTCATCCCAGGGATGTAGGAATGGTTCAACATACACAAATCAATAAATGTAATACACCGTATCAACAAAGCCAAAGACAAAAATCACATGATCATCTCAATAGATGCAGAAAAAGCATTTGACAGTCCAACACCCATTCATGATAGAAAAAAAAATTTACAGAAAATTGGAATAGATGGTCTTTATCTCACTCGGATAAAAGCTATCTATGACAAACCAACAGCCAACATAATGCTAAATGGTTGAAAACTGAAAGCTTTCACTCTAAAATCAGGGACAAGACAAGGATGCCCACTACTACCACTCCTATTCAACATAGTTCTGGAGACATTAGCCAGAGCAATTAAACAAGAGAAAAAATAAAATGAATAAAGATAGGAAAGGAAGAAGTTAAATTATTATTATTTGCAGATAACATGATACTCCACACAGAAGACCCCAAAAACTTCACCAAAAGACTTCTAGATTTAATAACCAAATTCAGTAGGACAGCTGGATACAAAGTCAACACTCAAAAATCAATAGCATTCCTGTGCACAAATGACAAATTCATTGAGAGAGAAATTAGGGAAACAATATCATTCACAATAGCATCAAAAAATGGAACGTGGTAGAAATCAATATGGAGACATCTCAAAAAATTAGGAGTAGAGGTCCCATTTGACCCAGTTATTTCCCTGCTGGGTATCTTCCCAAAAGAATTAAAAGAATCATAGCACAGCAATATATGCACACCCATGTTCATAGTGGCACAGTTTGTAATAGCTAAAGCTTGGAAACAGACCAATTTTCCATCAGCTGGAGACTGGATAAAGAAGATGTGGGTTTTTTATAAAGTGGAGCACTACTCAGCCTTAAAGAATGAGAAACTAGGTACCACCCCCACCAGCACAGAGGAGGTGAGCTGCTCCCAGGGAACAGGAGGAGGCTTCTGGGCTGCTGTACCATCCCCGCCAGCACAGAGGAGGTGAGCCGCACGGGCACCAGCAGCAACCACCACCCCCCAACACCTGTTGAAATGAGAAGACACGTAAACAAGTTTCAAAACCAGATTTTCAGATCACCTAAAAAATCCCCAAAGGAAAACAAGATGCAGCATTGTGATACTCACCCACCTGGACTCCCTGAACTGGCAACAAAAGAAGATCTGGAAAAAATGAAATCAGAAATAATTTCTCACATAACAGCAGAGATTG
>NW_004624773.1:20015817-20046422 GCF_000247695.1 Heterocephalus glaber
AAAATATGAGAAAAGGAAAAAAATGGAAACAAGGTCTTTGCAAATAGGGAAGGGTGGAGGGGGTAAAGGGAGGGCAGGGGGAAGGGGAAAAAAATAAGAACCAAGATACTCATGTAAAGGTACAAAATCCCAGTGATGAATGTTACTGTATTTTATACCTAAAATATACCGATAAACTTAATGGAAGAAAAGAATGAAAAATATAGACATTTATAGCTAAATGGATGCACATTGAGGCCATACTCTTAAGTGAAATAAATTGGACATACATGTGTAAATACCAAATAGTTTTTCTGGTATGGTTAACTGAAAGTGTAAGTGAGTATCAAAATGCATAATTGATAATGTGAAATAGGAAGAAAAGGTCTAAAGGGGAAGGGGCAGTGGGAGGGGTTGGGGAAAGGAAAGAAGAGAAGGGAAAAAATGGAAACAAAGTCTTTGTGAATAGGGAGGGGTGGAGGGAGTGGAGGGGTTGAAGGGAGGACAGGGGAGTGGGGAATAAATAAGAGCAAGATATATTATGTAAAGATGCAAATTCCCAATGATGAATGTCATCGCATTGTGTACCTAAAATGTACCAATAAAATTAATGAAAAAATGAAATATGTAGGAATCAATCTAACAAAGGAAGTAAAAGATTTTTACATTGAAAATTACAGTCCTCTGACAAAGGTGATCAAAGAGGATATCAGAAAAGGGAAAGATATTCCTTGCTCTTGGGTAAGAAGAACCAACATAGTGAAAATGGCCATACTTCTAAAATTGTTATACAGATTTAATGCAACCCCAATCAAAATACTATTTGCACACCTTACGGAACTAGAGAAAACATTCCTAAAATTCATTTGGTATCAGAAGAGCTAGAACAGCAAAAACAATTCTGGGCAACAAAGGCAAGGCAAAGGGCATCACATTCTCTGGCTTGAAATTATACTCCAGAGCTACTGAAATTAAAACAGCATGATACTGCAATAAACCAGGTCTGAGGATCAACGGAATAGATTAGAAGATATAGGAACAACCCCAAACATACCCAACTACCTTATCTTTGACAAAGGGGCCAAACATGTTCCCTGGAAGAAAGATAACCTCTTTAATAAATGGTGCTGAAAAAACGGGGTTTCCACATGCCAAAGACTAAAATTAGACCCATGTCTCTCACCATGCACTAAACTAAAATCAAAATGGATCAAATATCTAAATATTAAAACAGAAACAATAAATCTGCTGTAAGAGTGAATAGGTAGAACTCTTGAAGACATAGGTATAGGCAAAGACTTCATGAACAAAACCCTGATTGCACAGGAAATACTACAAAGAATCAACAACTGGGATCTCATCTTATTAAAAAGCTTTTGAATAACAAAAGAACTCAACAGAGTGAAAAGACAACCCACAGAATGGGAAAATTGTTAGCCTAATATATAGAACATATAAAGAATTGAAAAAAATCAGACCCCTAAATTTAAAGAGTCGATACAAAAATGGGCTGAATGAATACACACTTCTCAGATGAAGATTCAAATGGCAAATAAATAAATGAAAAAATGTTTAACATCACTGGTCATTCAAGAGATGCAAATTAAAACAACACTGAGATTTCATCTCACTCCAGAAAGAATGACTATTATCAAGAAATCAATCAACAACAAATGCTGGTGGGGCTGTGGAGAAAAAGGAATCCTCCACTGTTGGGGGGAGTGTAGACTTGTGCAACTACTGTGGACATTGTGTGGAGATTCGTCAAAAAAGTGGGATTAGAGGTCCCATTTGACCCAGCTATTTCTCTTCTCCGTATCTTCCCAAAAGAATTAAAAGTATCATACCACAGTGATATATGTGCATCCATGTTTATAGGAGCACAGTTTGTCATAGCTAAATCTGGGAAACAACCCAAATGCCCATCAACTGGCGAATGGATAAAGAAGATGTGGGGTTTTTTTAATATAATGGAGTACTACTCAGCCATAAAGAAGGATAAACTTGAGACATTTCTAGGTAAATGGATGCAACTACAGACTATACTCTTAAGTGAAATAAATCAGACACACATATTTAAATATCACATTGTCTCTCTGGTATGAGAACTGAAAGTGTAAATAGGGAACAAAATGCATAATAAATATTGTGAAATAAAAAGAAATTGTTCAAAAAGAAAGAGGAACTGGGGGAGGGGAGGAAGGGAAAAGGAAAAAGAGAAAAGAAGGAAACAAAATTTTTTAAATAAGGAGGGGAAGAAAAGTTGGAGGGAGGAGAGGGGAATGGAAAAAAAGAGGAATCAAAATATGTCATATACAGGTAGAAATTCCCTACGATGAATGTGATCATTATGTATATCTAAAATTGTACCAATAAAATTAATTTTAAAAAACTGTATGCCCATGCATACACTATATATTTTTTTCTTTTTTTTTCTATTCCTCTAGGGAATCCTAAACAATATTCCATGGTTCTCTTCATTTCAAGACAAGGCAAGCCTATCTGAGCCATAGTGAACCTTCCTTCTCTCCTTCCAAAGATTCAACAATGAAAACTAGACATCTCTATTTTCTCAATAGAACAGAAAAGAGAGACTGTTACTGTTATAGGCCACCAGAGCAAAACCTGTGTCTGAAAGATGAGGCCAGTGTAAGACAGACTGATTAAAGGAGAAAAAAGTCAAAGTAAGTAAGTAGCTCAGAGATGAGGTTGGATGGTAAATCTGGAGACGGACAGAGAAAGAACTTGAACTGCTGGTTAAGCAGTCTGAAGCTCTCCCAGGTTTAAGAAAAGTTCTTTAGACATGAAAGTTTGCACGACATTTCTTTCTCTTTAAAGTATTCCATGTTACCTTGAAGGGCAGGATACCAGCTTAGTTTGTGCTGATTTGAAGAGGAGGATGCATGGATAACCAAGCTTGGGACCCACCAGTGCTGGCACTGGTGTATGACAGGAAAGCTGTTGTGTGGCTGGCTCCTCTAGCTCCAGACCCTGAAATTTCAGAGCTTCAAGTGAGCCTGTGGAGGGCTCAAGTTCCTCAAGATCTGGAATGTCTCCTATTTGATATTCAGCTGTACCATAATGCCAAGAACACTACTTGACTCTGAATAAAGGGTTTTTGTCCCCAGGAAATGTGCTTCAGCCTAGAGCTGGGCTCATCATGGCATGGATCCCATGTTTCTGAGGACATTTTTGCCACTTCTAGCTCCAAGTTGGCCACTGTGACTCTTAAGTGGGTCCAGTCCCCATGGAATTCAGTCTGAGCTGGGGATAGAGGACCAGGATGGACACCAGACACTGAAGAAATCAGAGTCCTTGGACCCTACTCTTGTGGACCCAACCTTTCCCCTACTTTGATGGAGGTGTGTTACCTGGCCCTGAGCCACAGCAGATGGGTTTGGAGCTGAGCAGAGGTTTTCAGTGGACTGATTTTTAACCAAAGCCAATCATTGCTTGCTTTTTCTTAAGTGTGGACACTTTCCCATTTATCATATCAATGACCACATTAACATGCTGAACAATGACATTGATTATTTGCTAGCTGAGCAAGCTAGAAAATCCAGGCCAATCCCAAACAAGATTAGCTTGGGCATAGAGCAGAACTCTGGGTCAGGGGGAGGCCTAGAGAAGCCATGATCAACTTATCCTTCACCACTTGGCTCTCCCAAGGTGGGGAACAGTGGTTCAACTACTTTCATCTGTAGAATCAAGACCTGCTTGGCCGGGGATTTAGCTCAGTGGTTTCACTGCCTGCTGCACAAGCACAAGGACCCGAGTTCGATCCCCGGTACCAAAAAAAAAAAAAAGAACGAAAGAAATGGGGCCGGGAATTTAGCTCAGTGGTTCCGCCACCTGCTGCGCAAGCGCAAGGACCCGAGTTCAATCCTCAGTACCAAAAAAAAAAAAAAAAAGACCTGCTTAACATTGTACTTTCAACTCCATGGACTAGAAATAGTGACATGACTAACTAGTGAGGTCTAAAAGGTCTAAGAACTAGAAAACATTCAGATTGCTTAGCCGGTAGTATGTCTCCACACTTATCATTCAGCCTCATCTCCCAACTGGGTACTGGCCTTGACTTTTCCTCCTCCAACCAGCCTGTCTGCCCAATATCCCCCTTACTGTACCCTCTCTGTCCCCTTGGGAATCTTTCCTTAACTTCACTCTACACTTGCTAAACCCTACCTAATACAGCCTCACTATTTGGGCATGGCTTCCCCAATTTCTCACACTTAAAATGACTTTCCTTTCCAATAACTACCCATGTGCTTCCTTGTGAGCTGGCTGTGCCATTTGGTCCTACTGCCTCAGTCTCTGTGGGTGGATTCACTTTCTGTATATTGGTCAGGCTTCATCTAGGACACAATAATGTAAGCATCTTAGCATTTCTTAGGAGGTACCCTGTGCTCAGTAGTTATTTGATGAAATCTCGCTGAATTGGATGAAGTAATAACCAGGTGTTATGGAATTAGGGCACCTGGGAGAAGTTTGAAAGGCCTAGAAAGCATCTACCTGTAAGAATTCCATAGTCTGGCCCTGTACCTCACTGAAGGGTTCACAGTCCTGGCTGCCCACCAGAATCACAGGGTGCACTCACAGCCAGAGACTCTGAGTGGTGTGAAGTGGGCCTGGAACTGTCTTCCAGGCATGGTACTATTATTGTACTATTAGCCAAGGCAGATTACCGGCCTGAGGAGTGAGCACTTCTGGGTGTTACCCAGTGTGAAAGTGTGAGGAGCTCTCGAGCAAGAGGAGTTAGAAAAATAGTCCACAGCAGAGATCATCCAGGTGGGAACATGAAGCCCCATCCCTGTAAGGCTGGGGTGGGAATGTTTGCAAGCCTTTGACTTAAGACATTGCTTCTGCTCTGGACGCCAGTCCCAAGAGCAGGCCCAATTCTCTGTTCTTTGGGGGAAACATGTCTAGTTTTCATGGTTGAATCTTCAGAGGGAGAGAAGGAAGGATCCCTGTGGCTCAGACAGGCTGCCCTTGCCTTGGCTTGAGGAGAATCATGGGATAGAAGGCGTGTGTTTGTGGGGGCTTGCAGAAATGGGGTCTGCTCCAGAAGTTGCCCACCCCTGGTCTCATGGACCCTGCTTGGCACTGATATGGCACTGTCAGGTTTTTCCTCTGGTGTAGAAACTGTGATGAGGGCAGGCATGTAGCCCAAGAGCACCAGCCTGCTTTCCATGAGAGACTGGCAAGGCAGATGGCTGACAGTACTGTCTCACTGACTACCTCAGTGGCACGCCAGAGACTGTACATCTGTCAGCTGTCAATAAGCCGTGCTCATCTGGGCTGCAAGTAGTGGCCAACATAGCTGGTAAGTTGTGACTTGGTGGTACACAGGGCCAGATCCTAGCCTTGCTACTTCTCTTACAGATTTGGGTCAGCAAGAATGCTCTAAGGACTCTAAGCACCAAATGGGTGCAGGAGCACCCCTTGACACTTCCTCAAATCTTTCGGGGACACTCATGGGTTTTATGACTCTGAGGCTTGGCACAGTGACACTAGAAAGAGCAGTTGGGAAGGAATGCCCAGGCACCCGAGAAAGACACACTTGGGCCAAGAATGATTATGAAAACTTCTGTTTCAGATGGCATCAGAGATGAATCTGTGACATTGGCATGGCCTGTGGGTAAGAATTTCAGATTACTAGAGCTTATTAACCAACTTTGACAATCAAACTAATGCCTCTCTCTCCTCCCTTAGCAGGACTCACAATTTCAAGATTCTCCATTAGCCTTCTAGACATCTATCTGGGAAAAGGTTCCCACAAATGATTTCTTAGCTGTCTTTTTCAGAAATCTCTCAGGTGGAATATGTAGGCAAGCATATTGGGAAAATATAGCAATTGTGTTTCCTTGTGGGACTTTGTTAAGTCTGGATGCTGCTGTAAATAAAGTGCTGGTTTTGGTTCCATAAAGCCATGGACAGCTCCCTGCTATGTAAATGTTCATTGTACTTGGCTGTTTGTGCCTTTGTCCCCAATCTGGTATCCAGGTGGAAACATGTAGCTGCCTACTGGGTACTGAGGGACATGATCAGATGTCTGGTGATTTAGTCACTGTCACCTCCACCCAGACTGAGACTCCATATTTGCCTGCAGTGAATGGACCCGAGAGGATGGATTTCCCAACCCCTCCAGCAAAGAGGAGAGAGCTGGAGCCCAGGCAGGGGGTGTCTGGTGTTGGGGAAGACAGACTGAGGAAGACTGGCAAGGGAGGGGGCAAACAGCCAGCTTCTTATGAGCGCTTGCTGCCACTCATTTCCTCTGTCCAGTGTGTATTGGTAGGAAGATTTGCTGGTATATTCAATTATTTTCTCTAGAGAAGCCTAATCAATTCTCCATTTTGCTCCTCACTCCAAGGCAAGCTCACTCTCTGAGCTACAGGGATCCTTCCTTCTCTCCTTCCAAAGATTCAACAGTGAAAACTAGACATTTCTGTTTTCTTCAAACAACAGAGAAGAGGCCCTGTTACTTTGACAGGCCTCCAGAGCTTTTAAAGGCCTTGTGACAAGTATGAGGCCGATGTAAGCACAAAGGCTGAAGGTGGAGGAGTCAAGGTGAGAAAGCAACTGAGATGAGGTTGGATGGTATGGTGGATTGACTACTGGTCAGCTTGTAACACCCAGCTGAACTGAATCAGCATAGTCTGGGAGTGGAGGATCCACCTGAGGATTGTTACCAATAGCCATAAAACGAGAACTGGAGGGGAAGATCGTGGCCTGTTGATTTTCTAGGAGAAGCTTACTGTGGATAGTTTTCCTGATGGGAACTAGGCTGTTCTCATCAGAGAAAGAGCTCGGGGCCTTGCTGTCACTAAAAATGGCTGCTGTTTTTGTCAGGGGAGCTCTGATCTTCATTGTGAGCATCACTTCCTGGCTCCAGTATGGATTCCTCAGCCTGGTAGCACAAACCCTTCATCTCACTGGCGTAGGTTTTCTGGCTTCCACAACTGGCCTTTGGGTCTTCCAGGTGCAGATCCTCAATACAGAAGCATTAGACATTGCCATGGGCTCTAGGCCACTGGCTGGACTCATGGAGGACATTGCCTTGGACTCTAAGCCTTTAGCTGGACTTGTGTGGAACATTGTTGGGATCAAGGTCCTAGGCTGGATTCTTTGGGGCCTAGTGTGTGGTTAATATCTTGCACTCCTTTGCATTTGACTTTTTGGGTACTTATACAATAATCCTATAAATTATGTGTCCTATACTTAATGTATTCCCTTGCCAAACCCTGACTACAACAGATGGTAATTGTGGAGATAGATACAGGGGGGCATAGAACTGTAGGCTAAACAGTTTGAACCTCTCCAAGTTCCTACCAATAGTTTTCTCAGACTTGAAAATTTGCATTATGTTTCTCTTCCCAGAACTAAAGGATTCCATGTTACCTGGAAGGGTAGACCACCTATACAGTTTGTGCTGATTTGCAGAGAAAGGTACATGGGTAAGCAAGCCTAGAACCTCTGGCACTGAGGCTGGTATATAACAGGAAAAATTGTTAAATGCCTTCCCCTGCTCCAGACTCTGAAATTCCAGAGCCTTAGAATCCACAGGTGGCTCAAGTTCCCAAAGAAAGAGCTAGAATATATTCTCTTTAGTACTCATAGCTGTACTGTAATGTGCAAAACACCATTTGGCCCTGAATAAAGGGTTTTTGCTCCTAGGAACTGTGCTTCAGCCTGGAGGTGGAGCCATCATGACCCATACCTCCCAGTTTCTGAAGTAATCTTTAACTTCTCTCAGTTGGCCACTGTGACGCTTGAAAGGGTCCAGTCTCCAGTTTCCAAGGGACTCAGTCTGTGGGTTGTCGAGGATCAGGGTGGACATCAAACACTGAGGAAACCAGAGCTCTTGCAACTCTGTTCTTGTGGATCCAACCTTTCCCCTACTTTCAGGGAGTTGTGTTACCTGCCCTTGAGCCAAGATAGACAGGGTCTGGAAGGGGAACAAATGTTTTCAATGGTCTGATTTTAGCCAAAGTCAACTTGTTGCTTGTCTTTTGTAAGTGTGGACTCTGTCTTATTCATCATGTAAATAACCATATAAACATGTTCGACAATGACACTGCTTATTTACTAGTTGAGCAAGTTGAGAAATCCAGGACTATCCCATTAACAGAAGCTAGGACATGAAACAGAACCTTGCAGCTGAGAGAGACCTGGAGAAGCCCTGGTCAATTTGTCCTTCAGAACTTGCTCTCCCAAGGTGGGGAAGCAATGTTTAAATTACTCCTATGTGTAGATTCAAGACCTCTTTCAACCATCCTGTCTGCCTGCTATCCTCTCTATACTACTTATTGTGTTCCTTTTGCTATGCTATCCATATCTTGTCCTCGGCCCTGACTAAACCCTACCCAAACAGTCTTACTATTTGAGTTGGACTTGCCTGAACACTCTGGCTTAAAATGAGAGAATTTCCTCTTCAATAATTACCCACATGCTTCCCTGTGAGGTGGCTATGCCATCAGGCACTGCTGCTTCAGTCTCTTGTTGGATTCATTTCTGTTGGTCAGGCTTTGTGCATGAAACAATATATAAAACACAATATACAGCATCTCTCACAAGGTTCCTCAATAGGTGTCTTAGTTACTTTCCTCATCACTGAGACACCAATACATAACACCCATAACTTAAAGGAGGAGAGGTTTATTTTGGTTCATGTTTTAGAAGTTTCAATCCATGGTTGGCAGGCTCAACTGCAGAATACGGCTTGGTGAAAAGGCCTGCCATGAAGTAGAGCTACTCACATCATGGCAGCCAGGAAGTAGAGAGAAAAGTGAAGCTAGGGAGGGTAATACACCCTACCAGGTCACACCACCAGTGATCCACCTCCTCCAATCCAACCCCACCTCCTACCAGCATGTCACCTATTGACTCACTGGTGAGCCAATCCACTGATGAGTATGGTGCACCAAGATCCACTCACTTTCCAAACATGAGACTTTGGAGGGACATTTCAGATCCACACCATAACAGTAGGTATTTGGTGAAATCTTGTTGGATTGGATAAAGCAGTAATAACTAGCTGTTATGGAGTTAGGGAACACAGGAGGAGTTCAACAGACCTAGGAATCCATCTACCTGCAGAGCCTGCATCAACCTAAGCTCAGGGTTTACAAAGCTTGTTGCACATGAGACCCACCAGAGCATATTCATTCCTAGAGTTGAAGAGGCTGTGGGCATAGTACTATTGACCAAGGCAAGCAACCTGATTTGAAGGGGAACCATACTGGGTTCCAGGCCTGGGCCCAGTGTAACAGCTTGAGGAGCCACAGAGTAAGGGGTATTAGAAACTGGTGCCCCTCAGAGATCTTCATCCAGGTCAGAACATGAATGCCAGCCATGGGGTAACTAGCAGAGCTGGAGGTGGAGAGGTCTGTGGGCCTCACACTTGACAGATGGCTTTGGCTCTGGAGGCCTGTCACAGAACAGGCCCATATCTCTGTCCTTTGGGAAAAGCAGATGTTTGCTTTTCATTGTTGAATCTCCAGTGAGAGAGAAGGAAGGATCCCTGTGGCCCAGACAGGCCTTAGCTTCAGGAGAATCACAGGATGGAACAGTATGCGCTTGTGGGGCTTTCAGGAGCACCAAGTGCCCAAACAAAGAGGGACTGACCAGTAGCTGTAACCCTCTGGTCCCTTGGATCAGGCCTGGGGTGGGGTCAGTCCTTGGGCTGTGCACCTCATGATGGGTGCAGTCATGCAGTCCAGGAGCACAGGCATTTCCAACAGAGCCTGGCAGGGCAAAAGTTGTGCCATTTCACACTCTGTCACAGTGGCATCCCAGAGACTGTTTTTGTCCACTTTCAATAAGCAGTGCTTGTCAGAGCTGCAGGCAGTGGCCTACACAGCTGATAAGTTATGACTGGGTGGCTCCCAGGGCCACAGTAGCCTGGCCTTTCTACATCCTCCACAGATTTGTCTCAGCAACATGACTTCTGTGGGGCAGCAGTAAGCATTTCTGCCGGGACTCAGCACCGAAGCAATGTAAGAAAGCCCTTGTCACTGCACCTATCTCTTTTGGGGCAGCCTGCATTTTCATTTCTGAGCCTGGGATAAGTGAGCCTGGAAAGCAGGTGGGAAAGCAGCTTTGCTGCTCCCACGACACACAAACTCTGACCAAGAATGGTTGTAAAATCTTTTGATTCAGGTGGCATCAGAAATGGAGTTTGTGACATTGGCATGGCCTGTGGGTAAGAAATTGTTTGCTAGAGTTTATCAGCCACCTGTGATTGGTTCCTCTCCTAAGTTCACTGGGGCTATAATTTTAAGATTCTCCTTTTAGCTCTCTAGGCATCTGGCTAGGAGCGGGTTCCCTCAAATGCAGACTAGGAGTGGCCCCAACTCTGGCTGCTGAGGAATGAATCACATTTCAGCACTACTGAGGGAGGGGAGCTCATGGAATTAGTTCATGGAAATCTATCAGGGTGGAATATGTGGCCAACAACATTGGGAAAATATAGCACATGTGTTTCCCTGTGGGACTTTGTTAAGTCTGGATGCTGCTGTAAATGAAGTGTCTGTCATTGTGTTTAGCACTCCCATGCCTGAAACAGAGTTCATACTGTTGCTGGGGTGAGGAAAGCACTCAGTCAGGTTGGTCTGATATTCCTGAGGTCTTGTGTCCTGTCCCTCCAGCCTTTTTTGACCCTCTGCACTGGCTACTTCTCCTTCCTCTCACTCTGTCAGGTCTATGCAGGTCAGGTAAGTTTTGGATTTGAGCTCTGTGTTCACTCTAAAGTCTTTTTCTCTTCCATCTCCACAAATGAGGGCCTGAAAGCAAGCCCCAGGAACATTGTGTATCCTGCAGAACTGACAATTAGCTGGTTCAGCAGTTTTGTTGGGAAGTGTGACCCCGGGCCTGGGAGTGTGGACAGTGCAGTGCTCTGTCCTGGTGGAGGTGGACAGAGCTCTGCCCCCCTGCAACCCTAGCTCTACACTGCTGCCCACAAATCGTCCAGTGCCTCTCAAAATCCCAGAGACACCCAAGTGCTCCCTGCTTATTTTCCAGCTCTTGCCATAGTCCAGTCATCCCTGAAGGTTCCAAAGGCTCAGGTCCATCCTCTTCTCATTCTCCTCCCCAGGGTGGAGTCCTAGACCTTGGATGAGAGAGGAGGCCTGGAAATATTATTTCATGCTTGCTGAAGAATGAGAACCCAGAGATTGTCTGATCCCTATAGGATGAGTGCCCATCTATAGCTCCATATGCCTGTGCCTCTCAGCTCTCTGCCTGTCCTGGAGGAGGGACAAGCAACATTTGCATCTCTGGGACTGGCAGTGCCAAATCTTGGCCTTCTACATTTGGATGCCAACTGCTCTGCAGGGAACCTGGCCATGACACTTGATGCTGCCCTTGACTTCCCTTTCCAATATTTTCAGGCCTCTCTGAGCCTCTGCATTTCAAACACAGCCCACCCTCACATTCCCCCTCTAAGGTATCAAAGCTAGATCAATGTTACCAGCAGAGTGGGATAAAGAGTTGAGAAAACAGGGAGAGCTTCTGATTCCTATACTTGCAGGTGAGGCACCTTGGACCCTGTCAGATAAGGAACTACTGTATGTTGCATTTGTCCAGCACCTTGTTCTGTAGCCAGCGCCCCCCCTCCCCTGGCATGCTGTTCTGGCTTCAAAGGATATCTAAGAAGATTGAGGCTGGTAGATGGCAATACCTAGCCTTGCCCCACAAACTGCATCTCCAGGGGTACCCTCGAAAGCCATATAGAAGCTGGCTAGGAGGGCCCTTCAGTGATCTAACCTTCTGTACCAGCAAGCATGAAATAATATTTCCAGGCCTCCTCTCTCATCCAGGGTCTAGGACTCCACCCTGGGGAGAAGAATGAGAAGAGGACTGACCTGAGCCCTTGGCAGTCCGTGAGTAGTTACATTTTGAATCTGATCACATGTCAAAGCCTCACAAAACTTCTACTTCAAGACTGTTTAAGTAGGGAAATGTATCCCAGGGGTAGTTATCTGTTAGGTTAAATTTAGGGAAACTGGAGGAAAGGAGAGATTTGGGTGATGGTGTCAAACAGGAAAGCTAACAGAACCCAGCACAAATATTTCTGAGGCTCCAGCCTCACTATAAATAACCAAGCATCCTTAGTCCCTTCAGGGTGAAGGAATCTAAGGGGGAGGCACCAATTCCAAATTTCCCTGTATGCTTTAAGCATGCTATTGGGCCCAGAGTGTCAATCTGGAACTGATGGTAAAGCAGCCCTAGAAGGAAGGAAAGGCCTCTGCCTCCCAGGAAATGGTTGGAGTTATGAGGAACCCTAGTAGTCCCTCAGAGCTTCCACAGGGTGATGTCTCCAAATTTTGAGGTCTGAGGTTGTGTCTGTCCAAATAAACAAAAGAGTGTGAACAGGCAGGAGGGTTATCCCAAGGAAGTCTGAGCCTGCCCATCCATGGGGCTGACCGGGCAGCAACGACTCTGAGCAGGGACTGTTTCCACAGTGAGGTTGTGCCTCAGACGACCACCATCCTCGATGACAAGGGCACTAAGAAGAGCATCGCTGTGTCCCAGGAAAGGGCCAGGCCAAGCTGAAGCCTGCCTTCAAGGACAGAAGCCCCACCACAGCTGGTGAGTTTGGGCTGGGGCTGGGATCCAGTCGGGCTGGGGCTGGGATCCATTCAGGCTGGCCATTCTGCTCTGGTAGCTTAGAGCTGACCTGGCCCTTCAGCAAGGTAGCTGTGGGAGGACTGGGGTACCCCACCCTGATTCCTCCTCATGTCAAATATTCAGCCCTATGTGGGGAAAGAGGAACCCTGCACCACCGCTGGTGGGAGTGTAGACTGGTGCAACCACTGTGGAAATCAGTATGGAGATACCTCAAAGAACTAGGACTGGAAGTCCCATTTGACCCCGCTATTCCATTGCTGGGGATCTTCCCCAAAGAATTAAAAGAATCATACCACAGTGATTTATGTGCACCCATGTTCATAGCAGCACAATTTGTAATAGCTAAAACTTGGAAACAGCCCAAATGCCCATCAACTGGAGACTGGATCAAGAAAATGTGGTTTTTTAATAAAATGGAGTACTACTCAGCCATAAAAAATGAGAAATTAGAGACAGTTATAGCTAAGTGGATGCACATTGAGGTGATACTCTTAAGTGAAATAAATAGGACACACATGTGTAAATACCGAATAGTTTCTCTGGTGTGAGAAACTGAAAGTGTAAATAAGGACTAAATGTATAATAGGTAATGTAAAATAGGAAGAAAAGGGGCAAAGGGGAGGGCAGTGGGAGGGGTAGGGGAAAGGATAGAAGGGAATGGGATTAATATGAGAAAATGAAAAAATAGGAACAAAATCTTTGTAAATAGGGAGGAATGGAGGGGTTGAAGGGAGGGCTGGGCAAGGGTGAAAACTAAGAACCAAGAGAGACTACGTAAAGGTGCAAATGTCCAATGATGAATGTCATTATATTGTATACCTAAAATGTACCAATGATTAGAATGAATAATCAATAACGCAAAATAGGAAGAAAAGGTCCAAAGGGGTAGGGGTAGTGGGAGGGGCAGAGGAAAGGAAAGAAGGGAAAGGAAAAATGATGAGAAATGGAAAAAATGGAAATAAAGTCTTTGTAAATGGGGAAGGGTGGAGGGGGTGAAGGGAGGGCTAGGAATGGGGAAAAAATAAGAACCAAGATGCATCATGTAAAGGTACAATTCCCCATGAGAAATGTAATTGTGTTGTATACCTACAATGTACCAATAAAAGAATTTTTAAAAAAAGATTCAGCCCTAGAAAACTCTAGCCAGGTGACAGATGGGCAGCAGCCATCCTGCTGGCCCGGAGGTCCAAGGCAGAAGAGTTGGGCCTCCCCATCATCATGGTCCTGAGATCCTGTGCAGTTGAGAGTCCCACCTGACATCATGGGCATTGGTCCTGTCTATTCCATCCCTGTAGCTTTGCAAAAGGCAGGTAAGATCATTTTTTAGACCTGGATCCCCCTCCTGCCTTGCATATGGGATTTGGAGAAGCACTAGGGGTGGCCCTGTGGGTGTCACAAAGTGAAGGTGGGGCAGGCCAGCACCCCAATCCCAAGGCCTTCATGACCCGATAGCTGGAACAGTTACCCTTCCACAGGAGACAGACACATTGGGCACCTATAGGCTTTCGCATGGGTTGGGGGCAAGGGAGACCCAGAGTCTTGTCCAGGGGCCACTGTCAGCTCAGGTCCATAATATGCTTGCAGAACTGACAGTTAATGACATGGACATCTTTGACATCATGAGGTCTTTGCAAATCAGCTTTGTCCTTCCCCTTTCCTGGGCCTTGGAAGTCCAGAAGAAGCAACCAAGCAAGTGGAGCAAGAGGCTGCACAGAAGCTCCAACTGGTTCTCTGGCTTCTTCCTGGCCACCTACTCCATGGAGAAGCTGGGTATCTACTCTGAGAAGTTGAGCCCTTTGGGGTATTGCAGTGGCCCTGAGCTGCACAGGACACAATGGTTTACGCTACTCAGCCAGATCAAGAGTCATAGGAAAAGATAAGTGTACACCTTATGGTGTGTCAGGTGTCACGGAGGATGCCCAAGCCTGGCATCTGGGCAGTTCGGGATTGGGGAAGTGAACACCCACACATGGGCACTCTGAACTTTAGGAATGTAATCTGCATCTTCCCTGAGGGCCAGCCTGGAGAGCAACCCTGGCTGCAGAAGGAATCTGCCACCTTGAGTGTGTGCCCAAGGGGACCCTCAGGGGGACAATTTTCCCACTGATCTGGTCTGCTGGTTTTATATCCTCTGTGCCCAGGAGGATCTGGGCCCATGCAGAGCAGCCTGGTCAGCAGAGTGGTGGTTGGGCCTGTGCAGTTTCTCTTCCCCAAGGCGTATGGAGGGGTGTCCATGAGCATCAGGACTGGAATAGGAGCCACTGTCATCTTTGAGTCCCCTGGGAACTGAGGCCCTGGCTTGAGGAGCTATCTAGACAATCCTGCTCTGGCTGCCAGAGAGGGACACTAAAGAAGGAAATGCACACTGCACATCCAGCAAATCAAGGCGCTTCAACCAATTTGTAAACTGTGAACACTGATAACAGCATACAGGAGTGAGTGGGGATGCTGTGCCCTTAACTAGGCCATAGTCAGCATGGGTTACCCAGGCCATGATCATCTTATAACTCCTGGAGGAGGTGGTTTTGTGGATGAGGCATGCGATGGAATAAATGTCTGTGACCTAATCTTGGTGGTGTGTTTTTCTCCAAGGTCCAGATCTTGCTTTGTTGGTCTTCTCGGTGCTCTGAGTAGTGATTCTTACCTGCCATAGTCTTCTTGGTGGTGAGGACTCTCCTTGTGTTAACTCTGGGGACATATGATTCAGGCTTTGGCTGAGACCTCTGCCCTGGAAGAGGGCTCTGTCCTCTGTTCAGAGCTGTTCACAACACCCCAGTCTGTGGCGTGACCCAGCAGAGCTCTCCTCAGCCTGGGGCCATGTTTATTCCCTCAGCTGGGGCTGGGGCTGAGGGGTGAGGAGAGCCTCAGGGCTAGTGAGGTGCTGCATATCTCTCATCATAAGAGCCTTGGCCCCGCAGCCTCAGGGTGCAGGGCTTCTCACCAAGCATGCCTTCTACCACCAATGTGGACTCGTACAGCTCAGTGCTCCTGTGGCAGCAGGTAGGGATAAGGTCAGGACAGCCTTGGGCAGGGGCCCCCAGCCTTTGGTCAGTCCCAGGGAGTCTGGGAGAGGTTGTACCTGGGAGTGAAGAACACCTTCAGGGTGATGGAGCTTGCGGGAGCATTGGTGGGTCGGGCTTCCAGCAGCCCACTGCTCGGGGAGACCCCGAAGGCCTTTGCCTTCTTGTCTGGCTCCTGCTGTCCTGCATCAAGGGGAAAGGACACAGGCTCCTTGTGTTGTCCTGGAAGACTGTGTGCCCCCCAGGCCTGCTCTGCCTCTCAGGTGTGACTTTTGGTCTTGCCAGAACCACAGGGCAGGGCAACCCAGGTACCACATGGCATTGCAGCCTGGCCATCTTTGGAGGAATGACAGGTAGTGCCAGCCCTTAGGTGCCCACCTGCTGGGAGTGGACACACAAGCCCCTTCCTGGAAGGTTTGGCCCAGCCTCCACGATGCAGTGAGCAGGTAGGTAGGAGGGCATGACATACCCATCAGCACAGTCCAGTAGCTCTGGCAGCCACTCAGGTTCAGCAGATTGACCTCCCGGGCCCACTGCTGGTTCACAAAGCAGGTCCCGAAGTCCACCCAGCAGGTGGAGAGCCGCAGCTCAGGCACAGCCACGATGGCCCGCAAGGGCACCACCTAGGAGACAGGGCCTTTGACTTGTCAGGGGGTAGAGTGACACTGTCCACTGTGGTCAGGCTCTGAGCTGGGGCTGCTGAGACACAGGGAATCTTACTGGCCCCAAGGACCCAAGAACCCAAGGCTGTAATCTGAGCAGAGGGAATCCCAGAACAGCAGGTGGCAAGGGGCTAGCACTGCCAACAAAATCCAGAGCTTGATAGGCCAGAAGAGACCCTCCCCTCTATGGAGCTCTGTGCTCAGCTCTCCTGTAGGTCAGCCTTGCTCCTTCTGCATCCTTTTTCCCTCTTCCCTCCCATGGAGTCCAAGACCCAACACTCAGCTCCTTGGGCCCTGAGCAATCTTGCCCTGGCCCTGGCCCTCAGGTCCCCATCCCATGCCCTACTCTAGCTCTGGCAGTCCCAGCACCACCCTTGGGCACTGGGATGCAGAGCCTTCCCCCCACCCTCCCCCCACCCCAGGAACTGCCAGACTCAGGGCTTCAGTGCCCTGCCTCCCTTGCTCTGCCTCTGAGAATCTCCCCCAGGCCATTCCTTTACAACCCTCACCTGTAGTGCCAGCTGGGCTCCAGCCCCCCCCCCACCCCCGTGGCTGCATAACACTTACCATGACCTTGTGGCCTGCAGACCTCAACCTGGTGCTCACAGCTGCCTCAGGTGTTCACTGAACCCAGCCCCAGCCCCAGGCCATTCCCTCAGCCTGGGCCTATTGAAGTGGTTTCCCTTCTCCCTCGATTATTCAATACACAGGCTTCACCTGCCACTTCCTTCAGGGAGGCTTCCTGGATTTCCTGCCCTCCAGCCCCTCATTTTTCTCTGCAGCAGGTGCTGGGGCCTGTTTCTAGATGTCCCCCAAAGCCTCACGCAGTCATAGGTAGGGATTTTCAGAGGTAGCTGGATCTAGGCTGTGTGATGCTTAGATCAAGGGTGTGATGCTGGGATTGATTCATGGTGCAATGCTAAGATTAAGGGTGTGAGTGTTACCTGCCTTAAGGGCAGGCTGCCTGGATAAAATATAAAAGACAGAAAGAAAGAAGGTCTCTTGCAGCTTGGTGCTTGCTGCCTTGCTGCCTTCTGCCTTCTGCCTGCCATGAACTGTTTCTCATCTGTGATGCCACTCTGTCTTGGACCCAGCCATCTATGAATTGGAGCCTCTACAAACTATGAACCAAATATACCTTTCCTTCTTAAACTTTGGATATCTGGTATTTTGTCTCAGCAATGAGAAAAGTAATTAAGACAACAGATGAGGGTGGATGACCCTTCTCTGTCAAAGCACAGGGCCTCTTCCAGGCAGACTGCACCCTGAAGGCAGGGGCCAGGTTCCTTGCTTTGGTAACTTCCTCTCATCCTCAGCACGGCAGGATCCACTCAGGTCCTTAGGGGCAGACTGGCACTTGCCTGAGTGGTCTGATTGGTGAACTCCAGGAGCAGATCCTGAGTGAACACTATCTTCTTCTCTCCACTCAAGCTCTGCTGAATGTCCACTCTAGGTAGCATCTGGTCAGCTGGGAGCTTCTGGTAGGAGAGCAGCTCCAGGGAGAGTGAGAAGGACACATTCACCTGCCCAGAAGCAGACATTGCCAGCCATGCATCATCTCAGGCCACTGTGTTCTGCTTCCCTGCCAGTCAGCCCTGCCCAGCACAGCCTGCAGGGCCCAGACTGGCCCAGCACCACCCTTGCCTGGTGAGAATAAGCACTGCCCCCTGCACCCGGTGTGTATGGGCACCCCATCCTGCAAGGGACAAGTCCTGCCTGCCTTCAGGAGTCAGAGGCTAGAGAAGAAGAGACAATAAGCAAACAGCCGTTTTCCACCTAGCATGATCAAGCTGAGGTTGGGCCCTTTAAGGCCAAGAAAGGACTTTGTCCTTATCCTGAGGAGAGTGAAGCCTACGATGTGTTTGAAGTAGGGGGCATCAGAGTTAGCTTAGTCTTCCAGTGAGGAAGTGGGCTGTGGAAGCCCAAGTGGGTGAAAGACAATAATCAGGAGGCCAAGACCAGAACTTAGACCAACCAGGATGGGGTTGGGGCTCCTGGATTCCAAAGACAGTTCCTTGGTGCTCAGAATCAACTGAGGCATTTGTTAAAAACTGGATTCCTTGGGGCTGGGAACTTAGCTCAGTGGCACTGCCCCTGCCTCACAAGTGCAAGGTCCTGAGTTCAATCCCAGTACTGAAAAAAAAAATTGGATTCCTAGGCCTCAGCCCAGACCTTCTCATCTCTAGAACTGGGGCCTGAGAGCTTGTATTTGAAACAACTTTTCCAAAGGGCCGTGATATATTGCCAGGCTTGGAGACCATTGTCCTAGACCAAAATATGGGTTTAGAGGTAAGAAGTGAGAAGTACTGAGAGAAAAAGAGAGCTCAGAGGAGCATCCATACGTCTCAGTGGCTGCTCAGCAAGAGAGCTGTCTAGGATGGGGGCGCCAGAGCTCTGGCTTGGGCAATGGGATGTGTGTGGGGGTGGTATTTGCTATGATAAAATGCCCTTACAAAGAGAAGGCACAGATATGGGGCAGGACAGGGGCTCAGGGGAGATGGAGAATTTAGTTTTGAAGTCTGAGTTTGGATTAAGAACTGAGGGGAAAATTCCCATCAGATGCCCAATGCTGGGCATTGCTGCACCCACACGGTGAGATGCACCACCATAACATGAGGAGCTTTTTCTGGGAACCTCTGGGCCTCCCCAGAGCTGCACAAGGGTTTTTTTATATTTATTTTTTGAGTGAGGTGCTGAAGATCGACCCAGGGCTTCACGCATGCTAGGCAAGTGCTCTACCACTGAGCTACAAGCCCAGCCCAAGATTTTTAAACATCCTGGCTGCTAACCCCAGGGTCTCCTAGAGGACCTCTGGTGGAAGACACTGCTGGTTGTGCTCTGGATCTTCCCCTCCTTTTACCTCTCTCAAGAAAGGAGCCAAAGGAGAGTTCAAGGGGGCACTCCTGCTGTCTGCAGCAGATCTGTGCCTGTCTGCCCTCCCTCCACAAGGATATCCTTGGAGAATTCCATCAGCTGGACACAATGACATCAGTGGACATCAGTGGCAGACACTCACCACACAGACAGTGAAGGACACATTTGAAAGAAAGAATGTGTCTGTTCACTGAGGCTCTGGAAGTGGATGAAATGACCCAGGAATGTGCAGTGAGCCAAGAGCCCATCTGGAACTCTAGGGAGCCTCAGAGGAAAGGGAAGCCTTCCAAGGAGGGAAGAAAGGGCCTCAGAGGGAGGTAGGAGAGAGGCTCGGGCCCACAGCCTGGTAGTCTGTCCTTGGCAAGCTGGTACCCACCCTGGGAGCCACTGTGCAGATAGGGATGTACACACAGCAAACCCCGCAAGGACTTTGAGTATCATCCCCATTCCAGTGCCAGAAGTTCACGGCTCCCACTGGCACCTTGACATTCTCAGAACTCCACCCTCCACCTCTGAAAATCCAAGTTCCTGTTGTCACTGATGGCTTGTCAGAAGAGGGGGAATCACCCTGGGATCCAGAGAGCCTCACGTTTATGGGAATCCAACCAGGGATGGCTCTGGTCAAAGCACAACCCCTTGAGTGAGGGCACATGAGAAGGGAGGGAGTCTGGGCAGGAAGTGCAGGGGCTCACAGTGGCCTCTGTCTGGCCATCAGTAGAGCACAGAGAGAGGAGTATGGCTGTGCTCTTGCAACACATGTGGCTGTGCACACTAGGTCTGGTCTACCCATGTACATGTGAGTCACCCACCGCACAGAGGGTCTGTGTGTGCTGGTGGTGGTTTGGTGGGGAGGGACCCACAGTAGGTCCATCCGTGCATCTGTACACATGTGTGAGTGTGTGCATCACAGCGAGGGCCTGGACCCCTCCACTAACCAGCATGTTCTCCTGTGAGTCCAGTACCAGCTGCCTGCTCACTGAGGCTGTCTCCTCTTCTCCCTCCTGCTCCTGGCCAGAGCCAGGTCTGTGGCCCCAGCTAAATGCATCTTGAGAAACCAAGAAGGGCCTGGAGACCAGGAGCCGGAAGTACTGTGGGATTTCTGTGCTGTTGATCAGCTTCAGGCGTCGGGTGGTCAGCAATTCACTTAGCACCTGGGCAGTCACAGAGATAAGGATGTAGGGATCCATCTACCCCTCTCCTGAAGAGGGTACTCGGACTGCAAGGCCTGTGCCCCTGAGGGCCTATGGGCACACGTGAGGTCCAGGGAAACTGGCAGAGCCAGGAGTGCCAGCACACTCACCCCAGAGCAGGGCTGGTCAGGGATGAGGTCACTGGCCCGGCACCGGAACTCCATGCTGCTGCTGTCGTCCAGCTCCACATTCAGCCTGCCCAGTGACAGATACCACTAGGCCCACCAGGCATCCACGGCCTCCTGGCCACCCCTTCTCCCCTCACCTGGCCTCTGGCCAGCCTTTCCCTGGGCTCCCCTGCTGCGTCCTCTCCTTCTTGTTCCTGTCCTTAGACTCTGAGAACTCTACCTGACCCCTCTAGGGGATAGAGGGAGAGCCCAGCCAACTCACTTTGCATGCCTCACATAACTATGCAGGTCCAGTCGCAGGGGTCCCACAGCAAAATCCTGCCGCCGATGGCTCCTCCCTGGAATATCTCTTTCCTCCTACCAAAGCCAATACATTATGGATCGCTGGTGGTCCTTGGGCTGAGTGGGCAGTGAGCCACCCAGAGAGAAGCAGTGGCCATACCCACCCCAGGACAGCAGGGTTCACCTCGTCATCCAAGCTCATGAAGCCCAGGGCGTAGCCAGTACATGCCACCTTGTGTAGAGTCTCAGGGCCAAGCACAATGGGTGTGAAGGAGATGTAGATGGTGCTATTGCCCCCAGCAGGGACCACCTGTCACAGACACAGCAGCCTCAGCACTGCCCTGTGCCCGCTGGTGGGCCAGTGCAGACTCCATGAGGCCATTCCCAGCCCTGCCGGACTCACCATCTGCTTGGGGCTGATACTGAACAGGTGGTCAGCAGGCACCCCCTCATGCTCCCGCAGGATGACTGAGATGATGTGCTCTGTGGCCCTGTTGCTGGCACTGGAGTGGCCCTCAACCTGTTGCCAAGGAGTGACTGAGGGCCCAAGTCAGTGGCCCCGGTGGCCAGCTTGTCCACCCCTGCACCCCTGCTCACCAATGGGGCAGCTGCATGGCTGGACTCTGACACATTGGAGGGGGACAGGGGCCCAAAAAAGCTGCTGCTCTTGGGCATCTCAGGGCACATGAGTTCATTCCCAGCTTGGTCCCTCAGCGGGAAAGGTGGCCCATAAAACACCAGCAGCTCCACCAGCTTGCCTTCCCTGTCTTCTGGCATGTATGTCTCCCAGTCCAGTCGGATGTCTAGGGCAGACATGGAGGAGGAACAGGGAGGCATGGAGGGTCTGCCCCAGCCTCTACCAACCTGTTTTCCCCTACTCAGCATGGAAGGAGGGGATTCACTCTCTAATGCCATCCCCAGGCAATGCTCATGTTTTACAAAAAGGTCGTTATAGGCCTGTGCCACCTGGCTTAATCATCTGATGCCCTCATGATCACAAGACCAGGTCGTCATGTCCACATGCTTGAACCCAGGCATTCCACCCTTTTCACAGCTTCCTTTCTCTCTGGCTGGTTTGCTGACAGCTGGCCCCTCCCCAATTCCACACTCTCTACCTTCTCCCCCTCCATCTACCAGCCCCTATCTTCTTTTATTTTCTTTCCCAGCCAAGATACTCACTAAAGGTCCAACCTCGGCCTTGCTAGCAACCTCCTATATCTCCCTTTAACCCCCATCCTTCCACCCACCTGGCAAAGCCTAACCCTGGAGGAACAGAACTGCACCATTCTTCTGGCCACCACTGGAGGAAGTCCTCCAAGCTGAACAGATGGCCACCCCATACATCTGTCCCCAACCTAAACTGGGCCCTCACATTGCCCTCCCTCTCCACCGTGACAATGCCAAGCTATTCTTGCTCTCCTCTGATGCCTCCATTGCCTCCCTGATGCCCAGTGGTGGCCCCACCCCATCTCCTAGAAGTGTCCTGAAGTCCTGTCCCAAACTTACACATCTGTCTGCAGCTACCCTGTCTGCCTCTCCTGCCTTCAGCATGGCTCACACCCTTCTTCTCTAGGTCCTACAATGTCCAGTATCCCCTCTTTCCTTGAGCAGTAGCTTGAATCCTGTCTAGATGCTTCCCAACAGGACCAAGCAAGTTGAGACCTTCCCCATCATGAATAAGCTTCCTTCTGCCAGCCCACCTCCTCAGTGCCCCTCTCCCCTTCCCGGCAAGCTCTCAGGACCAGTTAGTCAAAATCACCTCCCCCGTGTCCTCATCTGTCACCCACTCCCCAGTCAACATTCCATTGATTGGATCTTACAATGCCAGGGGCTGGGCTTTGCCCTGGGCAATACCTGGTGGGCACAACACCCAAGGCTCACAATCTTTGTGTTGTATCTAGTGCCCATCTCTTACTAAGGTCTCCAATGACCCTGAAGTCCAGTGGACAATCTCACTTTCAATAAAGAGAAAGAAAGGTGCATGTGGCTATGAGCACAAGGAACAGGAGGGAGCTACTAAAGAGAAGGGATGCAAGGGAAAGTCCAAAATAAACAGAGGGAAAACTTGTAAAGTCACAAAAAAAGAATAAAGTACCAAAATAAACAATGAAGTAAAGTATATTTTTTTAAATGGAAGAAATATATGGATTGGCTAACTTTTCCCTTGAAAATATAGAGAATGTCAAGTTGTATTTTTCAAAAACTGAGCTGTCTGTTATTAATCCAAAACACACATCAAAGTCATCATAAAGGGTGAAAATAGAAGGATGGGCAAGAAGATACCAGGTGAACACCCATAAAATACCAAATGTAGCAATGTTAACATAAGACAGTGTGGATTCAAGGCCAGCAGCACTAAAGGGGCCAAAAAGGAATGACGTGGGATGACAGAAGACTCAATTTGTGAGAAAAAGATACAATGTTCAAATGCATCTCTAATAATAGACTAGCTAAAAGCAGAAAGTGAAACTACTAGAAATGCAAGGGGAAACTGATTTTTAAAAATATAATTTGACAGTAGACTGCAACACACTTTCAAAACTGCACAGATCTAGTAGCCAATAATGAGGCGTCATAGAGTAGTGGTTATTTGCCATGGCTGCACCTTCCTTAGACTCATCCAAGGAACTTAAAAATGACAACGCCAGGCCCTGCTCCTCAACACTGAGTTAGCTCTCAACACGGAGTCCCAGCCTCAAAATGCCTTAAATGCTCCCCGGGGAACTCTGTGGTGGCCAGGCTGATTGTGCCACCTCCCTGAAGTCTCTGAGCTGTCTGTACTCTTCCTGTGGCTCCAGAGTCGCTCCTCCAGGTCATTCTGGATTCCCTTTCCTCCCAGATTCTGCCTCTGTGCACCTTCTCAGGGAAGTGCAGCCCCTTGTTGCATCCCCACCACACTGGCTTGCCACACAATCAAATTCAATGCCCTCAACACACCACAGTCAGGACAGAAGCCCTAGGCAGAGACCACTGTCCTGCTCCCTGTGTATCCCCAGCCCCTGCAAAGCACACTCAGTATCTGCCCAGGTCCAGTTGGCTAAAGTACTATGTAAAGGAGTCCCCTGGAAATACTGTCCCTAGGCACAGTGACCTTGATGACAGCAAAACTCTGTGGTCCCATGGATGCTGGGAGACCTATGGCTGGGCAAGGGTGTGTCCTGTCCTCAAGGATTTTCTCTGACAACCCTGGAATGGTATGTTCACCTCCTGACCTTGACCCTCAGGGAACCCCCTTAGTAGCCACAGGCCACCTGGACTCCTAGTACTACTCCAGCCATCAGCTCCCCCTAGCACCATCTTCCCCCACCACTAGGTTCATCACCCCACTTCATCTTGTGAGCATCTCACCGCAGGGGCTGGAGTTATACAGGCGAAGAGTCCGGCTGATTGTGCTTCCTCCAGAGATATGAGTCCCCAACCTGAGGCAGGAGACCAGATTCAGCACACATCTACAGGCAGAGGCACTTCAGAAAAGAGCACTGGGTGGGGGCTCAGGCTTGAGGAGGCGGCACAATGATCTATGCTCGCCCTGGCAACACAGAGCCCCATGGCTAGAGAACCTCCCCATGTGGTATCTGATAGACTGGAGCCTGGGACTTCTCACTGCCACAGCAATCCATCCCATTTCCCAAACTGAGCCAGACTGTTTCCAGTTCATCTGTGTGAGCAGCCTTCGGGTCTGGTATAAACCTCAGGCCATACTGACTACTCACTACTCTGCACCACAACCCAAGCCCTCAGAGATACTCAGATGGCAGTCATGTCCCAGGACCTTCTTGCAGGCAGCACCAGGTGGCCCTGAGCCAGCTAGAGAGCAACAAGGTGGCATGCACAGCCCAGACCAGAGGCCAGAGAGGTTCAGGGGCCATCAGAGAGTAGAGGATGAGGCAGAGGGTGGGTACCTGATGATGGGCTCCTTCTGAAAGCAGTCAGCAGTGTAGTAGGTGGTCCTCAGGGAGCTGATAGGGCAGCCCACTGCTGCCATGTGCACTGGGATGACTGTTGGTGGCAGGTTTCCCACCTGTAAACACACCAGCCCTCTGTCACCTTCACCAGCGACCACTGCGTTTCCTCCAGGCAAGGCCTCCGCTTGCCCAACCAGCCCACACACTTGCCCCCAGCTGGGCCCAGCCCCACTCTTCACTGTCAGATTCCCTCTCCAGACACCCCCAGCCCAGGTCACCTCACCCCCCCAGCCTGGCTGCCCTGTCCTCAGCCATCCCTGCTCTCCCTCCCAACATGCCGCCCACACAGATCTCCCAGTCTGAAGGTCTCTGGCCCTTCATAACCTCTTGGATCAAATGTCTGTATCTTTTAAATGGAAATAATTTTATAATTTTCTCTAGTAATTAAAAGTAATAACTGGTTATTTTTAGAAAAAAATTAAGAAGCAGATAATTACTTATAATTCCAGCCTTGTTTCCATTTTTGTGTGCACCTGTCTACCCTTCGTGTTCGTAAGACATGGGTATAAATAGGAAGCAGACCAGACATCCTTTTCTTTAATAGCCTTCTCTTCTAGTAATTTAGATAATTTTACTTAGAATGGCTTACAATGTCACGGGATGCTTTACAGAATTCCACTGTGGAGCCGGGGATTTAGCTCAGTAGTTCCACTGCCTGCCTCAAAAGCGCAAGGTCCAGAGTTCAATCCCCGGTGGGAAAAAAAAAAAAGAATTCCAGTGGTGTGATCCACTCTTCCACTGATGGACACGATTCATTAAGCTATCCCCAACCCCGTTGTAAGCAATTCTAAAAAGAAAAGGCAACCTAGTATGAAGTCATTTATACACTAAGCTATTTCTCTTTGGGAACACTTGAAATGAGTACCTCGCCCACTCCCAAAGGGCTTCCAAGGTCTGGTGGGTGCTTAGCACCTCTTTATCCACGGGGCTCAGAGCACTTTTCCCCCTACACCCTCACCAACAAATTTTAAACCTTGCTAACTGGACAAAACCAGTATTTCATGGTTACTTTACTTAGCATTTCTTTAATTACTAGTGATGATGACATATTTTCATATTTTTTGACCATCTGAATTTATCTTTTTCTGAATTGGCTATTCAAATCCTTTGTCCACTGGAATGTCTTATTTTCTCCTTACTGTTATTTAAATACAGTAACTGTTACATAAACAAACACTTATAACACATAATACAATTTAAAGCAAATATCTACTACAAGTAACCAAACAGTTCATGAAAATCTTCCATGCAACAACTAGACAGTGTAGGCTAATATATGCACATTTCATCTCTCCATAGCAAACTCAGAGCTCCTTGCTGACACCATCTTCTATCTTATTCATCCTTCTATCCCCCTCAGTACCTGCACGGGAAGCCAAACACAGTTAAGGGACCAATGTTTGCTGAGTAATGGAATAAATGCATGGACCACTGGGCAAATAATTGAATGCACAGAAGGGTAAGCAAAGGTATGACATGGAGAGGCTGTTATTATCCTTCTACATTTTACTCTCCTTTCCAAGCCTCAGGTCCTGACCTAGTCAGGCAGCCTCCTGATTCCTGTGTCCTTGCTGGGGTCCCGGCATTGAATCTCATGGGAAAAGATACAGAAAACTGTACTGTTCATAGTGATCTATTCTACCTAAACCATGTCAGCCTCAATCCCAGAGGCTGCAGCAGCTATGAATCCCCATCCCAAGCTGGGCATCGCTTTGCAACTTGGTGAGCTTTGTAGGGCTGAGAATTGGGTGTTGAAAAAGAGGAAGTACAAATAGGCATGGCCACCTGTGTGCCCTTACCATACAAATGAGGCTGTCCCAGTACTCGCCCCACATGTTGGCACAACCTGTGATTTCAATGCTCAGCTTCTGGTAGGCCCTCAGCATGCCCTGCGAAATATGGGAAAAGAAAGCAGCTCCTTTCCCATGAGATAACATGTTTTCCATAAAATCTGAGGAAGAATCAAGAATGGTGATTTAGGCCCCTGGAGTTGAAAGTGAGGTCCAAACCCTCAAGTATAAGCAAAGTACTGTCCCATGTAAGCCACCCTACACCCTCGTTCTCCTTGGTCAGGATGACAATTCAAGGGTCAGCTGCTCAGTGCCCCAACATGTCTTACCTCCTGACAGATGAGGCCCCAGTGGGAGCCCTCCCTTATGATGCCCCACCCAGCCCAAATCAAATCCAGGTCCTATACATGAAACTATGTCCTAGCAGGAAAATGGCTTCATTCAAGAGAAGTAGATTGTTACATGGAGAGCCATGGCCCTTATTATGGTTTGGGTCAAAAATGTCCCATCAAATGTTCATGTGTTCAGAGGTTGTTATGGTTTGAATCTAGATGTCCCCTCCAAGCCTCACGTGGTCATAGGTGGGTGAATCTAGAGTGTGTGATGCTAGAATTAAGACCATGTGATTACTAAACCACTACATGTGAGTGATTGGTTTAGCACCACCTATAGTCTGAATAAGAAAAAAGGGGCAGAAAGACGCTGTTAAGGTCTTGCTTTGCTACCTTGTGTGCACCATGTTGTTTCTCCTCTGCAGTGCCTGTTTGCTATCTATACTGCCTTGGAGCCAGCTGATTATGGATTAAAATCTCTATGAACTGTGAGCTAAATAAACTCTCTACCCTTTAACCTTGGATGTCAGGTATTTTGTCTCAGCAACAAGAAAAGTAACTAACACAGAGGTGGATCTTTTGAAAGGTGATTAGACCATAGGGGCACTAATCTCATCAGTGGATTAAAGGCCATGCATGCTACATTCTGGCAAAGAATTTACCTACACTTTTTCCATGTCATGATATTTTGTGGGACACTGGACTTAAAAGGTGATAGACTAGTTTATCTGGTAGAAGAAGTTTCAAGACAGACCAACATTCAGGGCATGGCATGGCTATCGTTTGATGTTTGTAGCCAGACTCACAGTGAGAATCAGAAGCAAAAATCAGAGTCAAAAGATCTGAAAAACTTGTTGTTTGGCCAGAAAAGATGTATATGTAAAATTGGGGCCAAAGAAGGAGTGGTTGCTTAAGAGATTAGTGCCATTAAAAAGATACCATGTATTTTGCACTAGGACAATAGGAAAGATGCATCGAGGGCATCTCAGGAATTAGCCAGGCCCAATCTATCATGGGCTTAAGGGTGGAAAATTATATATTCTTTTTGAAGGATTTCACTTTGAGAAAAGAGCCCCAGGGCATTCTTGGCACTGGAGGCCAGTCGGAAAGTGTTTCCCCAAATTCAGCCATCCAGGAACTCTGAAACTACTGCAGCCATGGTCCAAGGGGACCTAGCTACTGCTGAAGCTGGTGGCAGACTTTGGCACTGCCTGCATATGCCAGTTTTGTAGGCATGTAGAATGGAAGAGGTATGAGATCACAGATGCTTCTACCCAGTTTTCAAAAGAAGGCCTAGGAGGCCAGGTAATGTTGTTACAGTCTCTAAAGGACCCCCTAAGAGGACAACTCTGACGATGTGAGAGTGAGGCCAAAGCTGCAATAGAGCCCTCTTACATGGTCATATTTCTTTCTAGTCTCATTCCTTCCTTTAGGAATGGGAGTGTTTACCCATTCCAATGTGCCATTGTATTTTGAAAATGTAATTTGCTTTTCACAAATGCTTACGAGAGTTTACCTTGAGTCTCACAGGTGACTTTGGATTTGGACTTTTGAGCAATGCTGGAATTGTTGAGGTCTGAGCAACTCTTAGAGATGAATTGAATGCACTTTGCATAATGCGATATGAGCTTTTGGGATCTGGGGCAGAATGCTATAGTTGGATGAAAAATGACCCCAAAGGACTCATGTGTTTAGAGGTGGGAATTTTGATTCTTTTTTTTTTTCTTTTTGGTACCAGGGATCAACCTCGGGACCTTGCGCTTGGGAGGCAGGTGGCAGAACCACTGTGCTAAATCCCCGGCCCTACAGGTGGGAATTTTGAAAGTAATGAGATCATAGGAGAGCCAACCTCATCAATAGATTAACCCATTGGTAAGTTTATCACTAAGTGCGCTGTTAGGAGGTGGGGCCTGGTTGTAGGAAGAAGATCACTGAGGGCCTACTGGAAGTATATATTCTCATGCCTAGCCCTTTTCCTCTCTCTCTGGCTCTTTTGCTCTGTCTCTGCTTCCTAACTGCCATGAGGTAAGCAACTTTCTTCCACCTGCACTTTCACCATGATGCTTCTGCTTTGAAGCCAGCTGATCATGGACTAAAGTCATAAACCAAAACAAATCTTCCTTTAAATTGCTTTTCTGAGGTATTTGGATACAGTGACAGAAAGCTGACTAACACAGCTGTTTGGGGGATTACACTGAGAAAGACACAGAAAGAACTTCTCTAGTCTCAGTCCCCCACCTAGTAGGTACTGGCCCATATCCTCAGAAGATCATGCAAAACCCAGCTCTGGCCATGTTTCTTACCTAGTTGCTCTCGCTTAGCCAAATGCTCTCGCATCCGTGCTGTCTTTAGCAGGGCAGGAGGCAAGTCAGGCCTTTACAAATGGAGACAAAAAAGTGGCACCAAAGTATCCAGGCTTATCCCAAGACATGAGCTACATCCCATGGTAACCAGTATCTTACATGGTGCCCATTAGAAGAAGATTGTCCTCCCTGCTCTTCCCAGAGCAGGGACCTGTTCAAGTTTCTTTTTCACGTCCTTCTCTGGTCTTTACTCCCACTGTACTCCTACTGCCCAAAGCATCCCCAGCTGCAGACCACCCTCAAAGTTGCAGGGATTGCCTTCTAAAAATTTCAGGAGGGCTCTGAGCCAGGGATTCGCTGTCCCAGACTCTGTGCCCTATTGACTCCAATGCAAACTCAGTCTGTGTCCCTATCTCTTGCCCAGACTTCTGCAACAGGCCCATTTCCAGTCTGTCTTGCTGGAGATTTCTCAAAAAACTAAAAATAAAACTTCCATTCAACAGAGGTATTCTCCTTCTAGGTATCTTCCCAAAAGAGTTAAAGACATCATAGTATTGCAATACATGCCTACCAAGGTTTATAGCAGCACAATTCGTAATGGCTAAATCTTAGAAGAATCCTGTATATCCATCCTCAAATGGATAAAACAAATGTGGTATATCTATAGAATGGAATGCTACTTGGCTATAAAGAAGGATAAATTCAAGACTTTTGTAGGAAAATGTATACACTTTGAGAATATAATGTTAAGTAAAATAAATAAAACACAGGTTTAAATACTGTATGGCTTCTCTCATATGAGAAATCCAAAGTACAAATAAAGTAAAGAGCAAAATAAAATACTGATAAAAGAAAATAGGGAGATAGCTCTTTAACAAATGGGAAGAGGACCAATAAACTGAGGGGGAAGGGGAAGGGGGTATAAAAAGATTTGAGATGCAACATGTACATGTACCAACTACCCACAATGAATATAATCATTATATGTCCCAAACATGAATTAAATAATAATAATAATAATAATTGGGAAAGGGGATCTAGAAACAGAGGGAGGTGGGGAGGTAAAGGGCCATAAAAAGAATCAAGATATGGAGCACCCGGAAGGATGCTCCCCTGCTGCCATCCCAGGCTCCTATGGCAGAGAAGGTGAGCCGGTCTCAGCACCTGGAAGGAAGCTCCCTCACTACCATCCCAAGCTCCTAGGGCAGAGAAGCTGAGCCAGTCCCAGAACCTGGAAGGAAGCTCCCCCGCTGCCATCCCCAGCTCCTAGGGCAGTGAAGGTGAGCCACATGGGCACCAGAAGCACCCCCTCCTGTGGAAATGAGAAGACACATAAACAAGTCTCAAAAACAGACTTATGGATCACCTACAGCAACCCCAATGGGAAACAAGATGGAACAATCTGATACTCAACCACCTGGACTCTCTAAACTGGCAACAAAAGAGGATCTGG
>NW_004624773.1:20049310-20081109 GCF_000247695.1 Heterocephalus glaber
ATGTAACTGTATTTTATACCTAAAATGTACCAATAAACTTAATGGGAAAAAAAAAGAATCAAGATATGTTCAGTACATGTACTTATTCTCTATGATGAATGGAAACATCATGTACTGCAAACATGTACTAATAAAAACATTTAAAAGTAAATAAATAAATTACTGTTTTTGCCAATTTTACCCTCCCTAATTTTAATTTACAGCCTTGCAAAAATGCCTGAATATTTAAAAATTGGCTCTCCTGAGACAGTACTAGCTGGTTCTGGCACACCACTCTGCGTGTGTGTGTGTGTGTGTGTGTGTGTATAAGAAGCTCCAGGTCTTGCCTCTCCCTTTGACTATAGCATCTCGGCCACAGATCTCTGTCTTAGCTGTCAGACCTCTCTTCCTCACCTCACCTCTCCACATCAGCTCAGGCACAGGATCCAACCTCCCTGGCACCCTCCCTGTTTCTGGCTTCTCACCTCACACTCTGCCCACTGCTTCCTCTGTCACAGTCACTTCTCCCTCATCCAAGAAGGCATCAGCAGGCCAAGCTGAGGAAAAGGGGCCACAATACCAGCCTCTCTCACAGGCCAACTTGGAGTGTGAGAGGAGGACAGCAGAGCCCTTTCTCTTTTCTGCATTTCCCACGACTACATGTGAAATCACAGATGTCCTTTCTCCCACCAACCTCTCTGGCCACCTAAACCATCACCAGGCCCAACAGGGTAAACCCTACCTGGCCACATCTGCCCTGGGAATAACCTTTGAAAGAAACAAGACTCACACACTGGTCCTTTTATTCAGGCTGTCCTGGGGGCTCCCGAAGTATTCAAACTTGAGGGTGAAAGGGGTCTTTATGGGTGAGTGATTAGTCATGATGAGCTGGCGATTCACACGGGTCCTCAGTGGCACCATCGAGCCAAAGTCCAGGTGGAGCTCCTCTGGATGGCCTGGCCACTGCTTTGTGCTGCAAACACTGCCCCATGCCCATGGGCACTGAATAACTCACCATCCTGGGACTTGTTCAGAGAGCCACCCTGGGCAGGGTTTCCCAGAAACCCGGCCACATCCTCAATTTCCCCTCCATAGGGCTGCCACCCCACAGGCCTACTCTTCCTGTCGCCCACTGTGCCCTGAGAGGCCTCAAACTCTACATGAACTGTCCTGCTGGAAGACTGGCATGTCTCCCAGTTGGAGACTTCATTCAGAGCCCTGTCAGCTGCCTTCTCCTACCTGCCTGGACACCATGCCTCCTAGGGTGTGTGGAAAGGACAAACACAGGGCAGGGGAGAGGTGAAGAGATCTGCTCCTACAGAAATGCTGAGGGCCTGGGACAACTCTGTGGCCTTCCCCCAGCTGCAAGAATTGGCTGGGACCAAACAGGTAACACAGGACAACACTGGTCCTTTGTGTGGCTGCCCCTGCCCTGGGCTCACCTGCTATCAGAACCTGGTGCAGAGATGGCAATGGTCACTTGAAGTCCCTGAGGCTTTCCAGAGATGCCCAGGGCCAGTGGCTTCTTCATGCCTGACACATGACAAGGGAGGACCAGATCGGCCAGCTCGTCCTACAAGAAAGCCCATCCAAGGATGAGACACAGGCTTGAGCCTCAGAAGATGGCCCAGATGGTCTTCCACAGCCGAGTGGCTGGTGTGGGCAGCTCAACATGAAGGCCTTGACTTCTCTCCGGGATGGTCTCTGAGGAAGGGCCCTCCAGTGCCTCCAGGGAGCCGGCCTGTCGACTGACACCCTGTTCCCAGAGGCCTGGTTCCTTCCCCAGCCTCCATGGCTGTCCGAGTCTGCCCCAAACATGCCTGCATGAAAGCAGACCCACAAAGCAACCCTGGAGAGGTGCATCTTCTCTCTGACAAAGCTTCTACCATAGACACCAAACCCTTCCTGAGTGGGGTTTGTACAACATCAGGCCTGGGCCCATCTGCCTGTCATCCAAGAGCTCAGGCTCAGCTGTGTAAGAAAACTCACCAGCTCCATGTTTGCAAGTGAGGAACTGGGACCTGAGTCTGTAAGAATCTACAAGAACTTTCTCCTCCCAGAAGAACCACCCAGTACTGAGCATGTTCTGCCCTGATGGCTTCCCTCCAGGCCAGGCCAGGGCACAGCTCTGACTCTCTTGGGAGGACACTGGCCACCAGTTAGCCTCTCTCAGTCGCACCCAGCACAGTGCCTGCCTCAAGCAGCAGCTCTGCCCTGGATCTCTAGGTAAATTGGAAATCTGGACCCCCGGTGGCCACTGAGAGTGTCCTGGAGAAGGCTAAACCATCTCAAGGCATATCCAGGCTTGCTCTAGTCTCTCTTAACTTTTATCCTTAGAGAGTAAGGGATCCTACACCCATATGCAAGATGTCCCTTTCCCACCCACAAGGACCAGGAGTGGAGTCCAATGTAGGATCTCCCTGGAGACACAGGTGCAACCCGTTGGCAGGATGCCTTCCCAGTCCCTGGGGCTCCACATTGCCTAACTCACCTGGGTATGAGCAGTGAACTCCAAGATGAGCTGGCGCTCTTCACTAGGACCCAGCAGGCCACGACTAGGGGAGATTGTCACTGTGCAGAAGGTTGCTTGGTTCCCCAGGAGCTGGTAGACACAGGGGTGGAGCTATTGTCTCCTGCAGGGCTCCCAGAATGGACCAAGACCCAGACAGAGTGCTCATTGGAGGCTGGCAGACTCAGAGCCACAGTAGGACACACAGGGCTGGGAGATCACTTCTAGCATAAACCCCAGGCCCCTTCTCTCCTCCCCATCCCTGGATGGACTTTTGCCACCTGTCAGGGGGTTGGCTGGACTCAATAAGCTGCCCTGAGAGGTCCAGAGTGATGGGAGCAGTGGGCAGCTGCTGTTGACACACATAGATGTGGCCCTGTCTCCCACAACACCCAGATTAAGTTCCACAGGGGCAGTGCCGCAACTGGCAGGGGGCTGCGGACTATGCTGGTGTGGAGGCTCTCGCTGTGTTCATCGGAAACTCCTTCATGGGCAGGGAACTGGGATTCCCTAAACACAGGACCACAAAAACCCAGGCCAGTTTTGCTGCTCCTTTGTGGAGCCAAGCTTTTCTGGACACTGTGGAGGTAGGGACTGGCTGGGGGACAGAGGCTGAACATCTCTCCTTCGCACCCTGAAGGGGCCACGTGGGCCTGTGTTGCTGAGGGCTGCAGTCCACTACCCAACAGCGGAGGCTCCTCACCTTTCCCCAGTGGAACCTGGTGGGGAGGAGTGTGCTATTGATGAGTGTGACGGTGGACTTTGTGGGCACATCCAGGTAGAGGCTGCTGAGCTCCACCTGGCTGCTGTGCAGGTACACACGGGGCTCCTGTATCTCAGCATACACAGCCAGGTAGCTAGAACACAAGGAAATAAAAGGCATACTGATCAGAAAAGATGAAATAAAACTGTTGCTGATGTGATGTCTATGAAATCCTGAGGAATCTATATTTTTTTAAAAACTCCTAGAACTAAACCAGGGTACAAAGTCAACACATCAAAATCAACCACATTTTTATACACTAACAGTAAACATATGAAAATAAATTTAAAACACAATCCCATTTATAATTGCTAAAAATTGAAAAAGGTACAAGGGAGAAATTGTACGGAGAACACTCTGAACTTATTTCAGAATGGTGACTACCCCTCTTGTACCAGTTAAGCTTGATTGTCACCTTGATTGCCTTGAGAGCTGATTGTGGGTGTGTGTGGTAGGATCTGGGGACTCTGTCTGGTCTCTGGCCTCTTCCTTTCTGACACTGTTCCCCTGCTCTGCTTCTCAGCTGCTATGATATGAGCAGCTTTCCTCTGCCTTGACCTTCCACCATGATTTTCCTGCTTGGAGCCAGCCTATCACGGATGGAAATCTCTGAAACTGTGAGCCTGTTCAACATAGTCCTCAAAACATTAGCCAAACCAATCAGGTGAGAGAAAGAAGTAAAAGGGATATGTATAGAAAAGGGAGAAGTCAAATTATCGTTATTGCAGACAACATGATCCTCTACATGGAAGGCCCAAAGAATTCTATCAAAAGACTCCCAGAATAGCTAAATTCCACAATGTCACAAGATATAAAATCAACATACAAAAAATCAATAGAGCATTCCTGTACATCAATAATGTAGTCACTGAGAAAGAAATTAGGAAAACAGTACCATTCACACTAGCATTAAGAAAAATTAAACACTTCGGAATTAACCTGAGGAAGTGAAAGACCTCTCAAATAAAAACTACAGTACTCTGAAAAAGGAGATGGATGAGGACATCAGAAAATATGTATCTCCTGCTCCTGAATAGGCAGATCCAATATGGTCAAAAAAGCCATACTTACAAAACTGATATATAGATCTAACTCAATTCCAATCAAAATACCAACAGCATTCCTCACAGTATTAGCAAAAACAATCCTAAAATTCAAATAGAACCAGAAGAGACCCCCAATTAGCAGTAACAAAACCAATCCTGGGTAACAAGATCAAAACAGGAAGTATCACAATCCCAGGTCTGAAGTTTATATTACAAAGCTACAGTAATAAAAACAGCATGGTACTGATATAAAAATAGACATGTAGATGAATGGAACAGACTAGAGGAAGCAGAAACAAACCTAGGCACATTCAGCTATTTGATCTTGACAAAGGGTCCAAAAACATACACTAGAGGCAAGATAACCTCTTTAATAAATAGTGCTGGGAAAACTGGCTGTCCACATACAGAAGATTGAATCTAGGCTCATGTGTCTCACCATGCACTAAACTAAAATCAAAATGGATCAAGTGGATCTAAATGTTCAAACAGAAATACTTAATCTGCTAGAAGATAAAATAGACATAGGCATATGCCTTTGAAAACAAAGGCATAGGCAAGGGCTCTCTGAACAGAACCACAATAGCATGACAAATAGTACCAAGAATCAACAAATGGGATCCTATCAAATTAAAAGGCTTCTGCACAGCAAAGGAAACCACCAGCAGAGTGAAGACATCCTGCAGGATGGGGAAATTTTTTTTCCAGCAATTCCTCAGACAGAGAACTAACATCTAGAATATATAAAGAATTGCTAAAAGTTAGTGTTATGGCTGTGTATAGATGGACGGCCCCCCAAAAAAAGTCTTATGCAGTCATAGGTGGGCCTTTTTCAGAGGTGACTGGATCTACAGTGTGTTATGGTGGGATTGATTCCTGGTGCAATGCTAAATTCAAGGGCACTAGGATTAAGGGTGTGAATGCTACCCACCCTAAGTAGGCTGGGTAAGATATAAGGGACAGAAAGAGGCTGTAGTCCTCCCTTGCTTGTTTTGCTACCATCTGCCCCCATGAACTGTTTCTCCTCTGTGATGATTGATCAAAAAGTGGGCAAGTAAAATGAGTAGACACTTCCCAGAAGAACAACATGATTACACATGACATAAATATACTACATGTATGCATAGTCTGTTGTAATCTTCCCATCCTCCCATCCCAACCTCCATACCTCCAATCCCCATTTTCCACCTCCAGCTCCAGGACAGTCTGCAGAGTCTGGCAGTGCAAGGCCTCCAAGGTGACAGTCACACTGCACTCCCCTAGAGGGTGAAGTTGGCCACTCGAAGGCTCAATGTTGAAGGATGATACCTAATGCCAATTCAGAAGGATGAGGAGTAACGACACGTGGGACTGCAGCACTGGGGCGGGCCATGCCCACCAAGGCTCTCACCAAGCTGCTCCAGGCTCTCACAGAGCCACCTAGGGTCCACAAGGAGGCAAGCAGATGGGGGACCACAGCTGGGCCAGGGTCTCAGGACTAAGAGGACAAACACTGAGCCTCCAAGTAAAGGAATACATAAGAGAGAGGTCCCCATGCCTTGGCCCACACCTGTGAGGCAGAAAGCAGAGGAAGGTGCCCCAGGGGAGCAGGGAGAGCTGGGCAGGCAGGTGGAGGTTCCAGCTCCAGGAGAAGAGCCATGGCAGGAGGTGCAGAGCCCCCTGGGCAGGCCTGGGTCAGGACCCTGACAGCTTCAACTGAGGAGAGCCATCAGGTCACCAGCCAGGGGCGTGGGGGGGTGCTATGTAGCCACAGATTCTCCTTTGCTCCTCCATGGTCCCTTCCCCACCCCCTCATTCCTGCAGAATAGACTCCTTCAGGCGATAAGTCTGTCCCTGCTCCCACCAGACACCTAGACAAAGAGGGACAGGAAAAGAAAAAAACCTTCAGTAGAAAAGTGTCTACATCTGGGGAGGGCTCTCAACACTCCATCCTTCCTGTCCCTGATGACAGAAGGGGCACTCTTCCAAGTGAGTAAGGCTCCGAGAGGCCACACTGGCTAGTGAGGGTGCTGCTCGCTGGACATCATAAGTTCACACCAGACAGGATGTGGGGATCTCACTCTTATCCCTCCCTTCCATGAGAGCAGGCACCTGGAGATGCCACGTGGCAGGGCTTGCCCTCTCTCTCCCTCACTCCCACCCAGGCAGGCCCCATGCTTCAGAGGTAGGAGGCTGGGCTTCTTGGCTTCAGAGCTTCAGCCTCCCTGGCACTGCCAAGTACTGCCATAGAAAAATAAGGCTCTGTGTGCTTGCCAGAGCTAAAGCATTGGAATTTGGGGCAAAGCTCAGCTGGGAAGAAAACAGCTAAGGAATGCAAACAAATCTTGAATTACCTTTTCAGAGCTTTCAGGGTTTGAGCCACACACCTGTGCCCCGACGCCACCTGCTGGCAGGTACTCAAATGGCAGGTACCATCCCAGAGAGAATCAGAACCCGGGGTGAACCCTCAGGGGCAGCGACGTGGCCCTAGCAATAGCAACCCTGGAGGCTTCCCGACCAACACAGTAGCCCATTTTCCCCTAGACTAAGGCTATTCTGATGAGAGAGAATCCCAGTCCTGCTTCTGCATCTAACAGCAGAAAAGAGAATAGAAAGTGCCTGCTAATTTGGGGTTGGGGTATGAACTCAGCTGTGCAGGGTGCTGTCTCAGTGGTGGGGAGTGGTGGGCAATGAGGGGCAACAGGATTTTCACCTGCAGCCTCAGAGCTCTGATCTACATGCACAGCACAATGGTTGCAGTTCAGACGAGATCCAAGGAGAAGTGCTTACGGGTGAGGTGGCACAGTGGGAGCCACCAGTGCCCAACTTACACTCTCGTGTCTTTCTTCCAGACAGGCTGGGCTCTCCCTCAGATGCCACGTGGCCAGAAGCTGGCTGATGTTTTGGATCTGGATGGTGTTCCTGCCTTTCTGCCCCAGGCAGAGCAGACCAAACTGAAGGGCTGAGACATTGATGACAAGGGCAGGCCCCTGAGATACCCAGAGGAGCCTATCACTAGGCTGTCTGGGAATGGGCTCTGAGTCCCACCCTGCCACCTCCCTGGGCCCTGTGGCTGCCCAGCCCCCCACGAGCATACCTTAAAGGCCGCCTCGATGTGTAACACCACTGGCGAGGGCGAGTCTCTGATTTCACACACCAGGTCCTGACTTGCTGGGCCAGGGACACCCCCCGTAAAGTTCAGCTCAAAGTTCCCAACCTCACTGGGCTCTGAGAGAGGAAAACAGAGAAAGAACAGAAGCAGAGGTGGTTTCCTTCTGTGGTCAGGACCAGATGTCCAACCTTTGCTCACTTCATCTGCCATATGCGGAAGACCTTGGCTGGAGCTGATGGGAAGACACCCAAGGCCTTCCACAGGTCCCTTTAAACTCTAATCACTCCTCCTGGGCAGGTCAAACCCTTCTGCAGCTCCCAGGTACCTATGACCCCTGTGCAGGGCTCCACTTCAATGATATGACAGTCGCTGATCTTCCCCCACTTGTATCTGATGGGTGACTTGCTGTTATTCCACATCTGAAAGACACACCCCAATCCGCGCTGCCCCAGTGCTGCCTTTTCATGTCAAATCTGTACCTGCTGAAGGGAGTGGGATCATGAGCTCACCAGAAGTCTAATGGATACCCTCCCAGCTAACTCCCAGCCACATAAAGCCACAGCCTTCCCAACGTAACAGTGTCCTTGCTGCACCCTGCAGGGATGTGGGTGCCATATCCTGCCAAGGACCTGTGAACAGGGGAAGGGTTCCACAGCCCTATTTCAGAAGATTCTGGAACACTGGTAAAATAAGACAGTTATGCCTGGCCCAGGCATCTCTGCAAGCAAGATTAGGTTCGGGGCCCTGGGAATAGCCTCAGGCTCCATGCAGTGACCCCTCCAGCTCTGTCTTCCCTACTGTTCAGCACCCTCAGCCCGGATGAGCAAGGAAGAGGCTATGCCCTACCTTAAAATCTTTCTTCACATTGACACCAATGTAATTCTCTCCTGGGATGATGAGGGCATATGGTTCTAAGAGAACCTGGAAGGGCTCTGCTGGGCCTTTCACCTCGATTTCCAAGACAATCACGTCATCCACAGAGTGTGAATACTCCCCCAGGTTCTTTACCTCTGCACTGAAGACAAACCCACCATGAGCCAGAAAACAACACAGCCTGGGAGCACATCCCTGCATGTCCCTGCCTCTGTCTCACATCTTTGATCTTGTAAAGAAAGATCTATAGTCTTTGGTTCCCACACCCTCTACAATCAGAGCCATCAACAAAGCCACACCACAGCCCCCAGCCTGGCATTTGTGCACCAGGCTGACAGGAGACCCACCCTGACCATGGAGCAAAATTCTCTTCATTCTCAACACCACCCAGGCAGGATGAGCTCAGTTGTCCAAGGGAAGCAATGAGCCCAGGTGGCCTACAGCTCTCCTAGCAAGTCCAGCCAACTCTGTTTCCTGTATGCTGAGCCCAATCTGGAATAGGTTTCCAGGGCAAGACAAAAGTGCTCCCAGCCCACAAAAACTGCTAGGGCCAAGGTGACCATCCACCCCTGGCCCAGCACCTGCCACAGAAGCATCCTCAGCTGTCCACACTTAGCCAGGTCCAGGCCCTACTCACCTCAGGGGCTCGGGGACCTCTTCCAGCACCATCTGCAGCACACTGTGGAAACTCCTCAGCTGCAAGGCAAATACTGCACACTGAAAACATCTATGCACTCCAGCCAGGCTGCCTAGAGAAAACTGGTGCTATGGCAGGAATTCCCCCTCCCCTTGGCCCTCAAAACAACCCTGGGCCACTTCCCTCCTACCTCTTTCACACCCTAAGAAAGTGAAGCCACTGCCAGGATAGGAGCCGTGACTCAGGGGCCTACCTCAGCCCTGCCTTCTGGCAGGAAGGGAGATCCCTGAGGCTCACACTGGCCATGGGTGAGGCCTGAAAGGCACCTGTGTTCATCTGGGTCCCAGTCCCGCTAACAGAGACCCCAGACCTGGTCCTGTGCTAACCTGGCCCTTGGCAGCCTGAGCCTCATTCTGTCTAAAGGCTGCTGTGAGGTGGGGGAGGTGGTAATGTTCTCTGACATAACATGACAGATGCCAAGGCTGAGGAGACAAGCCTGGGGTTCTTTTGCTGATGGATGCACGTGGGGTCAGGACCAGAAAAACGAGTTGCATCATCCTGCACACCAGGCACAAGCTCTGGGGACACTCTTAGCTAAAAGTTGGACTTAAGATGCCCAGGTACCTTGTCAGGCCCACATGTGGCTTCAATGTCATTTAAAAACATGGACAGAGGGGTAAGATACCCAGTCAGTCATGTGTAGCTAATGACATGACACCCTTTTAACCTCATAAGGAGAAAAGCTCAGGATGAACTCGTGGTCTGTGTGGGGGCTGAGAACCCCCTTTGCAGGCCTGATGGAGAAGGCTGTCTCCCTGTCGGGGTGGTGCTTGATGCTGTCCACACTGTAGGTCTCTCCAGGCATTAGAGGCTGCAGGTTGGGCCTCATGATCTGCCAATGGAAGGCCAGCTCCACGTGCCTGTGGGGGCAACCATGACAGTGGACAGCAGATCTTAAGCCATGCCCCAATTGTATCAGGTTCTACCCCATGCCTGGCCTGCCCTGCTTCAGGAGTAAGCAGAAAAAAGGACAAAGGAATAGGAACTCTATGAGGCTTTCCCTCGGAGGAGCATAGAGGGACTTGGACAGGGGATGGCAGGTGGGTCAGGGAGTCCAAACTGGAAACCATGTAAAAGAGCCCCCTCTTTTCCATCCACCAGAGCTGGAGGGTGGAGTTCTAGTAAATCAAGAGAAATGGTTCGCACCAAAAATCATGCTCCAGACAAAAACTGGAGGGATCTAAGCATCTCCGGATATCAGAAAAACTTTCTACAGTATCTCCTCTAAATGAGTGTTCAGGGTTTGCCATGACCACCCTCCCTAGAACTTGCTTCTAGCTATGGTCTCCCAGGACAGTTGTATCCTGAAAGATAAGTGCCCTTGGCTCCCAATAGGAACTATGACAATTCCATGGCAGAAGGAAGCGCAGGACTTCACACATGTTTCTGACAGGCAGCTGTCAACAGGGAAGGGATGACAGGCAAGTACCACTTACCATACTGGGTCACAGAAGCCTGCATAATGTATGAGGATAGGGGGAAGCCTTCACTCAGGGGCTCCCCAAAGTCAGTCCTGGTGGAATGGTGGTGCTTAGAGGCTGCTCAGGGAGCAAATGACAGTGAGGGCTGAACCCATAGACCTAATCTCTGCCCCAGGACTTGGATGGCCTCCTCAGCACCAGGACACTGGTCCAACATGACCTCTCTGGAAAACTGCTCCTGGTTCAGAATGGGTCAAAGTGATTTAGAGCAGCATTATGCAATCAAGCACTGTCCAATAGGGCGGGCACTGACTACATGTGGTAACTGAGCTCTTAAACTGTACTTAGGGCCACTGAGGAAGTTTGTAAATTTATTTAATTTTAATTGATTCAAGTTTCAATAGCCGCATGTAGCTAGTGGCCATCAAGATGGGGAGTGTGAATCTAGATCCTTCCATCCAATCTGGACCTATCATAGGCCTAGAATCCCTCTTGGCCCTTGGGAGGATGCTCTTGCCTCACTGAGGGGTGTACATAGGGTCCACTCACGTAGCGTTTCTTATAATCAGCTGTTTCCTTGATGTGGACTGAAGGTTTTCAGGCTCAAATCGAATGAAGTACTGAGCTGTTAAGTCTGTGAGCTCTCCAGGATCTGGTTGACTTTTTTCACCAGAAATATAGATCAGATCCAAAGCAATGAGCTGCCCGGTTCCTGATAAAGTAGAGTAGTGAGGTTAGTGAAGTTTCACTAAGCTGAAATCAGTGCTCATGCCATCGTCCACATGGATCCAGCTTTGAACATAGTCCCCAGACATGTACACAAGAGAGCAGAGAGGGCCATTAGCACAACATTCATGCCCTCACTTCCTCACTGCCTAAAAGGAAGTGATTTGGGGAACTTCACACATAGCAGACATTCAGTGTAATGCCTTCCAAGTGAAACTGGTAAGGCAAATGGAAGAAAAGGATAGAAAGAAGAGCAGGAAGGAGAATAAGTGAAAGGGAAGGCAGATGAGTGGGCTTTTGGGGCAACTGAGCAAGATGGCCCTTCCAACCTTACAGAAACCTAAAAGTGCCTCTGGTGATTTATGTGAGTCACTGGAAATTCCTCAAAGGGGAGTAAAGTGACTTTCAAAATAAAACAATGAAAGATTTTGCCCCAGGTTTCTATCTGCCATCATTGCCAGGACTCCTTGGTCTATCTGGGAGGCCATACTGTCTTGGATCTGACCAAAGCAAGAGACTGAAAACTACAGCCTAGTGCCTGGAGGCTGCCACATCCCTAATGTGCACCCTGACACAGGGTGAGCATAGCCACCCTGCTGACAGACACACGAACCCCAGGAGCACATGCAAGCCCACCTACAATCACCAGCTCCTTTATCTGGCAGTTGTCACACACGATGATGAAGGTCTGCTCTGCCTTTCCCAGGCTCATTGGTAAGAACAAAACCTAAAGGAGAGAAAGTGAGTCCTGTCACCCCCATTTAGGGGCTCTACTCCCACCTCCCCTTCTCCTCTTGTCAGACATGCATCCCTCTTTGCTCACTACTTTTCCCTCCCCTCCTCTCCCTCCCTGCCAGCTTGCTCCTAAGACCACAAGTTTCAACCTAGGCTCCTTTTACTTCGTAGAGTAAGGCAAGGAGTATGTTGAAAGGATATGGAAAGTTCAAGAAACAAATGAGATCTAAAATCCTTCCTGCGAAAAGAAATGTAAATGAAGATCACCCAGAAGAACAATTTTCATTCATCATACTGGCAAAGAGCACAGAGTTAGCTGTCGTAAATGCAGTGGTTGTATTTTCCCTAGGTTTTTTTCCCAAAAAGCTCTCCCCTACCTCCAGTCCTTGCTAACCACTGTTCTACTCTCTGCTTCTATGAGTTCTATCTTTTAAAATTGAACAGGTAAGTGAGATAAAACAGTATTTGTCTTTCTATGCCTGGCTTATTTCACTTAACATAACATCCTCCAGGTTCATCCATGTTGTTGCAAATGACACAATTTTCTTCTTTTGAAAGGCTGAAAAGTACTCTATTGCATATCAAAATCACACCTTATCCATTCATCCATTGATGGACACTTAGGTTGATTCAGTATCTTGGCTATTGTGAATAATGCTACAATGAACATGAGAGTAAAAATGTCTTTTCAACATTCTGACTTAATTTCCTTTATGTGTATCACCAGTGGTGGGGTTGCTAGAACATATGGTAGCTCTGGTTTTAATTTTTTTGAGAAATCTCCACGCTATTTTCTGTAATGACTGTGCTAATTTACATTCCAACCAACAATGTGCAAGTGTTCCATTTTCTCCACCTTGGTCAATATTTGTTATCTTTCATCTTTTTGATAACAGCTATCCTAACAGATATATGATATCTCATTGTGGTTTTAATTTGCATTCCCCTGATGAGCAACACTGAATATTTTTTCATATACTTGTTGGCCATTTGTATGTCTTCTTTTGAGAAATGTCTACACAGATCCTTTGCCCATTTTCAAACCAGATTGTTTTCTTGCAATTGAGCTGTCTGAATTTCTTAACATACTTTTGATATTAACCGCTTATCAGCTGTAGGGTTTACAAATATTTTCTCCATCCACAAGTCATCTCTTTACTCTGTTTATTGTTGCCATTGCTGTGTGGAAGCATTTTAGTAATTCCATTTTACTTGCTACCAATGTTTTGGAAGTACTGGAGTTTTTCCCCTATGTTTCCTTCTAGCAGCTTTACAGTTTCAAGTCTTACATATAACCTTTTAATTCATTTTGAATTGAATTTTGAATATGGTATGAAACAACAGTCTAATTTCATTCTAATAAATACATTAATGTTACATCTTAATTTTCTTCAAAATAATCTAGAGGGGCTGGATGGAATTTGGTTGAAGGAGTGTTGATGTAAGACAACTGGCCAAAAGCTGCTCATTGACAGAGCTGAGAAATAAGTAAAAGAGTGATTTTAAACTATTCTCTTTACTTTTGCGTATGCTCAGAAACATGTATGGTAATCATTATTTTAGTTTTGATAACACATTGTATGGCAAGGATGTAAGAAAACAGGCATCATGACATACTGTTAGAGGTATGAGTTGGTATAATGTATATATATGGTAAGGATTTTAGCAACATGTTTCACCATTATGAAAGCATGGACATCTGAATCCACAAACCCACTTCAGAAACTAATTCATACTTGGATAGAGTGATGTACATATAAGTTATTTGCTGAAATAGGTGAAGATTAGAAGAAAAAATGTCTCTGTCTTAATTACGTTCTCATTGCTGGGTCAAAATACCCAACACCCACAAGTTAAAGGAGGAAAGGTTTATTTTAGCTCACAGTTTGTAGAGATATCAGTCCATAGTCAGCTGGCCCCAAGATAGGGCAGAGGAGAAACAGTTCATGGCATGGCAGGCAGGAAGCCAGCAAGCAAGAAACCTGCCTCCTTTCTGTCCCTTTATATTCCATCCAGCCTATAAACCTACTGCTACCACCCACATCCAGGTTGAACCTTCCATTCCCATACCCAGAACTATGCTAAACCAGTTTAGTTATCACACACCTTTAAGCCAGGGATTTAGCTCAGTGGCACTGTGCCTGCCTTGCAAGCACAAGGTCCTGAGTTCAATCCCTGGTACCAAAAAAAAAAAATTGAGATTATCACACACCCTTAATCCCTGTATCACTTACCCTAATCCAGCATCACACATCAATCATCCAGCCACCTCCCAAAAATCCCACCCATGAGTGCATGAGGTTTTGAAGCCCCATCTAGATACAAGCCATAACATCTTCATATCAATCAGTAGGGGACTAATGAGTCAAATTATGGTTCATTCATGGTGGAAGACTATGCAGTTGTTAAAACCATGAGAATGATCTATAAAACATACTGTTAAATGGAAAACACACAGTGCAGAACGGAGTATGGAGCAGGCAACACTATGTGAAAGGAAAATGGAAACGAAGGAAAGAAAAACCCATGTGTCATTTATTTAGCCTACAATATCTCTGGAAGGCCCACTGAAAACAGGTCAGGTGTGGATGGCCCTTGGGGGTTAGGGAGGAAAGGAAGCACTTCTCTGCTACCTAGTTTCATCTGTTAGATTTCTAACCATTTGAATTTATTTATTATTTGGAAATATGAATAAATTTTAAAGCACAACCCCAATAACCAATACACAAAATATATAACAAATGCAAACGGGGAAACCTCCCCAATCCTCTCACTGCTCCCCTAATAGTTTTGTTGCTACCTTCTTTGTTTCCATGGAGATCACAAGAAATCAGGGTGAGAGGACATCAGGGGAGACAAATCCTAATTTTTCAAAGCCACCACAAGGCTCTGTCAAGGCCTGGGTGACACTAGAAGAGAGGAAAGTGAGTCTGGGCTGCAGGTGGGCATTGCAGACTCCACTTCCCTCTCAGCACCAGACAAAGACTAACAAAGCTCTACTGTGACCCTGAGTTGGCTCAGTCCCAACCCTGAGAACTAGGTTCTCACTGAGAATTGGGTCAGCATGAGTATGACCTAGAATCACACCCCAGGACTACAGAACAAGACTATATCAGGCACTTGAAACTGGAAAGCAGTGGATGAAAGGATGCCCTCACTTATACCATGACACTGAAGCTCATATAAGGCAGTGGTCCTTACACAGCATCACCTGAGCAGTTGTAAAGTCCTGCACCCAGGCCACACCCCAGACCAGGGAACTCAGAGCCCAGGGTGGGCACCCAGGCATGAGTGTGTTTCCGTATTTCTCAGGTGATTGGAATGTGCAGCTCAGTTTAAGAGACAGTGGCCTTTGGATCTCATCACTGTCAGAAACCAGACAGTTTTTTACCCCTGAATGCCAGAAGCCTCCTTAGCAGGCTATTGAGGAAGGCTAAGCATGTCTCTACAGCCCCCACATCCAGTGACATGACACCACAGAATCAGACTCCAGGACCAGGGAGACAGGAAAAGTGGCAGTGTGGTCCTCACAGGCACTTCTGGAACCCAGCAAACGTGTGAGCCAAAGCCCAGCTAAAAGGGGCTGGTTAGGAAGGCACAAGTACACAACCATGGGATCAGATCTTGGGGAGCTTCCTTAGAGGTTCAGAATAAGGCTTAAGGAAGGCAGCCTTGTTGACTATATAAACACAACAGTGAGAACAATGCTGCTCTCTTCACCCAGGTACCAGATGGTGCTAGTGGAGTTGAGGAAGGTCCAAGAAATCTGAAAAACTATAGGAAGATCTTAGAGGCAGCTTATGTGTTGGGAAAGCTCACTCCCAAGCTAACAGTATGGACAAGCAACATTCAGCCATCATGATGGAAATGCTAGGTTTGTCTGCATTTGCTTTGTGAGGTCATAAGATAGTCAAATGCGAATGCAAGAATATATCCAGACCCACTGAGGCTGGTATCTGGGATGGGAGTAGGCACTGGGTTATGAAAACACAGAAGCAAATGCTTTCATGTAGCCACTGAGGGCAAAGACATGAGGAATCATAAAAAGGCAAGAATATATGCCAATGTGTAGTCACCTACCTCCAATAATACGGATAACCCAGGAGCCAGCTCAAACACCGAAGGCATGACTGCAAAGGGAGGTTGTCCAATAAAGCCAGTGCTTGCAGCAGCCTTAAAGAAAAGCAGAAAATTACACAATGCTATGCAAGAAGGTATAAGATCCAGGGCTCAAATTTAAAACTTCTCTCCTCCAAATATCTGCTTGGCTATTTGAAGGATCGTAAGGATCATCCAATCCCAGGTCAACAAAGAAACTACAGCTCACTCATCTGGCACACATTTACTTGACCTTTACCAGGCACCAGAAGAGTACTGAAGGTTAAGGACAAGTAAGTGACAGAGAACCTGTAAAGCGCTCACTACCTGCAGGAGGTGCAAAGAATACCATTGCCGAGTGCTTGGGACAAAGGCAGGAAGTGTGAGAAGGATTTCCCAAAGCATAACTTCCTTTTCCTCCTCAGCACCCTTGGTCAGTGGTGCTAGTGTATATGTCTGCCTCTATTACCCCTGCACCCCGGCTATAATAAGCTCCTAAGCTCCTGAGTCATGAGGGCAGCTGTCATCTTGTTAGCAGAGCTGCAGCCCCAGCCCTCATATAGGAAGCCACTGAATATTCCAGGGACACAAACCTAGGCCTACAAGACCCTGGCAAGTAACAGGAATGAGTAAAATGAGTTTCTGAGAACACATGGTCCTCTCGATCTATTACATGTCTTCTGGACAAAAGCATTCAGAGGATTTTCCCTACTATAAGAGAAATAACTATATATGCATAATGATCAATGGTGTTGGGCTGGGGCTGCCTGACAGTGATGAAGCCCAGGCAACAGGATGGAGCACATGGGCCCTACCTCCCTGCCCTAGCTGAAAGGGTCACAGCGAGTCCTGGCCCAGGCCTGCATTGCTTCCAATTTTCCAGAGACTGAAAGTGCAGGTGTATATGTGAAATTTCCCCACTTTTAAAGATTGGTTCAAAAATATTTTTAAGGGGCCAGGGATTTAGCTCAGTGCCTGCCTCACAAGCACAAGGTCCTGAGTTCAATCCCCAGTACAAAAAAATAAATAAATAAATAAATAAATAAATGTTTTTAAGCACTGTGCCAAATAAATACCAACAAAATTCAGCCAAAGACCTGCCAATCTGTGGCCTCTGATATAAGCAGACATTTGTAATGATAGTGATGACTGCCCTGCCGGAGTGAATGTTAACCAGGCCTTCCGGGATAAGAGAGGTGCTAAACCTGCCTAGGGTCGTGCAGGTGTTAGTGGCAATAACCACAGGTTTAGTCCTAAACTCCGTATATATTCAACTGAGGCCCGCCAGTTGGATACAGAGTTAAGAACATTCTGCTTTTCGGTGTTTCCAATCAAGGAACTATCTAACATTTCACTCCAAGGGGTTATTTTCTTTGATGGATTTGCTCTTTTTCCAGGTAGCAATGTATGATCACTCACCCTGAAACTTATTGGCGGCCAGCTCTCTTTGAGCATAATGTGGAATTTGCCAGTGCTGAAGCCCACATTTCTGCAGATGAATTTTGTCATCTTTATTCCTCCTATGAGGCAGTAACCACAGTCCAACACCGGTGACACTGCAGCCACAGAAAAGATGTATAAGAAGACAACATGCACTCAGGTTGGGCCCTGCTGTCACTGTTCCCCTGAAGTCCAGCCAACAGTCAGAGCAGCTGTGGAATGACCTAAGGGCCCCAGCTAAGCATCCAGAGCAGACAGGATGAATGGTAACATGCCCTGACCCCTGTACACTTGGGCTCTGCCCAGGCTGTTCCTGGCCCACATGGCAGCAGTGCCCCGGGACTCCATCCATGCCTGGACAGAGCAATGGGAGTCAGTACCCACTGTGGACTCATGTCTCAGCCAAGACCAGCATGGCCCCAAGGGGTGCGACAGAACTGAGGAGGATCAGAGTCCAAACTTCTGTTGTACCACCTGAAGAGGTTCATAACTGAGGGAGCCTAGGCAAAGCAGATTTTCCAAGGGTGCCATCCCCACAGCCACAGAGGCCACATCTACCATGGGCTACTCAGAGAGCCCAGACACGTCTTCCTTGCCTCCTTGTAGCATATTCCACTTAGAGGTGTTCACAAGCCAGCAATGCTTGTGCTGGGGTTAGCTGGGTGCAGCCTCCTCCCCTGCTGAGTCATCCTCCACTGGGAACACCAAATGCAAATAGGAAAAGTAGGACCTGACACTGGAAGAGGGTACAGAAGCAGATAGAAGTTTCCTCCTTACAAACTCGAAGCCCCTGCCCAAGAGGACCAAGCTCTATGCTGCTACCAAGGACCCCCAAGAGGAAGACAGTCTTTATGGGGACTCTCCAACTCTGGATCCCTGAGTATGGTGTGGCACAAACTCACAGGTCAGCACAGGGGGCGGCCTCCGGGCCTGCAGGGGGATCAGGAGCTTGTGGGCTGACTGGGTCTCGACTAAAATGAAGTCATCAAAATCCCCAAGACAGTCAGGAATAAACTGGACAGTGTATTGGCAGGTCATTCCAGGAGCCACCATGCCACCACGTCCTGGGAACATCCCTGCGCATGACAAAAGCAACCGATGAGGATGGGGACCAGTACTCACCACGTTGGGCTCAGCTGCCTCAGAAGGCAAGCACAGCTGGGGCTGACTGTATGAGTCAACGCCTCTGGGCCAAGGTCAGACAAATGGCAGAACCACCAAGTGTGCTGGGGCAAGCTTATAGGGCAGGGACTCCAGGAAAACCATGAGGGCCCAAAGAGGAGTGAGATGGTCCATCTGGAATGGTTAGGTGGAGCCATGGGTGGTCCTGTGGCTTAGAATTTATCTCACGGGAAGCAGAGTCCTTTGAGATTTCTGGGCAGAGGGACAGGGCCAGAGCTGCTCTTGAGACAAACACTGGCAAGTAAGCTGGAAGGCTGGCTGGAGGCTGCCATGGTGAAATGAGAGCTGAAGGGGGAAATGGCAGAACCAGTGCCTAGAGAGAGAAATCAGGAGAGAGGAGCTGTCCAGATGGTGGGATCTCACCAGCAACTGGTGGGGAGAGGAGGCCTGAGCTCAGGACAGGGGCAGAGTCATCAGGGCTTCGTGGGTCCGTAACTGCAGCTAACCCACAACATAGCTCTGAGGTTGTCTAAAAGCATACCTCACTGAACTCACCTAACCCCAGAGCAAAGTATGGAGTAGAAGGCGGGAGGACTCGCAGGTAGCGGCTAGTTGCAGTGGTATTCTGTAGTGTGATCACCATCTGTCCAGAGGGAAAGGTGATTTCTCTTAGCAACATTTAGGGACACAGTGCTGCTGCATGTGATGGTACATGCCTGTAGTCCCAGGACTCGACAGGCTGAGGTAGGAGGATCACCAAAAGTTCGAGGATTACCTGAGCCACACAGTGAGTCCAAGGCCACCCTGAACTATATAGTAAGACCTTGTCTCAGAAAAACAAAGCAAAAAAAACAAAGAAGGGAAAAGAAAAAATACGAGAAAAGGAAAAAATGGAAACAAAGTCTTTGTATATAGGGAAGGGTGGAAGGGTGAAGGGAGGGCTAGGAATAGGGAAAGAATAAGAACCAGGATATATCATGTACAGGTACAAGATCCCAATGATGAATGTAACTGTAAAGGGTACCTAAATTTACCAATAAACTTAATGAAAAAAAAAAAAAAGCAAGGACACAGTGCTATGCCTGGCATTTACTTTAAATAATAGGGGAAGGGGGAAAGGGATAAATGAAATAAGATTGGCCACCTGGTGATAATCATTAAAGCTGTGTGATTAATGATGGGAACATGTGAATTCATGCTATTTTATACTTTTGCTTGTTCAGAGAAGTTTCCAGAGTGAAAACTAAAATACAGGGTAAAAATAAAGGTAGGCACAGATCTGACCTATTATCTCTTCTTTTGTTTAAAATAACTACAGCCCCTAAGTATCTGGAAAGATTGGTTCCAGGACCCCAGCAGATTTCCTAAATCCACCGATGCTCAATTCCCTTACAAAAAATGGCATGGTTCTGGCATATAATCTATGCATATTCTCACATACACTTTAAACGATCTCGAGATTACTTATAATAGCTAATACAATGCAAGTGCTAGAGAAATAGTTATTATGTTCTTTAGGGAACAATGACAAGGAAAAAGTCTGTACATGTTCAGTACAGATGCAGTCATTGTGAGCCTAACCAGTACACCAACAAGACTCCGTGTGAATCATACTCAAAGTGAAATGGTGTTTTATTACGACAGGGCACACTTACACATCCTTCATTCATGAGGATTCAAATAGTGCTCAACACACAGCAGGCTCAAGTTTAGTTTGTTGGAATTTTTTGAATTTTTAAATATTTTCAATTTACTGTTGGTTGTATCCATGGATGTGGAACTTGCAGATAACAGAAGGCTGACCATATAATTTATGTAGCATCTACTCTGTGCCCCATTGGCTCTCAATACCAAGAAAGATGGGAACTGTTTCTGCTTAACAGCTGAAGAGGCTGAAGACCGCGGAAGTCCCTTAGCTGCTGAGCTGAGATTTGAGCCCTGGACATCAGGCTCTAAAGTTCTGCCAACTTCACCTCATTTATGGTCTTCTTCCCCACATATAACTTTGGGTCTTCTTTTCACAGCCCAGACAAAGAGATTATGACCATCTGTGTTATACTTGGGGCTGTTTACCACTCAACCCATCCAGCTCTGACTAAACCCCATCTTCTCTTTTCCCTGACCCAGATAGAAAAACTCCCTAAGGGAAAGGCCTGGAATTAACTTGGAGAGTGCCATTTCATGGTTTTAATGTTCATTTCTCTATTATTAATGATGGTATTCATCTTTTCATATGCACACCCTCATTAATGATGGTATGCTTTTTATTTGCTCTTTGGGTCTTCTATAAGTTGTCTGTTCACATCCTCTTATCATTTGCTACTGTACAGTTGGTCTTCTTATTGTTTTTTAGGAGTTCTTTATATATGCTGTATATTAACTCTTTATAAGGTAGACATTATAAACATCTCCAAGTTTACAAACTTGTATTATCTTTTGGTATACAGTTTCTGAAAATTTTTAATTTGATTTTGTTGGTGCTCAACCAAGGGTCTCATGTATGCTTTGCATACACGCTACCTCTGAGCTATTTCACTCAAGTCATTTCTAAAATTTTTATATAAAATGTGTCAACCATTTATAGTTTGTGTTTCAGTCTTAAAAAATCTTTCCACGCTTCCTATATGTTTTTTCTAACAATGTCATTCTTTTACCTTGAGATCTTTACTGGAAACTATTTGGTTTGGAATATGGAGTAAGGTAGAGATTTTCTATATGGCAAGAGATTAAATTTAATTTTCTATCTTCAGATCTGCACACATGCATGGACCACCCCTAGAAGAGTATATACTGATCCCTCACTAGAGCTAGTTATAGCCACTGTTTTCATCATATTTTGATATGTTCCAGGAAGTAGCTCCTCATGTCAGCTTAGGCATGCCTGGCTTCCAGCCACACAAGGAGCCAGGGCTTTATAAGCTTATTAGATGATGTCCCACAAGATTAAATAATCAATTGCACTTAATGGTGGTCAACTCAATAATACCTTCTCATAGGACCTCTCTCTCCTTCCATCCTTTTCCCTCTTGTTTCATTGGAACTGTAAAGGATAGTAAATAATCTTACTACCTCAGGCTCTGCTTTATGAGAAACCTGGACTAATGTAGTCAGTACCAGAAGGGTACTAAACCAGTAGATTCTTGGGATGAAATACTGGAGTTCACTTAATCACCAGTCTGGTGGAAATTAAGAACTCCAGCTGGCAGGAAGTAGGGGTGAGGACCCTGATATGGTGGCATCACAATTACTAATGCCTCCACCAGTGGGCAATTGGACTGAAGTGAAGGTGGACAGTTAGGCAGTGACATGCAGTAACTTGGGTGGCTGCAAGGTCTGAGGGAGTGGTAATTATAAGGAGTGTGGAGGAGCCTGACTGGCTTTCCTTAACAGCCCTGGAAGCTTTGGAGGGGAAAATCACAGGCTAGGGCAGCCAACTGCCTTCTCAACCCTACTTTACCTCCATCCACCCCACCCTCAGTGAAGACATTCCTTGCATTCTTGAGTTACTCATAATGCTGTATGTGTATTTTTTTTAATTCCTGCTTGATTTGGTTTCTTGTTTTTTAACCTATTTCTGCACCTATGTTCTTACGGAAGACTGATTCATGCCTTTTTTTAAATTTAGTGTGAGGGTAATATCCGGAGAATAATGAAAGTGGGTCCCTCTTTTTCTAGTTTCTGAAACAATGTATAAAAAATGAAGATTAGTTTGAATGTGGTAGTGTATGCCTGTAAAATTATTCTATGCCTACTCTTTTGGGTTTTGTGGAAAGTTCTTTTCAAAGTTATTTTCATCATAGTTGAGCAGCCTCACAGTTTTAAAAGGCAGAGAGTTGTACAAGGTTTTGAAAACAGAAATCCTTCCGTTTCCCATGGTCTCCACCCTGCAAACCTCCCATTTCCCAAGGACACATTTTCTTCCTTATTTTATTTACTTCCATGTCTCCAAATAGCACATTACTTTTATTTCTTCAGTTTTAGCACTAATTATGGATCAATAATAGGGATAGTCTCTCTTCCCTCACCCATATCCAATTCAACCTCTGATATGCCCTTCCTATCTGCCATATGCCTGGCTAGATCAAGAATTAACATTTACACTACAGTTACTAGGTCACAGTCGAGAAGACAAACCATGATTCCATTCCCTCCCTTGTACAATGTTTGTCTTTCCTGAAGCTAATAATCAACTAATTGCTTTACTTGCTGTGTACTTATCAATAATTCAGTCCTCCACTACTCTACAAATCTCTTCCCCAGACATCCAGATGTATCAAGGAATCTTATCAAGGCCACCTCTATAAATTAACCTCTCCTAGAGGCTTCTGACATCTTACAATCTTGACCAGTTGCCTGCTACACCAGCTAATAAGCTATCAAGTAAGAGAAAGCCTGTAGCAGTTCTAAGACACATCCACAGGTTCTCTGGCACTCCTCCCATATGTCAAAGGTAGATTATGTTTAAGTATCTCCTCCATGAATCTGGACCAAACTTAGTGACTTGCTTAAAACCCACAGCATGCAGAAGCAGCAGTGCTGTGTGGCTGCTAAGGTTAGGTCATAAAAAGTGTTGCATCTTGCTTGGTTAAATTCTCATTTTGAGTTGCCATGTAAAAAGTCTGATTACCCTGAGCCCACCACACTGTAAAGAAGCCCTGGCCGCTTAGAGAAGCTCTGTTCAGGTGCCCCAGCAGACCACCTCTGCATCAACTCCCATGTGAGGGAAAATGCCTCAGCTAATTCCAACTCCCAAACTTTCAAGTCACCCCCAGCACTGACTCCTTCTACGTATATCTCAAACATTGTGGAACAAGTCACTCTGATTGTGCTCTATCTGAATTTCTGACACAGAATCTGTAAGTGTGATAAAATGGTAGCAAAGCTTTGGAAAAACTGGTTTTCCAGCAACAGTAACTGCAAAATCCCTTAGCAAGTATTAACCTTGTGATTTCTTTCACTGCTGTCTGCACTGGATCTCTTATTTCCACATTTCATGCCTTCTTCTGTCTTGGTTTTCTCATGTCTACTAGGGGAGAGTTATCTCTGGGAGCTTTTTAAGAAAGTGTTCATGGAACATAAATGTTTAAAGACTGAAAATCTGACATCTTCTAATCTTGGCTGATTGCTTAAACTTTATAGTGTAACTGGTTAATAACTGCTATGTATAAAATTCAACAGACAAAAGGTGCATTTCCAAGAGGCCTCACTAGATGTAATTCAATCTATATAATAAACCACAGTACACCGTATTTTCCAAAAATGGCCACAGCAATATGTCTGGTCCCACATGCTTTTCTAGAGCCTTGTCATGCCAGTCAATAAGGGGTATGTGTGTCCTTACACTCTGCCTCCCCTTTTGGAGAGGCTCCTGCTAGGGAAACCAGTCACTGTATTCAGAGGAAGCCCAAACCAGCCAATGTGGAAAAGCCTTATAGAGAGGCCCACAGGAAAACAGTCTGAGCCGAAAGCTGCCGTCAACCTCAAGGCATGAGAACGAATGAGACTTCAGTTACTTCCACCCTACCCCACACTCATCCTCATCTTCTGTCTGACGCCCCAGGTATTACAGAGTAGAGACAAACTATCCTTGTGGTATCCCTTCCACTCAGCAAGCAGATGGCTATTTGACACTTCTAAGGCTTGGGGTGACTTATTTCATGGCTACAATAACTGGAACATTAAATATATTAAAAGGAACATTGAATGTATTAATGAAAATTGCTATTCAAACCATGTGATAAAGGAGTATTTCAGCTGGGCATGGTGTCCCAACACTCGGGAGGCTGAGGCAGGAGGGTTGCCCTGAGTTCAAGGCCAGCATGGGCTGCACAGTGAGTTTAAGACCAGCCTGAATGACATAGTAAGACTGTCTCCAAAAAAAAAAAGAGCATTTAAAATACTCTTTTTTTTTCCAATCAAGTATTCTTAATCACAAATAATGCTCTTAAGTTTCCGAACCTAACACATCATGAATATATGCCTCCCAGTGTACAAATGCTTAGTATCCCGCAACTAGACATCCAGCCGCCCTCGAGAGCTATCCCTGAGGCTCACCAAAATCCCCCCAAAACAGAGACTTCCAGAAAAGCATTTTATTCTGAGATTCTACTGATAACTGTGGGAGAAGAGGGGTACGAGCATGAAATGGGGGAAGGTCTGTAGAATTAGAACTGTAATTAGAGTTATTGTAGGAGCTCATAATTTTATATACATATGTATACATGCACATATACATACATATGGTTAAATCTGTGAAAATGACATTTCTCCCTGCCTCTGTTTGTTGCAAAAATCTGGAAGCAATTATACCCACGTGACAGTGAGCAGACTGAGTGCTTAACTCTTGGTTTCAAAATTCCATTCCCTATTAAAACAAACCAGAGCTTCTGGGAAATTGATTCCAAAACTTGAAGAGAAAACAAGTACATAGGATGAACCTGGGACATTTCATAATGCCAGAGTTGGAGCAAGTTCTAAAACAATGCTAGGTCATATCAAAGAACACAGAGACAACTCCTGAGGCTCCTACTGGGCAAATCTCGGACCCTAGCAGAACCAAAACAAACACTGACAGTGAGTTAAATGCCTCATTTTAGGGTAGACTAACATAATTTCCTTATCTAGAGTGATTTTAAAAAGTACACATGCCCTTGAATACTGAGCAACAAGATGAATTTACACATTTTACAGTACCAAAATCCGTACTTCAAAAAGGATGAAATAATCAATTATTCAAGGAGAAAGAAACAAGTACTTAACCAAAAATGACAAACACATCCTTAAGATGTATTCTCTTGATTAGACCTATACTAACCAAAAAAATTGTGTATAAAATAGGATCCAAATGTTTCTTTTAATATCTATAATTGCCTTGTATATTTTGCCATTCGGAGGTTTAAATGTTGCTATACAGCCCATGTTAAAGTGATATCCAAGAATAATACCGAATTGGACACTAAAGTCTTTATTGTTCAGTCCTCTCCTCAGTATCCTCTGATCTGTGACAGTTCCTTCCTCTCTGACCTTGAGACTTTTTTAAAGTGCTGGCCAGTATTTAATAGTATGTCCTTCAATTCTTATGGTTAAATTGAAGTTATACATTCTTGGGAAGAACACCATAGAGGTGATATGCTCTTCTCACTAGGTTATATTAGGGGATATGCTATTGATGTAACTTATTAGTTGAGACATTAACTTTAATCACTTGGTTAAAGTGTTGTCTGCCAGGGTTCTCTGTTGCACAGTTACTATTTTTCTTTTCATAATTACTAAATATCTGGGGGAAGAGTATGTAATTATCTGTTTCTGCTGAAATTTGTACCCTTAATTTTAGTATCCATTGGAATTTTCTTGCCTGAAGAAATTATTGCTGTGATATTCAATAGTGATTTTTACATTTCTGTTTTCTTTATTAATCAGATTTCTTCTAAAGACGGTCTCTTCTCCCTCACTTACTAGCTTACTCATGCAGTTACTTATATTAATATAGACTCGTGGAAATTTGTGTTATAATCCAATTCCATTATTATTTTGTAGCTTGAGTTATTCCAACTTTGGACACTGGGAACTCTGTCCTTCTGCTACACCCCCTCAACCACCCACCTGTTTCTTTTTTAGGCTTCTTACATTCTGGCACCACAAGATACTGTCAAATTCAAAGTGTTTTATTTAATGTTCAGGATACAGAACTGACACATATGTCTGCTTTTGCCAGCAATGATTGAGAAGTTTAAATATTAGGGATATGCATGCACTCCCTACACTGTGAAGCACAATCCACATGTGTGTGAGGACACTGTTATTAGACCCAGCTGCCACTGCAGCTGGTGAGTGGAGCTGGCAACTGCTAAGCTTAATCTTCACCTGATTCCCCAGAAGGGTGGGAAGCCAGCATTCAGAAAAGGGCTGGGAAAAGCAATAAGGAAATCTCTCTCGGAGAAACCTCTGGATATACTGTGAAGGGGCAGAGAAGAGTAAGGAGAGGTGATACAGATATATGATTATGGCTCCAAAGGGAGAAAAAAATGGTAGAATTGAAATGATAAACTATTATGTAAGGAAAGTATAAGGAAAAGGAAATAGGAAGAAAAATTTGAGGGAAGGCTTTTTAAAATAGAAAATCACAGCTAATAAATGTAGATGGAATAACAATACTAGAAATCCCATTTTGTAACTTCTAATTTAAAAAAAAATGGTTGAAGGCAACAGTTATCTAAGCCTGCTAACAATTAAATGAAAGGTTGATAAGAACTTTATAAAGGATGAGTCAGGCTAACAACACCTGCAACCATTCATTACTGGTACTAGGAAGCCCGGTTATGCTTCCTCCTGATGTAATGCAGTAAGAAATAATCAGCACCACTGGAGATTTAGCTCATTGGTGCCACCACCTGCCTCACAAGCACAAGCTCCTGAGTTCAATCCCCAGTACCAAAAAACAAAAGAAAGAAAAGAAAAGAAAAGAAATAAAGAGCACCACCAAGAAGTACCTCTGACAAAAAGAAAAATCATGAAGCCCAGTGCAGAGGTGCACACCTAGAGTCCCAGCTACTCGAGAGACACAGGCAGGAGGATTGCTTGAGCCCAGAAGTTAAGTCCAGCCTGAGCAACCCAAAGAAAAGGAAAGAAGGAAGGAGGAAGGGAAGAGGAAAGGAGAAAAAGAATTGAAACTGAATCTAACCAAACCTCTCCGTCTAATTACCAGTTTACAGATGATGTGGAGAATAAAGGGATGAGTTTAATGTCACCACAATAAGGCAATTAGCCAAATCCAGGATGAAGAAGTTACAGTTTCTTCAACAAATAAGTGGCATTTTTAAAAAGCAGAGTATAAGGGAGGAACTGTTCTCAACTAAGGGAGATTAAAGAGTTATTTTTAGTCAAATGCAATGTTTAGATTCTGATTCACAGAAAGCAACTGACTTATTAATCAAATGGAGGAAGATCAAACTTGATTACATATTAGTTGATATTAATGAATCATTGCTCATATCCCTGAATGTGAATATAGCATTAAGGTTGTTTTTAAAAAGTCCTTAACTATTAGAGAGGCTTACACAAGTAATAACTGAAGAATGCCATGCATGTAGTTTCCCTTCCAAGCATGTGAATGGCCACAGGGCCACAGACATGAAGAAGTTGTAGGGGTGGTCACAGGTGAAACCAGATCTCCAAACTGTAGGATTCTGCTGAGGCTGGGTGATGGGCCCATGAGAGCAGATTGCCTTCTTTGCCCTAGCTTTGTATATGGCTCAAAATTAATAAAGATTTTTTTTTAATAAAAAAGGAAATGGGGTAAGATCTTCAATGAATCAAGATTTCTACCTCATAAACGGGTCCAATTTCATAATCTGTGAAAAATACAGTTGATGGCTTGGCTAGGAACACTGGAGTATTTGCACAACTATGGGAAGAAAGAGGGAAGAAAAAGTTTTAGCTACACAAGTACTGCATAGTGATTGAATAATGCAAAACTAAATACACCCAAGCCATCAAAGATACCCACAATATGGCATTCATGGAGCTTTTTCACTGTTTTTGTTTAAGCAGATTACAAAATAAACCATGATCCAATCTTCATGAAATCATGTGTAGCTACGTATAAAATTTTCAATATACATAGGAAAAACTCTGGAAGCTTAAACACAAATATGTTAAGTGCATTTGCATACAATTTTTATTTTCAAATATTAGTCTTTTCTTTATAAAAAGATATCAAATGTCTAATAAAGAAGCATTGGGCCAGGATTTAGCTCAGTGGTTTCGCCGCCTGCTGTGCAAGCGCAAGGACCCGAGTTTGATCCCTGGTACCAAAAAAAAAAAAAAAAGAATCATTGACAGTCCATTAAAATTACAAATCCATGAAGGAACTCATTTTCTTTATCAGGACAATTACTGAAATATAGCCAAAGGCACTCTGTTTTTTAAAAAAAATCACAATTTACACTAATTATTTGTAGCTAATCAAATTTTAAACATTGCTATTACCCAAGACATATGAATCCCATGGAAGCAGTGTGTGATATAACCGAGTACCCCATAAGAGACTCCGCTATTTGACCCAGGCTATTCAAATGTCAAAAAAAAAAAGGGCCAATACCAACCCCTAGTTTTCTTTTCTCCTATTTCTGACCTTAAAAGGTCAGAAAACCATAAGCCCAGGACCCTGGGAAATATTTAAAGGCCACATCTGTAGGTGACCCTGAAGACCTAGTCTGATACTGCTACCCTCCCCCCTCACCACCACCAGAAAGTCCAGGAGCCTTAGTGCACATGGTGGCACACACCTGTAATTCCAGCACTCTGGGAGGCTGAGCCAGGAGGGTCACAAGTTCAAGCCCAACCTGGACAATTTAGCGACTTAAAGAGATCCTGTCTCAAAATGAAAAAGAAGTGGGGGGCTGAATGTAACTCACTGTGAAGGCCCTGGGTTAAATCCCCAGAACTACAAAAGGAAAAATAAGTCTAAGAGCCTCCATAGCCAGAGCAGGCTCAGGACATACTGGGTTTTACCTTAAAGGGTCAGATTTTCTGAGAGTATAAGTCATAGAAAGGCATACCTCTGTTCTGGCTCTCCATTTGAAAATTTTCCTATCAGTGCTGGCTTTTTTGGAGGAAAAATAAGAGACCTGCCTCCATGTGGAGTGTTAGGAGGAAAAAACCGGGGGTTTTTTAGGAAGTGGCTGCGACTCTCCATCCCAGCAAGCTGAAGTCGCTCCAGTTCTCTCTGCGGCACTCGTAAGTGCTTCATCCATTTTTTATTCTTTGGTGGACTTGCTTTCTTTGAAACACACAAAAGCATAATTAATGACATGCGAGGGACTGGTGTTTTGACATCTTAGCAAAGTGTCTGACCCACAGACGGCCAATGCAAACTATTTTGCTGGATGTTCTTCACAACTTTTTGAGTCATCCAAATTCCCCCTCCCCAGTGCTCACACACAGTGCTGTGCACAGCCTTCAAAACCAACCTTGGCGGTTTCTTTGGTCTTTTGTTTAGCCTCAGGAGTTGAGTCCCATGTCAGGCTGTCCACAGTATAGTCGAACTCATCTGCAAATGCAGGAAGCTTCTCTCTGCAGGACACTGGAAGCTTCTTGTCTGCCTTTGGGATGGAATGCTTCTCATAACTGAATGTCAGCTCTGAACATCCAGGGTGGAAGGCACCTATGGCACCAAGGAAACAAACTGAGTTGCAGTAACAAGGGTAGGAAGTGAACCAAATAAAACCACCAAAGCTATGGTCAAATTGATATTTCAACCTAAAAGTTCACAATTTACTACACCAGATATAATTGCTCTTCACCATATGAATTACTCCTGGAACTTAATCCATGCATTTGAGACCTGGGACTAAAGGGTTAAAATATCTTTCAATTTCCTAACACAGGCAAAGAACATGAATTGACCATTTTCAAACACACATGTACACACATCCCAGATGTGAACATCCTTCATAAAAATCTTACATGAGGAATTAATATCTATATTAGCTTTTTACACCCATAAGAACATCCCCTAAAGGCTAACTGAGAACAATCATCGCTAGCAAGAATGCAATGACACTGGTACCCAAACACACATTTTTAGCACAATGCGTAGAAAGTCCTCAGTACCTGTTGGGTCCATCTTCATTTACTTGCATTAGATAGTCAGCGTCCATCTAACTATAAAATGCTAAGTGGCTTAGTATCCCAAGAGACTTGATTCTCCTGTCACTTCCTTCACTCTTTTCTCAATTATCTGGGTCCCATCTTTTTACCCCACATGCCTTCTAAGCTCCAAAGTGCCAGAGATTATCACATAGTACCACTGAGTGGGGCTGTTTGTCTTTCGAGCCCGGCATCACTAGACAACCTCGATGCTTTACCACAGGACGCCTGGTGACTTTTCCCCAACCACACAGTAACTCTTCCAAAATCTGTCTTCTTGTTTAAGCCCACCAAACAGCCTCCCACCTTACTCATTCTCAGACTATCCTGCCTTGCTGATTACAGGAAACTGGCCTAATAACACGCACACATGCACACACGCACGCACCTTTTCTACTTGCCAACCCATCCTTCCCTCCATTCTCAATGGCAGAAAAGCTGCTCTTTTCCTGTATGGATAAGACCCTGTCCATGTACTGCCTCCACCCTTTACTCTTTTATTTCTTCACTCCCTTCCCCCTCTTGGTTCATTCAACTACATCTGAACTTTTGCAGACCTCTGGGTGTTGGGCAGCTAACAAGAGCACCATATTCCACATGCAAGAGTTGGAATTTCTATCTTGATGGTGTGAAGAAAGTTAGTAAGGAACTGGCACACTCAGATGTGACCCTCCCAATCGTCACTATAAAAATTAAAGAAAAGGAGGGAAAATTCTAAGAACAAGGAAATGGCCGTAAAGCTGGCTGATGTGGCCCTGCTACTATATAATTTCTGTGGCATGATCTCTGAGGCTCTGAGGGTAAGACACATTACCTTTGGGTGCAGAGAAAAATGGCACTGTATTGCTGTAGTAATCTTCTGGGCAGATCAAATGATGCTTCTGTAGCAATTCGCTGTCAACACACCACCTGAAGACAGTCTTCACTACACAGAGGAGAACAAGGACAAAAGCATTTCAAGCCAGATTGAGGTGGAAGAAGCTGCACCTAAACTTTCTTCATCCTCCAATCCTAAACAATTGAAGGAAATTCCTTCTCAGAACCCTGTGGTAGTGCTGAGGTTTAAGGAATTAAACAGTATTTATCCACCACTTAAAAGAGTCTAACCACTGGGCTGTGTTTGGGTATTACTTCAGCTAAAATACTCTTATGCACAGGAAGATCTATAAAAAATAAAATTAACAGACATAAGGTAGCTGGAATAAATGACCCCAATTCTTCACCTTCCCTGTACACACGTCCTTGAAATATGACTTTGCAGTCCACCTTACTAGAGACAGAGTACACATCTTCACCCTTGTCTTTGACCAGTGAGATGTCAGCAGGATTTGAAATGTGCTTACACAGTGACCATTCCCTCTTGTACTTTGGCCATCATCAGAGAAGAGCTTCCTTTCCCCTTCATCTTGGACACTGGCATATATCCATGGGGAACAGAGTTGAGCCCAAACTATAGCCATAAGCCAAGCTCAGCAGGACCTACAGCTTGAAGCCAGCCCAGCCAACCAAGCTCAGCTAAATCAGCCAACCTCCCACTGATCTAAAGACACATAAGAGAAAAGACCTCACTTAATAAACTAGGAAGTTGATAATATCTATGGCTGGTGAGCCAAGAAATAGAAGTAAAGACATATTACTTATATATCATAT
>NW_004624773.1:20099432-20160619 GCF_000247695.1 Heterocephalus glaber
GTAAATAGACTTTTGATAAAACACAGGGCCGGGGATTTAGCTCAGTGGCAATGTGCCTGCCTTGCAAGCTCAAGGTCCTGAGTTTGATCCCCAGTACCAGAATAAAAATAAAACACATAAGAGCACGATGACTCTCAAGTGCATTTTGCTATGCTTAGGTAAGAAAAACCCATTAGAATCCAATATATCCACTGAATGAGTCCACTTATAGTGCCTTCCAGAAAAATGCCAAACAGAAAACAGGTCAGTAGTTGACAGGAGCTGGGGACAGAGGCTAGAGCTAACATAGGGACATGAGGAAGACAGGACATGGAACTGTGCTGTATTTTGGGTGTGGTAGTGGTTACACAACCATATGAGTCTGTCAAACTTCACAGTAAAGGTTGGATTTTACTGTATGTAAATGACACCTGATTGTTTTTTTAGTGGGAAAAAGGAAGTAAGTACTTACTCAGGAAGTAAGTACTTACTCAGGAGTAAGCCAGAGGAGAAGGGGGAAAGGGCATGTATGCAAAAGCTGGGAGAGAAGGCTGCATGTGCGAGGAGCTGCAAGAGACTCAGAAGTGAAATGGAAAGAGTTTGAAGGTGGAGGGATGAAACAGGTGAGACCTAGGCCACATTAGGAAATGTGAACTTTATGCTGAGGAGAGTGTGAGGACCATCAAGCATCTTAACTTGAGGCATGTCATAGCTCTTTATTTTACTGTACCAAGATTACTGGTTGCTGTGAGAATAATGGGAGATGAGATCAATTAGGAAGCTATTACACAAGGTTGGGAAAGAGACAAAGGAGCTTGCGTGAGGGTGAGGGAAATGGATTAGAGATAGATCCAAAAGGTAGAGTTAACAAGACTTACTGATAGATGATGGCAGATGAGAAAGAGGGACCAGAATGACTCCCAGATGTCATGTCTGTGTGGTCGAGGGGGTGATTATATCATGCACTGAGATGGGGAAAAGGATTGCTCTTTCTCAGGTGGCATCTTGACATCACATTGACCACTGTCATCCGCACACCATGGCTTCTGCTTTTAGGTGGCATCATAACCACGTTCTACTCAGGGGTGTGTCTGCTCACATTGTACCCTGAAATCCACTTCCTGAGATGAGTTCAGGATGTTTACCCACAGACCCAGGCCACTTCCGCTTCTCAGAGTTGGGCCTGGCTCCCTCATCTGTCCTTTTCAGTACCTTTTCTGTCCTGAGTACTAGGAAACCAGGGTCCCTGCCTTGGACTATGTACTTGAAAGGGCCCTGTTCTGGCTGTGCTCCAGCTGCACCCACCCCCACAGGATAAGACCACACAGCCAAGGTATTGTGTTCTGTGTTTCCTCTACATACCCGAGAACCCAAAGGTATTTTTCCAAATATCCTGTGCAGGCCTCTTCTTAAATGCCCTCCTGCCAGGGCTGATGGTGTTTGCATTAAGGGGCAGGTTGGGACAGGCCGAAGGGTAGGTGTGGAGCTTGTGTGGGCAAGCTGGTTTCTTGTCCAGTTTTCCACACACAAGAGGTCTCCAGACATACAAGTAGGAGCTGTGTGGGGGTCGGGAAGTGGGACAGTCTGGTGAGCCTGGATTGCTATGAAGAGAGGGGTGTGCCTCCCCAAACTGGATGATCTTGTCAGTTAGGACCTTTTGGTTGTCAACCTTTAGTTGACATTTGGAGGCTCCCTGTCCTTTCCTAGCCTAGGGAAGGGAAGGACAGTGGATTCTTGCCATTACTTTTGCCTTCATCCCCCCTCCAGATGGCCATAGAGAATGTCCCGGGGAGTCTGACCCTTCCCACTCTTTAGTGTCAGCCCATCTGCTCAGCTGACACTGTCCAGACCAACTCACTCATAACCCTCCTGTCCTTTTAGTGGCAGTGGTCACTCCATCAACCCTCATCTGATGCCACTGCCCATCCCCTCTGACTGATATACTCACTTTTCTCTCATTTCATGCATCTCCCATCTACATTCTCTTGGTCCTCTTCTGCTAGTATCTGCCTGATCTGTACAAAGACATTAAGATAAATTCCTTCCTGATTCTGCTGTGTCTAGCATTTAATCTCTCTGCTATCTGATTAACCAAACAAAGAGTGGCTCTGGCCCTGCGCTAGTAACAAGTGGCCAGGTTACCTTTGGAACATTCATCAGCTTCCTTCCCCCAGGAACTACCTGTGTACAACACCAATTCCCTTTTAGATTCTCTCCTCATTTTATAACCTTTTCTGCTAACCACAAATTTTGTTTGTGTATCTCTGGGTTCCACATACTTTTTTTTATTAGTGCATGTTTGTGCTGCATAATGAGTACATTCATTTGGGGTAGTTGATACATGTACACAACATTTTAATCCCCCCCCCATCTCTTGGTCTCCTTCCTATTTGCAAAAAGTCTATTTCCCTGTTTCCTACTGTCTATTTTTATTTTCCACTTTAATTTATTTATACCTTGAGTTTCTCGTATAAGAGAAACCATGATATTTAAGATTGTGTTTGATTTATTTCACTTAACATTATGGATTTGAGGTACATCCATTTTTCTCCAAATGACTCAAATTCGCCTTATTTTTAGGAGAGCAGTACTCCATTGTGCATAGACACCACATTTTCCTTATCCCTTCATCTGTTGATGGACATATAGGCTACTTCCAAGATTTAGCTTTTATGAGTTGTGCTGCTATAAGCATGGGTAGGCAAGTATCACTGAAATGTGGTATCTTTAACTCTTTCAGGAAGATATCTAGAAGTGGCCTTGCTAGGTTGAATGGAATTTCTATTTTAAGATTTTTAAGGAATGTCCATAATGATTTCCATAATGGCTGTATTAGTTTACATTCCCACCAACGATGTAGAAGTGTTCCTTTTTTCCCCACAGCCTTGCCAGCGTTTGTTATTATTTGATTTTTTTTTTATAGTACCCATTCTTTTTGGAGTAAGATGGAATCTCAGTGTTGTTTTAATTTTCATTTCTCTAATGGCCAGAGATGTTGAGCATTTTTTCATGTATTTTTTGGCCATTTGAACTTCTTTTTCTGAGATATGTCTATTAATTTCAGTTGCCCATTTTTGATTGAGTTTTTTATTTGGGTGGTCTAATTTTTTGAGTTCTTTATACATTTCCTATATTAGTCTTCTGCCTGAGGAACAGCTGGCAAAACATTTTTTCCCATTCTGTATGCTGACCCTTCACTCTTTTACTTGTTTCCTTTGCTATTCAGAAGCTTTTAAATTTGATATAATCTCACTTGTTGATTCTTGGTGTTATTTCTTGGGCAATTGGGTACTATTCAGAAAGTCTTTGCCTACAAGAGTCTTACTTATTTTATCTCCCAGCAGGTTAAATGTTCCTCTTTTTTTTTTGGTACCTGGGATCGAATTCGGGTCCTTGCACTTGCAGGGCAGGCAGCAGAACCACTGAGCTAAATCCCTGGCCCTAAATGTTCCTTTTTAAATATTTAGATCTTTGAACCATTTTGGTTTTAATTTCAGCACGTGGTGAAACTTAGGGATGTAGATTCAATTTTCTGCATGTGGATAGCCAGTTTTCCCAGCACCATTTGCTAAAGAGGCTATCTTTCCTCTAATGGTCCCTTTGTCAAAGATCAGGTAGCATAATTGTCTGGGGATGTTTCTGCAACCTCGACTCTGTTCTGCTGGTCCATATGTTTGTTTTTGTGCCCGTACCATGATGTGGGTTTTTTTAATCACTGTAACTTTGTAATATAACTTGAAGTCTGGGATTGTGATGCCTTTTGCTCTGCTCTTTTATCCAGGATTGCTTTGATAATTCTGGGTCTCTTCTGGTTACATATAAATTTCAGGATCCACACACATTTTTTGCCTTTAAATTTTTTTTTAAACTTTAAAATTTTAAAACTTCTACATCATCATAGTTAAACAAAAAGCCCCACAGTACACAATAAAAAGTAAGTGTCCTTGGTTGATCTTTCCCCCCAGATTATTAGATTATTTCTGTATCCTTCCAGCTATTTTTTCTGTTAGTATTAAAAATACTAATATCTATAAAGCCATTTAATATTTTAAAAACACACATTATAGTATACATAGTATGTCCTGTCATTTGCTCTTTTCACTTACTACATTCTATTTGAACATAGAAAAGTTTTTTATTTTTCTATTATAAATAATGTAGTAATGAGCAACCTCATTCACATCTGTGGATACATTGTCTAATGTAGAGAACAGGGGAAGGGGACGTTACCAGAACCTCTTCAGTGAGTCCTGGTCTCCAGGGAGCCACAGCAGCACACGGCGAATTACAGGAAAGGTAGAAAAATGAGACTAAGAAGAAGCTGAGCTTTCGGTCTGATCAGTGCTGCTCTGGGCAGCAAAGACAAAAGCCCCCACCTTACTGCACCTTTTATTCAGTACATCGGGAGAAACAAATGTAACAAATGAAATATAGAGTTCAAGAGTTCACATTGGGATAAACAAGGTGTAGCAAAAGGCTTGCAGAGAGTTCAGTACATCCTGAGTAAACAAGATGTTAACAGTCCAAGAACAATGAGGAACTGAGCAGATTTTTCTTCTCCCAGGATGTTTTCAGCTCCCAGGATGTTTCTTGTCCTGGAGAATCACAGCATCACTGGATCACTGAAGTCTCAGTTATGACCAGAGACCAAACTGGAGTTATTCTGTAGCTGGGCTGTAGGCAAGAGAACTAGGCTAACCAAATGATTTTACCCTAAAATTATGTAGCATTGCTCTCGACAGTTTCTGTGCGATAATATCACAGAATTGCTTGGCCAAAAGTGTGTACATTTTAGTATTTGTGATACTGCAAAATTGCCCTCCAGTAAGATTATCTCAAAGTAGACTCTCATCAGCAGTAAGTATATGAGTCCTTATCGGTATTTTGAACATGTTTTGAATCATATTCCAATTTTTATCCCTAGCCCACATCTCCCTGTTAAACTCCAGACATGTATCCTCACCTTGTACTTGACAGCTCCTCCTCAGCCTTTCCCATTTCAGTGAATAGCACTTGATCCTTCCAGTTGCCCAGGCCAAAGCCTTGGAGTCATGCTTGAGTCCTCTCTAGTCCTCTCAGCCCACACAAGTAAATCCTGTCGGCTCTATCTTCAAAGTGTCTCCAGAATCCTGCCACTGTTCACAGCCTCCACTTGTGCCACTGAGGTCTGAGCCACTATCCACTCCCACGTGAAAGACTGACTATGGGAGACTCCTCCCTGGGCTCCCCGCTTTGGTAATTGTCCTTCCACATTGGCTTCTCTTTCCATCAGCCAAAGGGATCCTCTTAAAACATGAGTCAGATCATGTCTCTCCACAGCTTGAAACCTTCCAGGTGCTTCTCTTTTCTCCCAAGGACCAGGGTCCTCCTTACCTCTGACTTCTCCCATAATCACTTCCTGTCTCTCATCCTCCAACACAACAGCCATGCTTCTGCCTCAGGACACTGGTGCTGCCTGGCCCCTGTGTGGGAGCCCTGGGGCTTCCTTTCTCCCTTCTGGTCTGCTCACATGTCGCCTTTCCCATAAAATCTAGCCTGGTCAGCCTATTTAAAATTTAACCCTGCCCCATTCCTGAACTCCTTTGCCCTGCTTTTTTTCATTTCCTTATTGTCTTCTAAGACGCTATACGATTCACTTCTTATGTTTATGACAGTGTCTCTCTCCTTTCCATTAGAATTTAAACTCCATGGATGGCAGGGATTTTTTTGTGCATTATGTTTACTGATAACTTCCAAGCCTTCAGAACAGTGCCTGGTACACAATAGGTACTCAATAAATATTTGTTGAATAATAAACAAAATAACAGAACAGTTTCCAAATGGGAGTTTTGATGTATTTGTCAGTTCACATATTCTTTGAATGTGCCTCCTCACTCAGATAAGGCCCCAAGGGTAAATCTGTCTGTTGCCCCTCACCAAGCACTATACCTCCCTGTGGGGTGGGGAGGAGGTGAGCATCCAGACTTTGTGCACAGTGACATAAGACTCACGGTTACATTTACAAATGAATACACAATGAAATCTCATCAATATAATTACAGAAACCTAATCCCATCCTCCCGTGGGATTACCAAGAGGCCCCAAGATCTGGGGATCGATTGTGACATTCTGGGTCCCTACATGGTCAGGAATGTCTTTCCATCTTGGTCTGAGGACCCTGCCTTTGTCAGAGCTGCCTCCTTTGGAGAGGCAGCCTTCACTTTTCTGCCTAATGCATTGGACTTGGGTCTAGGACCCTCTGGAGGGAGCTTGGGTAAGGTTTTCACCCCTCAAAAGCAGCAAGGGCACATTCAGGACCAAGAGCCTCTGTGGCCAGCAGGACATGGAGAGGAGGCCAGCAGGGGACTGGATCTCTAGAGAAGGAATTCTAGCTCTGGTCCCTCAGGTATTTATTTGTGCCAGATACTGTACTTGACATGTTTTATTTCAGCCTATTCCAAAGATAATGGCATCTCCTGATTATAGAGCTCAAGGGAGTGAAGCATCTCATAGCAAGAAACTGCAGAGCCAAGATTTCAACAGCCTCTTCACTCCCAGTGTCCTGTGACATGGTCTCTAAATGTAGGGAGGGGAGAGAATAAACCTCAGCCACCTCACCTACTCAAGAGTGCTAGGTTTGAGTTTCTCAAGGGAGGGGTTGGACAGGGCCAGCCCTGAAGCCACATGGAGCCTGACCATCCTGAAAGTTGGCATTCCTGGGTTGATAATACCCATGGGGGGGGGGGGTTGCAGGAGGGCAAGGGAAGTGACTTGAGGCAGCCCTGACCCCAGAACTAGGTCTCTTTTACCTCCCCCCCGACCTAGTCATCTCAGAAACCCCCTCCCCACTCCTCCCCCCAAGACACTGAAGCTGGCCTGGCAAGTTGGAGGTGGTGAGATGCCTGGAACTCTGCCATTAGAGAGCCAGTCTTGGGCATGTTTGGACCCTCTGTGCACTCAAACTAAGCCTGCCACAGAGCCCTATGAGTCACCAGGCTCCCAGAGCATCTTCCAGAGGTGACTGAAAGCTGGGTTTTGAGGAGGTTAATTTAGAAGCCTGGCCAGGGCCCAGCCCACACAAAAGGCCCTGGGAGTTAAGGGCAAAAGGAGAAGAATCCAGCAACTTTGTGGCTTAGTGCAAAGCCTCTGGCTGTGCTTCCCTGCCACCAAGCCCAGCATACACAGATATATAGCCGCAGCACACAAAGCAGAGCAGAGCAAGAGGACAGAACAGCCTGTGAGCAAGAAGATGGCAGATGGAGGGGGAGAGGCCTGTAGTGAGGGCTGACCCACGGGTCAACGAAGCTCTGAGCAGGGTGTGGCTCAGTACTCATTTCTGGTAGAACCTGACTGCAAAGGCCAGCTCTGAGTCAGCCATGCCTACCCTGCCCAACAACTCCAGGGCAGGGAGGAGGCCTCAGCTCCTGGTGTGGGCAGAGGCCAGAAAAGGGTCTGTTTGAAGTAGATTTAGGATACTAAAGGATGAGCCTGCTGCAGCCCCACGATAGGAATCTCGGGGAGAAGGAGGGGCCATGGTCCCAGGTAATGTTCTATTTGGGGGGTGCGAGGTGCTGCAGGACTCAGAGCTGAGAGACAATGTGAAGTAGGAATTATGACGGGTGTGAAGCCATGCCAACTACTGGGTTAGAATTTCAAGGTCTCTGCCTGAGAAGAGGAGTTGGGCTTGAAGAGGCTTAACGTGCTGGGGAGAGCAGCTGGCAGGGACCAAGGGTGTCAGATATGCAGGTGGGAGGCTCTGAGACTCAAGAAGGCTCTCGTGAAGCAGGACTTTGGAGAGGGGAGGGGGAATCCTTCATCCTCCTCACCCTGGGGCTGGGGGTCCAAAGTGAGGCCTGCCAGTGTGGAACTGTTTATTCCTCAACAAACATGGAGTAGGACCTCAGCTTGGGGAAGGGCAACAGAGGGGCCAGCCTCCCTCTGGGTAGGGGTTGGGGGGATGCACAGCAGATAAGTGTTCTCCAAAGCTCCAAAATGTCACAGCACTGGAAGACTGCCCTGCAGCCATCTCACAGCCCTTTCCCAATGCCACCTAATCCTGGTTGTGCCCAGAAGAGAAGAAGTTGTGGTGAGCTAAGCCTCCTCCCCCAGGAAGGGTCCAACTAACTTCTCCTAGACTCTCAGTGCCTTTATCAGCCCAGGAGGCCTGGGTAACTTCACGGCAAGAACCAGCACCCAGATCCTGGAAGGCTCCCTAGAGGTTCCCCACAACCAGAGCCCAGTTCCCAGGGGCTCCTCCAAGGGGTCTCGGGCAGCAAGATCCCTGGAGGTATCTGAGCACCCCATAAGGAGAGTTTCTGGGTCTCAAGAACTGAAGGGTTGTGTCCATGTAGGAACCCCTTGCCAAGATCTTCGGGTGGGGAGGCCACCCAAAGATGAGACCTTAAGGTCTTCCACCTCCTGCTGCACAGAGCACTAAGGCTTTGGAGCATAAAAGGCTCAAAGGTGAGCCTCCTGCATCTGCTTGCTAACCCCCCGCCCCAGTGCCTGAGTTAGAAATCCCCCCAGCAAGAGGGAAGGGACCTTCCTTTGGACCAGGTCCAGGTCCAGCTCTGCAAAGACCTCCCAGTCAGTGCCTGCGCACCCATTTTACAGAAGGGAAAGCAGACGCCCGGGCGAACTACAGCCACGCAGCAACTCAGCTGGCATGGGACCTTTCGCGATCCTTTCCTTGGGATGAGGCCGGATTCTTTCCAGCATCTCCCCAGCACCACGAAGCACCCTCAGGCAGGACCTGGGGTCGGCCGCCTGCAGTAATAACAGGGCCTGCGACCTGTGGGAGGCGCTGGCGGAGGAAGCGAGAGGGATCTGGCTATTTCTGGCCTGGGCACACCCAGTGGCCCCCGCCGGAGTTGGCCGGTGTTGCAGGCCCCGGGCTCTGCCTCCTTCCCGGTCCTGGGGGGGAGGGGGCGGGAAGAGAAGGAATTAGAGGGCCGGGGGCGGGGCCCAGGGGGGCGGGGTGGTGTCCCAGGCCCACCCCGGCCTCCTCCCACCTTGGTGCAGTCGGTTCCGCACTGCGCTGCGCCCCGACCCGAGGCCGCCTGCTGCGTTCCTGCTCACTGGAGTCCAGCCTGGAATCCCGCCGTGCGCCCTCCCGCCGTGCCGCCCGACGGGCATGGACCCGGGCCGCGACTTCCTGACCCTGCACGGTGAGTGCCCCGCTCGCGCGGGCGGGGCATCCTGCAGTCCTGGGCCATCGTGAACCCCTTTGCCACCCTGGGGAAATCTCAGCTCGCGGCTCCGGAGTGGGGCTGCTCGCACCTCCCTGGGCGTTCGCAGGCTTGTCCCCACATCTGGCCCGCTAAGTCGGGGCGCGGTATGGGTCTACAGACTTCCCTTTGGGGGTTTCCCCTTATTCTGGCCACAAAAGGCTGGGTTTCACGGAGCCCAGATCTCACGAAGGGGCTGAGGGAGGAAACCGCATTCACGAAAGACCGAGTTCTCTCGGCTGGCCCGGCAGTCCTACAGGCTCCTCGGAGCCCAGGCGGGCGCGCCTGGAGCGTGTTGGGCCGCGCGGGTGTGGCAGGGTGAGGGTGTAGGGGTGGGGCGAGGAGGTGTGCGAGTTTAGGAGTTTAGCGGAGGTTGGACACAGCAGCCTTAACAGCCCAGAGCCACCCAGGAGGAGCAGCGGACCTTCCTGGCGGGACCCGGCCAGGTCTCAGCTCCAACTCTCTGCTGCTGCATCCTTTGTCCAGCCTAGCTTTGTTTCCTCCCGTCTGGGTCAGCTCCTCGCCTTACTGTTGTCCCTCCAACAGAGAGGAACGTGGGCTCCCGGCTGCAAGGTCTGGAGGCAACCTGGCATCTCTGCTTCAGGCCAGGAACTCACCCACACTTGGGAAGGCTTTGCCCTCAGATCATCTGCCAATTCAGCAAACCTTGCCCTTCTCACACCAGTCGCTACTTAACTATATATCCCTGTCTTTTCCAGTGCCCTGGGGGTTGAGACTTTCTTGCCCACCACCCATCCATCTAAACCATACATGGAGAGAAGGGCAGAGCCCGCCAGCCCTCACTTCAGTCCCCCTAAAGATGTGCCCATTGACCAGCTCTCAATCAGTTTGTTTCTCAGTAAGACCCCGGGGCCCAGAGAGACCAGGTCAGGATTTCTCAAAGCCACCTCCTCCGGCTGGGTCAAGGGACCCCTGCCCCTTCCCTTGCTCCGACTCTCTTCAGACCAGAGGCATCCTTAGTGCCTCTGACAGAACAGTGGGAAGGGAGCTGGGTGCTCCAAGGACCACAGTGGAGACCGCCCCCTGCATTCTTTCTCACCATGCAGTAGCTAGTCTACTCTGCAGACTTCCACCTCTTCCCTGCCTGCCTCACACACAGACCTCCTCAGAGCCCTCCAGTTGCCTCTGACAGAGTGGCAGCCTCAGCTTGTTAGAATGGTCTCCATCCTGGGTGTCCGCACCTTTGACCTGTTTCTCTTCTGGGCAGCCCTGCTGTCTTTCCCCTAGAGGAAGACACATGAAGGCTCAGTCAGAGCCTCCCAGTCTGGTGCCATGGCTTGGCCATTCTGGCTCATCCTGTGTAAGGCCAGCCTCTCAAATGCATGACAGTCCAGCCCTTCCTGCAGGGCTGGCATGAACACTGAGACCCAAAGCTGTTCTCCCTGCAGGCCTGCTGCTTCTAGCTCATCATCCTAGATTACCTCCATTAATGGCCTTCTCACCACACTGCAGACCAGATGGGGAAGAACCTGCCAAGAAGAATTGGTGATGGGAGGGGATGGTCACTGCGCCCTGTGCTGTTCTAGGCTGTCTATATTTCCGTTGGAGAGTCTCTTCACACTGTGGATCCCGCAGTGCTGGACATGTGCTGCAGGACACTTTCTGGCTTGGCCAGTTGAGGGTCTGTTGCAGGAGTGCCCGCTGAGTTCCCTGTGTTTACTGGGGATTTACAGGCTTACCTAGATATTAGATGTCCTTTCTGTCCTCACTCCATATGTATGTAGAGGCAATGTTGTATAATGGTATTGATTCTGGAGACAAAGTACCTGAGTTCAGTTTTGGTTTTTTCATGTCACACAAATCCCTTATTTATTTGTGGGTCTGTAAAATAGAGGTTAAATACCATCTACTTAATAGGATTGAATAAGTAATATCTATAAGGCTGTTTATAATAGCACCTGGCATCCAGAGAATGCTGTGTTCTTGAAGGATGCCCTTCCCCAAGTTACCATGCCCTGTGAACTGCTATCTTCAGTTCTTTAGGAGATGCTGGGGCACCATAGAGTAGTCCCTAGCCAGGGAAAATGTAGCTAGAACCAAATTCAGGAATGAAGGAGCACTTTCTGGTGCCTCTGAAGCTCTCCAACTGATGCTACAGTCTTCCCCCAACCCCACTTCCTCTGCTCTCCATATTTTAGCTAGGCTTAGATTAGCTTCTCCAGCAGGTCCCGAGATGTGCCTGAAAGGGCATCACCTCCCAGGACTCTCCCTTCACTGAACACATTGACTACCACCAACTTTTCCTACAACTGGCCCCTCTTGCCCCACTTCAAGAACTGGCATTTATGAAAATGGACGGTAAAGGGACCTCATTTTGGCCCCAGGAGACCCAGGCTCCAATTCTGCTTTGCTTCTATTTACTGTGTAGTCCCTTTGCCGTTCTGGGCTGGTTTTCTCATCCATGGGATAGCAATTCATATTTTACAGGGGATCTTGTGAGGATACAACATCCCCTGGGCTTAGGACTAAAAAAGCCAGTCCCCCCAAGAGATAGCCAGCTCCCCAACCCCTCAGTTCTGTTTTAGAGGTGTCTGTCCCAGGTGTGTGTGCATGCATACACACACACACACACACACACACACACTCTTTGATCCACACTGCTCTAAATTCTTTTTGTGCCATAAGCCATTTTGACAATCAGATGAAGCATATGGACCCCTTTGGGATCATGTTTTTAAATCCATGCAATAAAGTACATAACTCAGATGTGATTCTATCCGTAGATCTTTGGGAGTTCCTTGTTCAAGAATCCCTGCGTGGTTTCCCTATAACACAGGATACCTTTACACTCTGCGCCTCCCACTCCAAAGGAAGAACTCCTTTTCTGTTTCTATATTTCAGCTTATCTACACTAACATACCTTGCTGGTTATTCTCTGTGGCGTGACCTTAAGCAAGTCACTCTGTGCTTCGGTTTTTTGTTATTATTGCCATGCTTTACCGGCTTTGCTAGTGATTCATTGTTTGTGCCTCAGTGAGGCCAATGGGGAACTCTTCAGAGGCAGAGAGTAAAAGAGAAGTGACTCAGCCCTCTGGGTCATGTCCCGACCTTGGCACACAGTAGGGGCTCAATAAATAATTGCTGAGTGAATGAAAGGGAAGTTCTAATGTAGATGAAAGGACCCACTGTTACCCCAAGCACAGTGGAAGCACAGTTTTGTACAAAGTTACAGTCGTTCTCATCTATATTCATCAAGGCAAGCCTGAGTTAATAGGCTTCTTTTAAGGTCAGCATTTTTTTTTCAAGACCTTTTTCAAGACTTCATTTGCAAATGCGTACACTTTGGGGATTAACTCCACTCAGATGGGGAAACTGAGGAAAGGAAACATGCTTACCTAAGGTTCACAAAGTGAGGCTATTGCAAGCTAGGTCACGTTGAAGTCACTGACCTTAAAATATTTGTGGGTTCTGTTCCCTGGCCCAGTCTCAGTCCACAGCTTTGCCTGCCCCCCTCCCCCGAGTCTCAGCTAAATTCTGCAGCCCACTGGGAACTTCTCTCTATCGTCCTTCCACCTCCCGCGGCCACTGCCAATTTTGGTGACCTCGGCCAGCCTCGGGCGGGCAGTGGACTTCCCGGCTCAGGTTCCGCCACACACAGCCTCCAGAGCTGAGATTCCACCCCTCCCTGACGGGATTCTCCAGGTCCCGCCCGCCGGGCCCTGGCTCCGCCCCGACCTGCTTCCTGGATGTGATGGCTGACCACCACGTCGCCTCCCAGGCGGTGGCTCCTGCCCTGAACTCCGCCTCCCGTGCTGGGTTCCTCCTCCGTCCCCCGGTAGGCTTTCATGCCTGTGGCTTTGTCACCCACCTGCTTCCTAGGGTATGGATTTGTCCCACTCTTCCTCCCTAGCCTGCGCCCACCTCGGTCCTGCCACTGGGCTCTACTCTCACCCTTTCCGGCCTGCGTTCGACTCTCGCCTACCTCCAGGGGACGTCTGTTCCGCCCCTGGGGCTGTCCCCGCCCCCTCGCGCTGGCTCCGCCCCTTTCTGGCCGGATTTTTCTGCTGCCCCGCCTCTAGGACTGCAGCTCCGCCCCTCCCCTCGGGTTCTAGCTCTGCGCTTTCAAGGCTGGTCTCTGGGCGGTTCAGCTCCCAAGGACCCAAGGCAAGCTTATTAGAGGCTGCACTGTTGCTGCACTGTTCCTGCCTCATCGTGTCAGAGGCACTGTGGAGGCATGCAGTGTCTGGGGATTGGGAGCCGGAGCCGAAGCCACTCCAGGGAGCTTTACCTGCGAGAGCAGAGCCTGAAGGTGGCAGCGATCAATGGGCAGAGGCTGGGTAAGGGGCATGGCGGACAAGGAGAGCTGCAAGGCAGCTGGGGGCTAGACACAGGCAGCTTGTCCTTGGGCGTCACCTGCTTTTGATTGGACTTGGAGCGTTTGTTTCCTTCTGCGGGGTTATGTTTGCAGTGGCGGCACGTGGGGGTGAGTAGTGGGGTTACCCTTTCTCCTAATCTTCCTCAGCCCATCCAAAACTCGCTGCCCTTTGTCATCCTAAATCAAGTCTGTTTACAGATGTCTAAGGCACCACTGGACATGTGGCCTGGAGAGTAACCGGGAGGACCGTGTACTCCCCTGGGGTGACTCACAGGACTATGTGGCCCAGTGTGACCGTGCAGATGTGTCTGTAGGTGCAAGTGTGACAGTGGATGATTCAGTGCTGACTGTCACGCATGTGGTACTGTGAGGCCATTGTGTAGTGATGTTGGTGTGTGATGGTGTGTGGCCAAGTGTGTGACATTGTAGCACCGTTGTGTCTGCATGCAGCCCAGTGTGATGGTAAGTGATCCAGTGTGATTCTGTGCCACTGTGACTGTGTATGACTGATGTGGCAGCGGGTCACCCCAAGTGATTGAGTTATTCTGTCATTCTGTGTTATATTTGTGTTATGTGGGATTCTTTGCGCTATTACTCTGTGGTAGAGTGTCCCTGGAGTGGTGACTGCATAAAGTTTCACAGCCCTGACCATGTGGTTAGGCAGCCTGCTTCTGAGTCCTAACTCTACCTTGCAACTTCCTTTAACCTCAGTTTTCTCATCTGTAAAATGGGGATAATGATTCTTCCTTCCTTATAGAGTTATTGAGGGATTAAATACATGTGCTACAATAAGTATCTTATTCGAATATTAACTATCATTATGGTGGCTGTTATCATTATCACAATAATGATGTTTTGGCATTGTGTGTAACTAAGGGTAACTGTACAAATCCATGTGACAATATATAGTATGGGGCTGCAGTGTGGCTCATTGTCTCTTCAATATTGTGTCTGGCATTGTGTGATTGTGTATGTTGGCGTGTGACAGGGTATCTGGGTGACTATATCCCAGTGTAGCTATGCACTGCTGTGGGTCCCAGGCCCAGTGTGTCCTCATTGTACATCACCCTAGGGATGGGTGCATAGTGGGCAGGTCTCCTGACACCCTCTAGCTTCCTGCTGGCACCTGAAGCACCCTCCATGCCCTGTTCCTGGCCACTTCCCTGGGGACAGCTAGCCTGAGCCGGTTGGTGAAGCCGTAGCTTCAACCCAGGGCCGCTCCCCAACCTCCTACAGAGGACAAGATTCTGCAGCCGAATGAGTGGGGCTGGATGAAGGGGCCCACATACTCCACATGCTCAGGGAGCAAGGGCAGAAGGGCAGGCAGCCCAGAGGCCTTGGAATCAGAAGGGCCTGCACTGAGGCTAAGAAATGGAGGCACCTGCCCAAGCTTCCCAGTGGCCCACAGAGCAGTGACTGTCACCTTTCTGGGATTCACATAGCCCACTTGAGACTGAGGTCTACCTCCTGGCAGCCCTGTCTGCAGCCTGGGGCTTATCTCTGCCTGACCACAGACGGGGTCGCAGCCTGGCTCCAGGACAGGATGAGCATGTCATCCCTTCATGGTGTTTTCCAGAACAGGAGGGTGGAGGTCACCCTCTACTTCCTGATACCCTCCCCCATTCCCATCTGACCTGTCAGGCATGGCTACCCTAATGTGTGCCAGCTTAGGGGGCGGGTGCTGGCAGATGGTAAGATATTCCTCCCAGTTGTACCTCTGCCACTGAAAGGACAGTGGAATCTCGCAGCAGAGGCCAGAGGTGGCTCTCTCTCCTGGCAACCTGGGAACTCCCTTACGATCCCTGTTGTGCTGGGCCCCTCAGACACAGCCAACGGTTTGGAACATTCTGTATGAGCCCTTTTCTCCTCCAAGCACTAAGAAGGAAAATGCCCACACTAAGGCAGAATGTCTTCTGGAAGTGGGTGGACAGATCCGTGACAAAGGTATGGGAAGCTTACATAAGACCATCACCTCTGAGGAGGCCCACTGACGCCTCTTCCAAAACTGTTCTCACTTCAGAACTGATGGGAGCACAGAGGCACAGAGGAGGAAAGAAGTACTGCCTAAAGCTGTAGGAAAGTGGATGGCATGAGTCTGTCCTCACTGGAAGTAGGACCATAGGGAAGGACAGAGACAGTGTGGTGGCAGAGGCATGGGGAAGTGGTCCAGAAGGTCCTATGGGCCCTGTAGATTTATCACAGATGGTATCTGCTGGGGAGCAAGGCCTCCTGAGGAGCCAAGCTTGTTGTCCCTTTGGTGCCTCGTATCTGGGCCTAGGCATCGTTGGGAGCCCATGCCTCAGAGCAGACTGCAGCTCTGAGGGCAGCAAAAGAGCTGGAGGTGGGACAAGCAGCCAGGGTTCTGGCCTCCTTGTGGGCTCTTGGCCAGGCCCTGCCTCGGCTTCTAGAAGGGTTGCACTGTGCCTTAAAGCTGCTCTTCCCTGAAGGGTCTCAGACTCAGGGCTCTTAGAGATGGGGGTAGGGTAGGAAGAGACAGGAGTGTCCCAAGCTGCAATGGCCTCGCTGATCTCTTCTGGAACACAGATCAGAGACCTACTCAAATAGACTCGAGTCAGGGGTGGGGGAAGCAGGGAAGAGGGATGGCAGAGATAGGCAAAAGGGTGCCACAGCAACTACAATGTTGATGCCAAGAGCTGCAAATGCTGTTGTTTCAAGACCTCCACTGACTTGTGCATCATCTCAGTTAAACTTAGAGCTCCCCTTTGAGATGGGTGCTATTATCATCCCATTTTATGGACAGGAAAGCAGAGGCCCTGCCCCATAGAGTCACTTACCCAGGTCACACAGCTGTTCAGGAAGGATGCCTAACCCTAGGCACAAATGATTGAAGGTTGTTTAGCTCCTTAGTGCACTGGGGTTCGTTTCCATCTGTCTTAGTCATTTTCTCATCGCTGAGACACAATACCCAACATCCCAAAATTAAGAGGTTTATTTTCATTCACAGTTTATAGAGGTTTCAGTCCATAGTCCACTGGCTCCAAGGCAAGAGCATGGCAGAGGGGCAGGTAGAGAAAAAGCTGCTTGCCTTGCGGCAATGGGGAGGCAGAGAAGGAAGGGAGGAGCTGGGGAGGGAGGTAAACCCTTCCAGGCCATGACCCCGGTGACCCCCTTCTTTCAGGCAGACCTCACCTCCTAATAGCAAGTCAGCTTTAAGCCCAGTGATCCAATCACCTTCTCAAAGCCCCCCACCTGTGAGTACATGAGGCTCTTGGGGGACATGGAGATATAAACCATCACACCGTCTGTGTCTGCTCTTTTTCTTTGCTTTGCCTGGTCTTTTAGTCCCACCTTCCTTCAGCTCATTCTGACCCCTATGTGAGACCTGGAGGGGTCTACCTCATCATTTAGAGTCTCGCTATTTCCTAAAGCCTTCATCCTCCAGCAACCAGGGAATCTTGAGTTAGTTGCCCTTCTTTTTCCCATTCAGCTGTGGGTGGGCAGGTCATGGTGAGTAAGTGTGGTCCTGGCTTGCAATTGTGCTGCTGTTTGCATAGAAACCTCAGCTGGTGATCAGAGAAGATTCCTGAAGGAGAAGGGGACTGGAATATGGGTGAAGGAGGGGGAAGTATGCAGAGAGCTGAAGATGAGACTCACGAAAACTGGGCTCTGAGAGGGCCCAAGGGTGAGCATGGCCAGTGTGGAGGTGAAGGCAGCAGAGACACTGGAGGGAGGTGGTCTCTTACTAGTATTGGCCCCCTAGGCCTGCAGGATGACGAGGACCTACAGGCCCTACTCAAGGGCAGCCAGCTCCTGAAGGTGAAGTCCAGCTCATGGCGAAGAGAACGTTTCTACAAGCTGCAGGAAGACTGCAAGACCATCTGGCAGGAGTCCCGCAAGGTCATGAGGTCCCCAGAGTCCCAGCTGTGTGAGTGCTGTGGGCCACAGGGGAGGGAGCAGAGTGCAGGTTGGGTGGGGATCCACTGTGATCCGTGACCACACATGGAAAAAAAGGCCTGATCGTTCGTGCAAGCAGGGCCAGAAATGAGGAACCAGGCTGCCTGGGGTCAGAAGAGGAGCTGGTTAAACTACTTTTAGGGAATGTGAGACCAAATCTGGGTTGGAGGGGGCAATTGTGGAACAAGGACCACAAGTGCTAAAGCTCTTTGGGGTTGAGGATGCACTGCTACGAAAATGCATGGGATAACCAGGCTCAAAAGCAGGGAAGGAGCTGGACAGGGTTGCCTGAACTCATAAGCATCCACCCATGCAATTGTGGGAAGGAAGCCAGTGGCGTGGATTAGCATTATAGGTGTGGTAGGCCAAAAGCCAGGCCCAAAGTCCAGAGGTAGATAAGGTGCTTCCGGGTGTCTGTGGCCCCGGGTGTGAAGGGCAGGGGGCCGCAGGAGGCAGATCCTCCCTGAGAATGGAGCAGTAGGAGGTTGGGGTAGAGCAGGGCTGGGTCCCCTCCTTCAAGGATATGGGCCTGAAGGCTTTCTGGAAACTCCTGAAAAGGCCCAGGAACCCAAGGCTAGGACAGCAAATGGAGAGTAGCCCTGCAATGCCTTAGGGAGGAAGCCCTGCTGTCTTCTTCCCTTTAATGCAGGAGTTCCCTAAAAATTCTGTAAAATGGGGTATTCCCTTTTGCATCTTTACTCAGTGGGAACACTTTGGACTAGCGGAATCCAGAAATGTTATCTGCACAGCCCAATATGGAAGCCACCAAGCACAAGTGGCTGTTGAGCCCTTGAAGTGTGGCTGTTGTGACTGAAGAAGTGAGTTTTTCATTTTATTGGCTAATTTGTATTTAAATAGCCACAGGTGCAGGTGACTACTCAGACTGTACAGATAGGACCTTGCAACCTGGGTTTCCCAAACCTCAGACCCCTGGAAAGCCCTTGCCCCTTCATCTATTCACCCTGACTAGGGGTGTGTGGAGAGGCGGGGCGATCTGACTGGCAAGTCTGTGAGAGCGAGATAGACAAGTGACAGACCCTAGGTAGAGGAAAAGCATAGCATGAGGAAGGAGATGTTCAGTCCCAGGTTTGTGTGTGTGTTTGTGGTGGGGTAGGGGGATCTAGGAGGGTGCCTTTTACCCAGGAGGCCTTTGCCAGGCCTCAGGACACTGGGCAGAAGCCAGCAAAGGTATGGCCTGTGGCCTGTGGTGTGGCCCAAGGTATGGCAGGACAGGAGTAAGGCAGGTGAGGAAAACCCGAATGAGTCCTTGGGCTGTGGGCTGTGAAGGCTTCTGAGCAGAGCTAGCCAGGGTCTGAACAGATGAGGCTCTTAAGTGTTCTCAGCAAACCACCCTGAACCCCCGCCCTACCTCACTCACTGTACAGGGGTGACCCCCGACCTTGCCACTATCTATGGTGCCAGACAGCGTCCCTCCCTGGGCTCCGGCCCTGATCGTGTGTTTCCTGTTAGATCCTCACCAGTGGGAACAGAGATCTTATGCTTGGAGTTCACCGTCTGCCAGTACATATCCTGGCTCGACAGTGTATGCCTAGAGCTTGGTGGGGGATGGGTGAGGGGGCAAGGAGAGGAGCAGCAGCTCCAGGCAGGAGCTCCCAATTGGGCTGGCAGGATAAGAGCTTCACACTAGGACTGTTATGAGCAAGGGCCAGAAGTGCATTCCAAACAGGAGACCCAATTATGGGGGATGGTGGTTACATATGAGTGGCAGCCCGAAGGTCTGTAACCTAAAGAGGTGATTAACAGAGCCAGGTCTGGGACCCAGGTCCGGGACCCAGATCCGAGAGCCAGTGTGCTCAGGTAAGGAACATGATCTGAAGAAGCTTTCTTCCAGGTCAGAGACATCTGAGACAGGTCTCGTGCTGCTTCCCTTCTTTGGATGACCCGTGAGATAGTTGTCCTCAACTGTATTTTACATCTTTGAAGGACGAGTGGAGCATCCCTCATTTCTCTTTGGCTCTGCTTCTTGCTCCCCCTATCCCACCCTTACTGCCCATGCCTGACAGCTTCCCGGACAGACAGGTTTTATCAGCAGGAAAGGCAGCTGGACTTTTTCTTCTGGACAGGTGGAGACATGGGTCTGGAGGATCCATTGGCCCAGGCTTCCTGTTTCCATTCCCAGCCTAGAGCAGCTGCAGCTGCCCCAGTGTGGGGTCTAGTAGGGCACAGAGGGATTAGGCAGGGATATACTCTGCACCCCAGATGGCTCAGGGCTCACATGTCCTGCTCCACAGAATCTGTGGCCTGGGCTGGGCATATGCCACACACATGGGCCTGCAGGTGCAGGAGGCACCTAGGTGGAGTGGGCTCAGAGAGGGACAGTGGACTTTTAACCATAACCAGTCTAGGACCAAGGACAGATGGGTGAGGATGGCTCAGGATGGGGATGGAGCAGGGCAGAGCCTGGATCCTGCCCCTGGGAAGCTCAACATGAACCTGGCTGCTGGGACTGGCTCTCAGCCAGGCTATGGAGCACACGAAGGGGTAGGAGTGGTGGGTGGTAGGGTCTCATCTCCCCCTGAAGCCTGGAAGGCTGGGCTGTGACAGGAGGGCCCTCCCAATGGCTTCCAAGGATGATATGATCTGATCTCTCAGACCCCTGAGGAGCACCCTCTACTCTGCCTCTCAGGGCCCCAGAGGGCAGGGCTTCCTTTCCTGCAGCCCTTTGTCAGGGGGCTCCATACACACATACACATGTGTACACACTAGGCAAGGCCTTGTTCGCGCTCTCACACAAGTACTGCTCCCTCTCCGTTTGGTGTCTATGCCCATACCCCAAGGCCAGGGCTGACTGAGGGTAGTCTGCTGAATGGTCAGGAGAGGGGCCTGGACTCTCTTGTAGCTGTGGGAGGAACAGGCCCAAGGTCTAGTACAATTAGGAGTGTGTATGTCTCACCTCTCCTTGTCTCTGCCTAAAAACTCTTCCTTGTCCTAGTCCTCTCTCTGTGGCTCTGCTCGCTCCACCACTGAGTCAGCTAAGCTGGGGTCCTGGGTACCTTTTCAACTACCTAAGTTCTGTGTCTCCCCATATGCTTCCATTCTGGCCACTGTGATTATCTTGTGCTCTGTCTCCACCTCAGTCCTTGTCCTCCTCCTTCCTCTTGGTCACCCTTCCTCTGCCTGCCTGCCCCTCTCCCTTCTCTGTAGAGTCAAGGCCTCAGCTCTGGGCCCAGCTGTGTCCCTAAAACTCACCCCCCCACTATGGCCTTGACCATGTCATTGGCCTCACACCATGCTCTGCACCCCGCCCCCCTCACCGTCCCCTTCTTGCAGTCTCCATTGAGGACATTCAGGAGGTTCGGATGGGGCACCGCACAGAGGGCCTGGAGAAGTTTGCCCGTGACGTGCCTGAGGACCGGTGCTTCTCCATTGTCTTCAAGGACCAGCGCAATACACTAGACCTTATTGCCCCATCGCCAGCTGATGCCCAGCACTGGGTGCGGGGTCTACACAAGATCATCCACCACTCAGGTTCCATGGACCAGCGGCAGAAGCTGCAGCAGTATCCTCTCAGTTGGCCTGTGGACAGTCCATAGTTGTCCCTCAGGCATCCCTCTATGGAAGGTGGCTTAATCAATTTAGGCTCCTATAACTAAATTCCTTAGACCAGTGGTTGCGAACCTATGACACATGTGCCACAGTGGGATGTTTGTATCATTGAAAGCTCTAAAAAGTTCGCCAGCACTGCCTTTGACTAACTGACTTATATCACAGAAACTTATTTTCTCAACCTGTAAACTAGAATTCCAAGATCAAGGTATCAGTGTGGTCAGAGCCTGGTGAGGGCCCTCTTCCTGCCTTGCAGATAGCTTGCCTTCTCTGTGTGTCCTCACATGACAGGAAGTGAGCCAGAAAGCTTTCTGCTCTCTCTTTTGTAAGGGTACAGTTGCATCATGTGGCCACACTCTCATGACTTTATTTAAACTAATTACCTCCCAAAGTCACATCTCCAAATATCATCACATTGGAAGTTTAGGCTTCAACATATGAATTTTGGAGAGACACAAATCAGTGCACAGCAGAAAAGAGACAAGGAAGGTCCATGGACCGTTCTTTACCCTGACCCAAGGCCAGGCACCTAGGCAGTTGTATGAGTCTCCCCTTGCCCCACTCTAAACAATGAGGGGACTCTAAACAATGAGGCTGAGGGGAGCACCCTGCTTCAAGGGAAGATCTAGTGTAGGACCTTGTAGTCATGTTTTCTGGAGTTACTACGTTTTCCCTCTGGTAGTTGGGAGGCCATGATGTCTTTCTGTGCTGTTCTTTGGGGAGTGATCATTTTTCCCTGAGCCTAGTTTTCAAGAAAGCCTGTGGGCTTAAAACAAAATAGCTTGAAAATCTAGTTGCACACCCATACTAGTTTATGATTCAAAGTGGTCAGGCATCTGTCACATATGGGTGAGGGTAGAACCAGCTCTGGGTCCCCTTTTTTAATTTTTTTTTGGTACTGGGGATCGAACTCAGGTCCTTGTGCTTTCAAGGCACATGGTGGAACCAATGAGCTAAATCCCCAGCCCCAGGTCCCTTTTTTATGACAACTTTATTGAGATATAATTTATATACCACACAACCCATTTAAAGTCTTGAATTTGATTCTGTGCCTTTTAGTATATTTATGGAGTTGTGCAACCATCCCCAGAATCATTTTCATCACCCCAATAGGAACCCTTATCCTTTAGCACAGTTCCTATTTCCCCTCAACCCAAGCCCCATACAACTGCTGGTCCATTTTCTGTCTCTATATACTTCCCTCTTCTAGACAATGCCTTATAAATGGAATCATACAGTCTGCTGTGACTGGTTCTTTCACCTAGCATGATATTTTCAACATCTATCCACATTGTAGCATGTGTCCATACTTCAGTCCCTTTTTTTGGTACCGGGGATCAAACTCAGGACCTTGCGCTTGCAAGGCAGGTGCGGTGCCACTGAGCTAAATCCCTGGCCCACTTCGTTCCTTTTAATTGCCTGATAATATTCTGTTCTTAGGGATTTATCACATGTTATTTATCCATTCATCTGTTGATTTTGGGTTGTTTCCACTTTTGGTCTCTAATCTGCTGTGAAAATTTAAGTACAAGTTTTTGTGTCAACATTTGTTTTCATTTTGAGTGCATCTAGGAGTAGAACTGCCAGGTCATATGGTAACTCTATGTTTAGCCTTTTGAGGAACTGCCAAACTTTTCCAAAGAAGCTGCACCAATTTATATTCCCACCAGCAGTATATAAAGGTTTCAGTTTTCACATCCTTGACATCCTTTGTTGTTTGTGGTTTTTGGTCTCTGCTTTATATGGCTGAAATTTTTTTTTTATTGTTGTAGACATTTGTGTGGCTGAGGTGGCTATTTTATTGTGGTTTTGATTTGCATTTCTTTGATAGCAAATGATGAGTATCTTTACATGCTTATTGCTCACTTGTATATCTTCTTAGGAGAAATAACTATTCAGATTCTTTGCTCATTTTTGTTGTTAGGCTCTTTTTAAATGGGTCTATTATTTTTCTTTTTAATTGTGATAGAATACACATAAAATTTACCATTTTAGCCACTCCTAAGTATACACTTCAATAGTGGTAAGTGCAACTTAACGTCCAGAACTCTTTTTGTCTTGCAAAACTGAAACTCTGTTCCTTTTAAAGGACTTCCCACTCATTCTCCCCTGCCCTCACCTCAACCCTAACCCATGGCAATCACCATTCTAAATTTGACTCCTCTAGGTGCCTCAGATAAATGGAATCATATGGCATCTGTCTTTTTGTGACTGGTTTATTTCAACATTATGTTCTCAGGGTTCATCCATGTTGTAGCATGTGTTAGATGTCCTATTTTAAGCTAAATAATATTCCATTATATGTATATGGCACATCTAGTCTATTCATTCATCCACTGATGGACACAGGTTGCTTCTATCTTTTGACTGTTGTCAGTAATACTGCTATGAACATGGGCATACAGATAATTTCTTTGAGATGAGATTCTCTTTCAGTTCTTTTGAGTATATATGCAGAAGTAGAATTGCAGGATCATGTGGTAATTCTATTTGCAATTAGGGGACCACTGTAATATTTTCCATAGTAGCTTTACCATTTTACATTCCAACCAACAGTATACAAGAGATTCCATTTCTCCACATCCTTGCTAGTGCATTTTTTTTTTTACAGTAGCCATCCTAATGAGTGTGAGGGGTTATAGTGTTATCTCATTGTGGTTTTGATTTATTTGTATTTCAAATAATTAGTGATACTGGAAATTTTCATGTATTGTTGTATATCTTCTCTGGAGAGATATCAGATCCTTTGCCTATTATCATTTTTATTGCATTTTTATTTTCCATTATTACATTGTAAAAGCTCTTCGTATATGCTAGGTGCAAGTCTCTTATGAGTTATATAGGCTTTGCAAATAATTTCTACTGTTCTGTGGATTCTCTTTTTCTTGATGGTATTCTTTGAAGCACAAAAATGTTTAGTTTTGATGAAGTCTAATTTTACTTTTCTTCTTTCATTTGTGCTTTTTGGGGTTTTGTTTGGTTGGTTGATTGGATTTTGTGACAAGGTGCAGTCCAGGCTGGCCTTGAACTCACTGTGATCCTCTCACCTCAGCCTCCTGAGTGCTGGGATCATAGGCATTTACCAGTATGCCCACATCATTTGTGCTGTTTGATACATCTAAGAAGACTTTGCCTAGTTCAAAGTCATGAACATTTACTCATATTTTCTTGTAGAGTTTTAACATTTTCACTGTTACATTGAAGTCTCTGATCCATATTGAATTTTCATATATAGTGTGAGGTAGGAGATCCAGCTTCTTTTCGTAGATATATAGTTGTTCTAGTACCATTTGTTGGAAAGATTATTCTTGTCTCATTGAATTGTCTTGGTAACCTTGTCAGAAATCAGCTGACTAAAAATATGAGGGTTTATTCTGGACTGTGAATTATTTTTCATTTGTCTATGTTTCTCCTTATACCAGTACCACAATGTTTTAGTTAATATAACTTTGAAAGTTACTGTGAGGAGAATACTGAGGGAGAGTTTCTGCATCTCCCAAGAGTAAAGTACTGGTACAATAAATCCTTACTGGAAACTGTTCAACTGTGATTGTATGATCATATGCACAGAAATTTATCTAGCCATGTAGAAAGTTAGAGAACATTACCAGGATTTTTTTTTAAAAGTAATGTAAGTCACTTGAATTTCCACACAAATTTTTGTCAGTTTGTCAGTGTCTTCAGAAAAGTCAGCAGGATTTTGATAGGGATTGTAAATCAATGTGGAGAGTATTTCCAGCTTAACAATATCAAGTCTTCAGATCCATAAACATGGACGTCTGCACATTTATGTACATGTTTTTCATTTTTTTCAACAATGTTTTATGCTTTTTAGAGTATAAGTTTTGCACTTTAAATGGAGGACCAAATGATTTTATTCATTTTGATGCTATTGTGAGTGGCATTGTTTTTTTAATTTTACTTTCAGACTGTTCATTGCTAGTGTATATCCAGCTCATTTTGAACCCTGTTAGTTTTCATTTCTGGGTGTTTCTGAGCATTCAGAAAACTTTTTTTTTTATTATTTTTTTTGGTGGGGGGGGTTACCAGGGATCGAACTTGGGACCTTGCCGCTTGCACAGGAGGCACTGGAACCACTGAGCTAAATCCCCAGCCCCTGCATTCAGAAAACTTTTAAGTGGTTATTTCTCAAGATCGCTCCCACCTCGTTTGGAGCTTTCTTCAAAGCCCAATTCTGTGGCCATTTTGTCTGAGTCACCCCTTTTGCACTGCCTTGTTCTTGGCAATCTCATGCCTTGTGCAGGGTCCTGCTGCACAGATCTGGAGCTCAGAAAGCCATCCTTCTTGCTGAATATAGCCTTCAGCATGGGAAACCTGGGCTTGGCTGGAGCACTCTGAACTTGATTGCTTCACCTGGCATTCTGCCATAATTACTTTTCCCATATATATATACGTACATTTTGGAAAATATGACTGTATCAGAATGAAATTTTAAAGATCCACAAGAGCCACCTCCTCCAGAAACTGCTGATATTTGCATTCTCCTCCTAATCTTTTTTCTGCCTTTCAATTTGTCTAATGATGCCTTTGCCAAAAATAGTGGCGCTCATGCATTGTAATTAATTTGCTATGTAACATTGTGTCATAATCATTTCCATGTGTTAGTATGGTCTTCATAAACACTTTAATGACTATAATATTCCAGGGAGTAGATGCACTATAAACTGTAAGTTATTCCTGCAGTGTTAAAATTTTATTCTAATCTTTCATTACTATAAGTAACACTGCCAAGAACTATATTCATAAAGTCTTTTGGTATTTAGGAATATTTCCTTACTAATAGATTGCTAGAAGTGGAATTAAATGAAACAAATATTGTTTTAGTCTTTTTTGTTATTATAATCAAATACCCGGGGCACACTAACTTTATAAAGAAAGGTCTGTTTAGCTCACAGTTTTGGAGATTCAAGCTCAGTTCTACGATGACATGGCCAATGGCATCACCATGGCAGCAGCACATATGGGAGACAGCCAGACAGGAGATGGAACAAGGGCACACCTTCAGTTGACCTAAGGACTGTGCACTAGGCTTCTCCTCCCAACATTACCACACGGAGCACCCAGCACTCTACACATGAACCTTGCGGGTGAGCCCCATCCAAAACAGCAAGTTTAAAGCTGAGGCCAGGTGTCTTTCCTAAAATTATGCCAATTTACCTTTCCCAAGCAGTTGAAGAGTGTCCCCTTTCACCCTACCTTTACCTCCACTAAGTGTTATAGTTTTATGTTTGCAAAGGGTCAATTTTTATTTCCTCATTTAGTTACCAGGGTCTTCATATTGCTTCCTTCTTCATTAATTCTTCCAAATCTTTGCTGCAAATATTTCCCTGTTTGCCAGAGAGATGGCTTTGTTTTTCATTTATTTGCTCCTTCAATTTTTTTAAAGTTTATCTTGTATTGATTACTCTGTTTCCTTTGTGGTTCCTTCTTGAAAACTGCTATCATTTTTTTTCTATGGTCTTTAAGAGGTTTCATTATCTTTTCTTGTTCTCCAATTTCTGAAGAATGTGTATGGAGCTCCCTCTTCGCTGGTTCCTTAAGGTTTAGCCTGAAGGGAGGGAGGACAGGAGTAAGGGAGAAATGGGAGTGAAATGTCCCAGTCATGACTACTTGACCCAGGCTTTGTTTTTGCATGTGATGTCTCCATCTTCTGAACAATGTCTGGAAATTTTCTGCAAATGAAGCTTTAAGCTCAGCTGGCTAATAATTAATGAAAACCAGAATGACATACTTTGCAATCTTAGTGGTAGTTACGGTAGGATAGATGGTAGTATGGTAGGATAGATGGTAGATAGTTGTTTGCTTATTTACTTTTCTTTATTTTCTAAATCGTCTATTGTAAGTCCTTTTTAGAGTAAGAAATATTTTCAGAAAGTTGAAAGATTTCAAAATCAGCAAGTAGAAAGAGTCCTTGATAGGATATAACCTTTTCCTTACTTCCAGAGAGGCCACCAGGTCTTGCCTGACAAGGGTGGGTGTGCCGCTATGGGGCAGGCCTGAAGGGGCCAGTCACTGTCTCTGGGGGCTTCAGCCTGAGCATTGCTCTGGCTGGACCATATAGGTTCCAGGGCTCCTGGGTTCTTTCCTTACTCCTTGCCCAGCTGGATTCACTCCTGCTTGCGAAAAGCCGACAAAAACAAGGACAACAAGATGAGCTTCAAGGAGCTTCAGAACTTCTTGAAGGAGCTCAACATCCAAGTGGATGACAGCTATGCCCGGAAGATCTTCAGGGTGAGGCTGGGTCTCTGTGACAGTGGAGCCTTGATCTGCCCGAGGCCTCTTCTGAGCTTTGCCCACCCGGCTGTCCTGGCTTTGCAGGAATGTGACCACTCCCAGACAGACTCCCTGGAGGACAAGGAGATTGAGGTCTTCTACAAGATGCTGACCCAACGGGAGGAGATCGACTACACCTTTGCAGAGGCTGCAGGCTCAGGGGAGACCCTATCAGTGGATCAGTTAGTGACATTCTTGAAGCACCAACAGAAGGAGGAAGAGGCGGGGCCTGCACTGGCCCTGTCCCTCATCGAGCGCTATGAGCCCAATGAGACTGGTGAGGGCCTGGCAGTCCCAGAGTCACATGGCTGGGAGAACCCCCCAGGAGAATACAGCCAGAGGGGAGGGGTATCAGCCCCAGGGCCTCTGGGCAGCACTCGATGGCCTACAAAAGCAGGCAGATGGGAGACAGGACTCCAACATCAGTGCTCCTCCCTGGGCCTCAGTTTCCCTCTTGTTCCTCTTTCAGAGGGCCTTAAGGACCCCTCCCTGAGGTGGCTGGAAAAGGCACACTATTCCTGCCTCCTTCTGTGTGTTCATTCTGGGGCCAGCTAAGAGATGTGACAGAACAGAAAAGATGGAGCCTGGCTGTAGAGGGGCCTCCTAGCTGGGGGCACAGAGAATGAGAGGAGACCCTGCTCTCCAGGGCCTCACAGTGTGAGGACAGAAGAGGAGGAGGCAGGGCCTCCCTCTGGGGAAACCACAGTCTGGCTGGAGACAAGACTTCTCCTGCTTCCCAGAGCCATTGAGAACCAGCTGGGGATGGGCAACCAGAGGGAGGAGAGGGTTCCTCCTTCTGGAGCGGCAGCCAGCACTGACCAGCAATGGTGACCTCCTCCCTTCCAGCCAAGGCACAACACCAGATGACCAAGGATGGCTTCCTCATGTACCTGCTGTCAGCTGATGGCAACGCCTTCAACCTGGTGCATCGGCGAGTCTATCAGGACATGAGCCAGCCGCTCAGTCACTACCTGGTATCCTCCTCACACAACACATACCTGCTGGAAGACCAGCTCACTGGCCCCAGCAGTACCGAAGCCTACATCCGGTGCGGTCCAGGGAAGCCTTAGGGGGTGGGAGCTTTGGTGGGACTCAGGACAGGACCTGGAGGATCCTAGCTGCCACCCCTACTCTCAGGGCACTGTGCAAAGGCTGCCGCTGCTTGGAGCTTGACTGCTGGGATGGGCCCAACCAGGAGCCGATCATCTACCATGGCTACACCTTCACTTCCAGGATCTTCTTCTGCGATGTGGTCAGGGCCATCCGGGACTATGCTTTCAAGGTGGGCGTACCCCTGCAGGTGGGGAGGGGATGCTAAGGGCAGCAGGCCCTCCTAACATGTGCTTGGGCCTCCAGGCCTCCCCCTACCCAGTCATCCTGTCCCTGGAGAACCACTGCAGCCTGGAGCAGCAACGCGTGATGGCACGACACTTGCATGCCATCCTGGGGCCCATGCTACTGGACCGGCCACTGGATGGAGTTACCAGTAACCTTCCTTCCCCAGAGGTATGGGGGGGGTTGCCCAGAAAAGAGGGCAGGAGACTGGCTGGGAGGCCAGGTGGGCCCTGACCAGTTGCCCCTCCACCCCTAGCAACTAAAGGGGAAGATCCTGCTGAAGGGGAAGAAGCTTGGGGGGCTGCTACCCCCTGGAGGGGAAAGTGCCCCTGAGGCCACTGTGTCAGATGAAGATGAGGCTGCTGAGATGGAAGATGAGGCCGTGAGGAGCCGGGTGCAGCACAAGCCCAAGGTTCAAGGGGGAGCTGGAGGGGAGGGGCAGCCCCAGGGCCTTCCCCACCCCCACAGGGCATTCGCCTTGTCTCAGTTCTCTGTGGCTGCCATTCAGACCCTCTGCCCCTTCTCTCTGTCTGTCTCCTACTGTCTCTGCGTCTGGGTTTCTGGCTCTCAGTGCCCACCCTGCCCAACCCCTGGCTCTAACCTGGGCCTCCCCACGGCCCCCAGGAGGATAAGCTCAGACTGGCACAGGAGCTCTCTGACATGGTCATTTACTGCAAGAGTGTCCACTTTGGGGGCTTCTCCAGTGCTGGCCCCTCAGGGCAGGCTTTTTATGAGATGGCATCCTTCTCTGAGAACCGTGCTTTCCGCATGCTCCAAGAGTCAGGTGAGTCCCTCCCTGCAGACAGAGGGTGCTGCCCACCTGCCTGACCATCTGGGCTGGCCAGGGCTGGTCCTGGCCTCTCCCTGCTCTGGCGAGCCCCACTGCTGACTGAACCATACTTCCCTTCAGGAAGCAGCTTTGTCCGCCACAACGTGGGCCACCTGAGCAGGATCTACCCGGCTGGATGGAGAACAGACTCCTCCAACTACAGCCCTGTGGAGATGTGGAATGGGGGCTGCCAGATCGGTATGAGCCAGCTGGGGCTGGAGGAGCCTGGAGTAGAGCTCCAGTCCTGAGACCAGGGGTGTGGGGCCTTCAATAAGAGGCCTGGGGACCTGACCAGGATCAGATGCAGAAGTGTGTGGAGCTGGTGAACTGTTTGGAAATATCTCCCTACGAGCAAGTCAGTGTCTGAAAATACACAATTAGCGCCCCAGCCCTTGGAGTTTTGCCACCAGATAGAGTGTTCATGGCTACTGTGGTGAGTCAAGTTGAGGTGGCAAGAGAACACTAGGCATTGAGTGACATTGGATTCTGCTTCTGACTCTCCCTGGGACCCCAGGCCTCATCGTGTCCTAAGCAGGCTGGCCACTAGGGCCTCGAAGCCACCCCACAGTCTGTGACTTCTCTGTTCTGCCTGCAGTGGCCCTGAACTTCCAGACACCTGGGCCAGAGATGGATGTGTACCAGGGCCGCTTCCAGGACAATGGAGCCTGTGGGTATGTTCTGAAGCCTGATTTCTTGAGAGACCTCAACACCACCTTCAGTGCACGTGCTCTGACCCAAGGGCCCTGGTGGGCTCCAAAGAGGCTCATTGTGAAGGTACAGCCAGACCCAGACCCAGGAGGGACAGGTACCTGTGGTCCTCCCTTCCTCCTCACTGCCATTCCTGAACCCTTAATTATCCACCACCTTTCCTCAGGTCATCTCAGGGCAGCAGCTGCCAAAAGTCAACAAGAATAAGAACTCAATTGTGGACCCCAGGGTGACAGTGGAGATCCATGGTGTGGGCCGGGACATGGCCAGTCGCCAGACTGCTGTAATCACCAATAATGGTACGTGCTGAGTCTGGGCTGGGCCCGGCTCCTGGAGCTGATGTCCATGCTGTTGATGTATGGTGCCTGTCCCTCTAGGCTTCAACCCACGGTGGAACACAGAGTTTGAGTTTGAGGTGGTTGTGCCTGAGCTTGCCCTCGTCCGCTTTGTGGTGGAGGACTATGATGCCTCCTCCAAGAACGACTTCATTGGCCAGAGCACCATCCCCTGGCACAGCCTTAAGCAGGGTGAGTATATGGGTGTGGGGATGGCCACACTTGGGGAGGCAGGGCCTGGCTTTCTTTGGGCTGAAACTGGCTGTGCCTTGGCACATCCTCCCTGAGTAACTGGAACTCTCCTCCCACCCATCTGCCTGCCAGGATACCGCCACATCCACCTCTTATCTAAGAATGGAGACCAGCACCCATCAGCCACCCTCTTTGTGAAGATCACCCTCCGGGACTAAGGCATGGGGTGTCCAGTGGGATCTGCCATGAGTGGGCTAGGCCCTGTGTCCACAACTGAAGAAAGGGCTGGTGTGGCCATTCCAACCTCTGGCACTGAATTAGGGGCCCCCAAACTGCCTTTAGCTCTAACATACTGTCAATGCTGCTGCCCCTCTGGGGTCTCGGGAGCTGGCTCAGTGCAGTGCCTCCAACTTCCTTAATTCCGTTAAGAACAACACTGCAGCCCTGAACCCTTTGGCCAGCCTTAGGTTGAGAGTTTTTATAAAAATCACATTGAGAGTAAGCCTGGTGATCTCTTTACCTGGACTCAGAAAATCTCCTGGAAAGCACGTGTTGTGTCCCTTCCCCATGCTCATGGGGAGGTCTAGAGAGAGCAGCAAGAAGCAAACCCCTCTGGGGAGGACATAGCCCTCAGGGTCACATAGCCTTGTTCCCTGAGAGGGGAACCCACCAAGTGATTGGGCTTGAAGCCGCATGTACCATGCCTGGTGCAGGCCACCAGCATTTATTGATAAGGGGGATGAGGAACAGGTTCCCCCCAGGGCTCAGAAGAAACCAGCTTCTTTTTCTACTGCTGCTGCTTCCACTTGGCCATGCTGTAGAAATCTTCCTTGGATTTCCCAGAGATATCTTGGAAGTCAGAATCTGAGAGATAGAACTGGAGGATGGGGAGAGAGTGGATGCAGGGACAGGGGTCACTGGAGCCCAGAATTCTATCCCACACAAAGTTGTCATCAGGGCACCAGACTCCCACATGTGTCTAGTGCCAAGGTCACTCCTCCAGCACAGTGCTAGATGCACTGGTGCTGCAGCAGTGAGTGACAGGGTCTGGGTGCTCACCTCCTTTCGGGCAGGGTCCACACCTGGGGGCAGGTCCTCAGCAGCCTGGTGCATCAGCCGTTCCCGGGGCAGATTCCCACTGACTGGTGAGCTGGTGTCACTGACACAGCTGCTGGCATTTGTCCTGGTGCTGGTGATCCTAGTACTTGTCCTGGGGCCCAACTCCAGCTCCTATGAGCTGTCCTGGGAGCCCTTGAGGACCAGCAAGGCTGAGGGACCTGCCCTCCTATTGCCTGGCCATTGGGATGGCCCAAAGTTGTTGATTTTCTGTCCAGAGAGGGGCTTCAGGCTGGGGTAGAGTGGAATAGGCAGCCCACAAAGAGGTCACACTGAACCCCCTCGCCTCTTGCCCCTGACTGCAGTGCTGCTGCCCACCATTGCCTGGCCCCTCCCGCTGTCCACCGTCATCCATGCCATCTGAGCCCAGACCACTGTGGGGGACATCCAGGGTTCCCAGTACTCACCGCTGTTATCTCAGAGATGGCAGACCCTGTTCCCAGGCTTCCCTCCATCACTTCTTCATGGGACTGGTCGTTCTAGGGGTAAGAATCAGGACAACTATCAGGACTGAGGCAGGAGGGGACCCACAAGGACTTGAGGATGAAAGTAGGTCTCCTTCATACGTGCTGGAGGCCCTTCACCAGAATGTACCCTCCCCCAAATTAGAGTGGGGCCGGACATTTCAGGCCTCACTCACCATCCACTTGTAGCAGTCCCAAGTGAAGAACCACCCTGTGAAGGTGGGAGGCTCATGGCCCTGCTTGACCAGCACAATGGGTACGGCCAGGTTCCTCCCTGCTGGATGAATCTTCAGGTATTCCCAGCCCCAGGCCACTGCCTCCTTCTGCTCACCTGAAGCTTTTCCAAGCCACAGGAAGACCTGGGACACAGAGAGGGGCTAACCTTGGGCAGGTGGACTGGCTGCCTGGAGCCAACCACCTCATCCACTTCCCTGTCTGTCAGGTGGCCTCAGATCCTTCATGCACATCCCTGGCCAACCAAACACAGCCAGCAAGCTGCCCACACAGGAATGTCACAGGCATGCATACACTCTGCAAAGCTTTACCAAGCCCCCTTGTGTGCCACGCACTGGGGATTCAACAGTGAAAAAACTAGGCAAAAATCCTTGCCCTTGTACAGCTTTCATGAGCAAATTACATGTTTGTCTAGGAGAAAGCAAAGAAGTAAAAGGTGAGGTACCTGACATGTTCAGGGAACAGCAAGGGAGCCATAGAGGCTGGAGCAGGAGCGAGGCGGATAGTGGGAGGAAATCAGGCCAGAGCTGGGCTGGCCAGGTCATGTGGGGCTTAGTAAGGGCTTGAGTTTTTCTCTGGGTTAGACGAGAGCCCACAGCCTCCTCACTAACTCCCAGTGCCACAGGCACAGCCCCACACAGGTGTACTGACACAGACACACACTCATGCGGCTACACACGAGACCGGTCACACTTGATTAGCAGTCACACACAACCAGCCAGTTTCACCACTGTAAAGTCACACAGAAACACAACTGCACAGATACAAACAGACCCACTCAGTCCCTCACACCCACAGCTGGTCACATGGTGTCCCCCTCCCCCACGGTCTGGTCAGTTATAACTAGTGTGGGCAGTTCCAGTCACTGGACCTCAGTCACGACAGTCACTGACAGTGTGACTGTGGTCAGTCTTACACACAGCCATATACACAGAGGCAAATGCGCAGTCACATAGACTCCTCACAGATACGTGGTCAGTCCTTCCACTGACAGTCACTCAACACTGACACGTGTTCAGCCACGGACGTGCAGTCACCTGGACTCACATGCAGTCTGAGCGTATGCAGACTACACATTTGGTCACAATCACCCGAGTTCCAGCTCACAGTCATAGGTTCTTGCAGTCTCGCTGCTGTCACACAGTGATACAGACTCATCCATGGTCTGCCGCTGCACAATTGCAGACAGCTGTGATGTTACACATCACACAGACTCACGGTCTTGTGTGCAGGATCAGGTGGCTAGACACACACCCAGTTGTATAAATACAGATACACCCCAGCCAGCCAAGAGTAGTTTCATTACCTCCTGCCAGGTGCCCAGGTCCTCTTGGCCAAAGAACACCACTTCTGTGAGGACCAGCAGCCCATCTGGCTTTGACACTCTTAACAGTCATGGCTGGAAACTGGAGGCCTCAGGGAACCTGGCCAGCGTGGGTAGCAAGGTTGTAAGGAGAGTCAAGGGTGCTGCTCCTCCACGGACTGAAGGGGTCCCCAGTCCAGGACAGGGAAGCAACTTCTCTGAGGTCTGACTTCTACCAAACCATAATTCCTCCAGGAGCACCCTGCTCCTCTCTGGTTTGCAGGGTCCCTTTCTGTCAACGGAGAAGGCAGATCAGGTGACCTGTCCAGCCCCAGCCAGCTTTGGCACAAGCTGCCCTGTAACTTTCCCAGTAACTGGCATTAGGAAAGGGGGTAGCTGGCTCAGCAGGTAGGTCCTGAGCTGCGCCCCCCCCCACCACCACCACCACCACTTCTGGGATGGGAGGGTCCCCTGGACATACCCCTAACAGGAAGCTGGCTTCAGGTCCAGGGTAGAAGGAGGAAAGCTAGGCTGGGTGGGGCATAGTGGCACTGCGCTCAGGAGACTTGGGGAGGAGTGTGATGCAAAGTCTTAGGCTGCACAGACACAAGAGCGCCCTGAGTCGCAGTTCCCCCTTCCCTGGAGCCCTCACTGCCTCTGGCCCTTTGCCTGGAACAGAGACAATGCAGGGAGTAGATTCTGCCAGCAGAGGGCAGTACTGTCCAGCTAGCCTGTGCATCCTGATCCAAGTTACCCAGGATGGCAGTGAAGTCTGGGCTTTGCTCCTGAGTCCTGGGGGTGGAGGGCTGGAGTCCTCGGTTCCTGTCATATCTCTCCAGCTCTTCATGCAACCCTAATTAGTGACCCACACTTTCTGGGCCTTGGTTGCTCCTCAAGGTAAAAACACTTTCCTCCCAAACCTGTTACCTCTTGCTGGGGTAGGGGGTCCCGCCCTCTCAGCACCTCCCAGAAGTGGGGAGGCTCCTGACCCTCCAGAACAGTTTCCTTGTTATTTGCGGAGATGACAGTGACCGCCATCCTCACCATCTCACTTTGGTTACCGTTACAGCCCTGGCAAGCACAGAGCTGGATAAGCCCTGCAGGAGGCCTACTTTTAGCTCTATCCTACATCCCACCCTAAGCTGACACTGGGGCATGCATGAGCAAGGGATCTCCTTTCCTTCCCCACCGGCCCTCAGTTTCCCTCCTTGTTCCAGCTCACGGGATCTGGAAGCCTCTCTGGATCCCGAGTATGGATAGGACACCCCCACCCCCACTCCGGGGATTAGTGTTAATCATGGTGCATGCCAGAGACCAGAGAAAACTCCAGCAAAATAGACTAGGCCTCCCTCCTTCTCCCAAGAGACTTAGAAGGAGCATGCTTGATGTTCAAGGCAGGAAGAAGAGGAGGCACCTTCTGCCAAGCCCTAGGGGACTCCCAGGTCCACCTGTCACTTTCTTCCTTTAACCCCACTGGCCTATCCTTGGTTGAACGGGAAGCTTGCATCTGGTGGAGGGGACCCATCCCAGTCTGACACCACTGTCCCAGGTGTGAGTCAAATGGTCAGTGCTGCAGGTACCTTCCCAAACCCGAGGTAGCAAGTATCAGCTGTGACCAGCAAGAAGATGTCACTGGAGCTGAGGGATGAGGCCTGAGCTGCTACTTCTACGGTCTTGGTGTTGTGGCTCTCGGTGCCTTGTACATGGAAGAGCCTCGTGGTGGATGCTGGCTTCCCCCTCCCATTGTCTCCAGTGATCTCCTAGAAGAGGGCTGGGCCTTAGGCTAAGGCAAGGGCTCCTGAGAACCACCTCCCTATCCCATGGGGACCAATCGCCTCAGAGCTCAGAGTCCCATTGTCTTCTGGACTCTTTCTAAATGGATCCTTCACCCCATCTGGTCAGGATAGTTGCTCAGACCTTGAAGGTAGAACACATGACCTCTTTTGGCTTAACTTCCTGGCCTGTGGTCTTGCTTTGTGCATATCCCTGGGAGCAGGGAAAGAAACTCAGGTAGGGGTCACCCTAGGAGCTTCCTGGCCTGGAACAAGCACCAGGACACCAGGGGCTGGAAAGCTGGGCTCCAGGCCTGAAGAGAAGGTACATAGCAAGTGGATGCAAGGCAACAGGCACATGGAAGACTGGTGAAGCTGCCACCACAGTGGCAGAGTGGACCCTACCCGGAAGACCACCAGCTGACCCTGGAAGATGGCAAGGAAGTGGGGGGGCTCACTGCTCATGGTCACATGCATCTGCAGCAGGGCTCCCTGGTACATGAGGTCCAGCTCCTCAGCATTGCAGATCAGTGCCTTGTCATCTGCAGTGGCCTGGTGGCCCTGTGGGAGTTGAAGGGTGACAGTCTGGTGCAGTTTACATATCCCATTCATTCTCAGATCCTAGTTCTTGGGCTTTAAGGTGTGCCCCACTTCCTCAGGTTAGCGCACCTGCCATAGGTACAGGATGTACTAGACGTGGTCTAGCTTCTGGTATGTGTAGAGGACAAGGTAGCAGCTGCCTGAGCTCAACTGGCCATGATGCTTGGGGTCCACAGGCTGCCTGGCTAGATTCTGGTTGCACCACATCTGAGGAGTAGAGGACCAGCGGCCACAGATGTCTCCTCTACCTGTCCTAGCCTGCCTGTCTGCACCAGCCAGAAAGCTCTCCTTGGCTCATAGGCATTTCTTATCTGTGTGGCCATCCACACAGGGCTCACCCCAGCTCTGTGCCCTCCCCATGCTTTGTGCTGGATCTGCAGGTGACCCTTCCCTCGTGGACCCCACACCGGTGCTGCCTGCATTCAACTAGGACTCTGAGTTTGTGTGTGGTACCTGGGTAGACAAGTGGTGAGGACTCTGGAGGCTGCAGGATGGCCCAACCCTTGTCCTATGTCCACCCCCAATCCTGACCCCACCAGCCACCGCCCTGGAGAGGAGCAGACAGGTCCCTCCACAGCTGCTCACTTCTCAGGCCAGGGCAGCAGGAGTGAGGCTAAAGTGAGGCCTAGGAGCTCTGGGGAAAATTCCCATCTTTCTTTTAAGTATCATTTTTTAAAAATGAAGCTTGCTTAAAGACTTGAAATGTAATCACTTCCTTAGAATTGTCAGTGTAATTTCTTGTTCCTGTGGGGTAGCCACACATGAGCCTTGTAGCCTGCAGACCCAAGACAAAATCCCTGGTCTGCACAGGTTGGCAGTAAGACCATGCTAGGCTTCAGTTTTTCCTACCTGCAAATGGGGATCACAGTGCCTACTGCACTTTGCCTCTGCAGGCAGGGACACAATGCCTGGGCATCCGTTAGCCATGCACAGCCTGAGAGCTTCTCAAGAGAACTCCAGACTAGGGCATCTAAAACCCTGACTTTATCAGAAGAGGCTAACCCAGACAACATACCAACCAAGAGTGTCACTTAGCTGGCAGTCAGGCCTCCTGGCTCAGGCCCTCTCTGCTTGCCATGCATCTGCCTTTGGGCTCGAAGCCTCCCTTACTTCTCCATTTTCCTGCCTCTCTCTCCCTGTCTATCCTCTCTCTCTCCTGATCCCCTATTCCTCTCTGTATACCCTCATTTCTCCCTTCTCTTCCTCCACCCTATCTCCTTCTACCCTCTCTGTCTTCTCCCTTCTTGCTGCCTTCGAAGTCTCTTTACCCATCCACTCCCATCCCATCTTCCTCTCTCCCTGTATTTCCCCCTTGCCCTTTCTCTTCCTCCTCTCTAGATTTCTTCCTACTTACCACCTCTGTCCATCCATATTGGGGCAAATGCAGAAGGAAGCTTGTATTTCTCTGACCTCAACTTGAGAACTGGGACCCAGTGGTTCTCTTCCCATAATCACACAGCCCTGAGGCCAGATGGGACCTGACCTCATTTTATGGAGTTATGGTCTCATATTATGGGCCTCAGTTTCTGTCCCTGTTTCATGGATTTTAAAACTGAGGCCTTAAGGAATTAAGGGCTCTACCTACAGGTCAGCCAACAAGCCAGGGTACAACTTACTGTATGGAGACTGGGAGTGGACCCCAACCCTGCAGCTTCTGGATACTGGTTTGAAACCATATGAATGGTTGACAATTTATGACAGTTTGTGTGTTGGCAGCTGAATGTGGGGTGCTGTGAGAGATTATGTGTTGGTGTGTCCCCATGAGTTGATGGTTGTATGTGACTGTGCACATGTGTGATATAGTATTGTGCAATTTCAGCTTGCAGTTATGCATCTGCTTGTGGCTGCACAATTACAAGGGGTATCTGTGTCCGTGTTGTCACTTGTACAGGTTTGTTATACATATGATAACAGGGCAGTTACGTGCCCGAGTGTTATTCTGTGTTGTGTGTCTGTGCAGTCACAGACTGTGAGTGAGTGGTTGTGACTGTGAATGACTAGGCACGACTAGGTATTGGCCAGCTGTTAGGGAGTGTGTATGTACACGTGTCCCATAGATGTCCCCAGTTGTGTGTGGATGTGCACGTGGGCGTCCCAGTCGTGTTAGATAGCTGCCATGCCTGCCTACCCCTCTGCACACATCTCCCCCATTAAGCCAGTGCCCCTTACCTCTACCTTCCCAGAGCCGTCGTCCACCATCCTGATCTGGGCCGCTAGTTCAGGCTGGCTGTGTAGCTTTCCCACATCCAGCTTTACCTGGATCAATTTACCTGAAGGTGGGAGGGAGGTTAGTGGTGCTTCCAGCTCTCGTCTCCGCCCCGCCCACTCGTCACCTTCCCTCTGACACTCTGGGACCCGCCCCGCTCGGTCCACACCCCTTAATTGGCCAGCATAGGTTCTTGGCCCCACTCCGGCCAAGCTCCGCCCCTCCTCTAACTCCTCCGCCAGCGTCGCGCGCGGGTTCCTGCCAGGCCCCGCCCCAGCTGCTAGGCTCCTCCCCCTCCACCCAAGCCCCTCCCGCCCGTCTCGCTCTTTCCCAAGTGCTCACCTGTCCCGCCAGGCTTTTTCCTGCCCAGATCTTTAGACCACGTCCGGAGGAGCTGCATGAACGCGGCCGGCTCGGCGCCGTCGTTCACCACCTCCACGCTAGTGCAGTTTGGGTACCCCTTGGCCTTGATGAAGCCCTGGGACGGGAGCTGTTGTCACACCTGCGGCTCTAGGGCCCTCTGCTTCGCTCCGTCCCCCGGGACTTCCTGCTCAGACTGCCTGAACTGGCAAGCTCAGAGAAATGTTAATTAACCAAGCTCAGGACACATTTAACAGCCGATGCTGTAACTACTGACTTCTCTAAGGTCCCTGAGGGCCCTCTCAGTCCTAGCCTGGGGAAGAGCCGACTATGACAATCCCCGCGGACCCGATCAGAGCCCCCTCAGCACCTCACCTCCAAAAGAGGGGGGGGCTCCTCCAGAAGCCTCCCCAGCCATATCCCCCTTACAGATATGGTGTTTCAGGTGCCACCTGGTCTCTCTCTGTCAGGGATCCTAGGGCAGGATTAGGCATTTCTGACCCCAGGGCAGGGCTCCCTCCCCTCTGAGACCCCAGGGTGTCACGTTCCCCAACTCAAACTGCAGGGGAGGCCCCAGGGTAGGCTACTCCCTGCCAAAATTCAGGGTAGGCTGCTTCCCTAATCAGCCCCCAGGACATGCTGTGTCCTTCTCAGACAAAGCCCTGGGGCCTCACCACAGCCCTGCTAAAGGCAGCCATTTTCTCCAGGAGGCTGGACCTGCGCCGCTGCCATATGTAGATCTTGAAGCCACACCGGTCCAGTATGTAGCAGTCCTAGGAGCGAGGGTGGGACTGGTCAGTAGGGGTTCAGACTGGGACTGCCGTTACAGGGTGGGGATGCATGAGGGGCCTGGGGCCAGGCCTTCCTCACCCTCTGAAGTAGGTCCTGGGTCAGTGGGCAGATCGCCAATTCTTGGACTACCAGGTCCTTGCCCCTCTCATAGACACTGGGAGACAGGCATGTAGGTTTGGGCTAATCAGCCCTTTCCTGGATTGTCTCTTCCCCAGCCCCCTTTAATACTTCCATATCTCTAGAGACAGAAGTGTGGGGCTAGAACCCTGATTTGTTGCCTTGCTGAGTAGCCTTAAATGCCTTCTTGACCCCCACAGGGCCTTAGTCCACCTTCTGTACAGGGGTCTCAGGAAGGCTGCCACACATCATGCAAAACACAGTCTAGGCCAGGGATTTAGCTCGGTGGTGCCTCACTTGCCTTGCAAGCTCAAGGTCCTGAGTTCGATCCCCGGTTCCAAAAAAAAAAAACACAGGCTGGGCCCAAGGTCCCACCTGATCCATCCCAGAAACCCACCTGATTTTTCTGAAGGGCCTTCTAGAGATGCTGTTATTGCAGTAATGATGGACAAGCAGTCCTGCACTGTCCCACCCAGCCTTTCTTCCCCCAATCCTGGTCACTGATAGAGTCGGACATTGGCCTTCTGCAGCTGGTTGATAGTCTTGTTGGGCATAGCAGCCTGCAGGCTGCCAACTCGGCAGCCCAGCACAGCTTCCATGATCTGCATGAGGTCACTGGCTTCAGCCTCATCATTCACCACACCAATCTGTGCACAACCACCACTCTCCCTGTCCCGGATGCTGCAGGTCAAGGCCAGGCCCTGGGGGAGAGGACCTGCAGTCAGGGCTTCCCAGGCATCCTCTCAGCCTCTCAGACAGCCCATCCCAGATCCTTTCTGTCACTACTCAGCTTACAGAAGCAGGAAAGGAGGGAAGGGAAAGCTGGTGTTCCCTAATTCCGGCATCCAGGATGCTACGACCAGTGCAAGATTGAACTCAACTTGTACCTAGTAGGTGCTTTCTGAGTTGTGGTGGAGGGCCCAGCCCATGTCTTGGGGTGGCCAGAGGATGGGCATCTGGAGGACCATGCCTCTCCTCAGGCCATGTGCAACCAGTTCCCAGGGAAGACACTGACCCGCAGAAATGCTGGTCTCCGGCCCATTCCACTGGATCATCACTTTGCCCAGGTCCAACAGGAAGATGTCACCCTTATTGAAGCTGTTCCAGGACAGCTCCACCTGCCAGACCCAAGGAGGGACAGAGAGGGAAACAGGTGTATACCTCTAGCACTCCTTAGAGGGGAGCACAGCTGGAGTGTGTCACTGGTGTGCATGAAACTGTTGTGTAACAAGGTGTATGTGCGACCGTGAAGTCACCTGTCACAACGTGGAGGCATATGTCTGTGTAACCACATGTGACCTTGAGGATCATTTTGTGTTGCTGCATACAACTCTCAGCATGTGTGACTGGAGGTAATGCAGGTCTGTCACTGTACATATATACATGTATGTGCATGTAGTGGGGTGTATGTATCTGCTTATCTGTGTACATATTCACACACATATCCGATATGAACACGTGTGTGCTCATCATGACAATATATGTGTGCCTCTGTGGGAACAGTGTACACCTATGGATAAGTGTAGTTATGCAAACAGAGACACTTTTGAGGACAAGAGGGGGCACTTCAATTATGCCAGGATAATAGGCAAAGGCTTGGGGTTGCATGTGTCCCTGCATGACCAGAGATGTATGGTCACTGGACTGTGGGTGACAGTGCAGAGCCTCTAGGGGACTGTCTGCATGTCACAGGGCTGCCAAATGCTGTGTGGGCTGTAATATGCACAACCGAAGGGTCACAATCTACATCGTGGACACTGTACACCTGAATGGTCTTTACACCAGATTCAGGCCAGATGGCAGCAGCATGTCTTGCTCTAACATTATCAGAATCTTCTATTAATTTCCTGACAGTTGGAAGTATGAGGCACTCTGTGCTAATTTGTACAAGAGCATTTCATGGACCAGAGAAACCCCTGGGATGATAGAAACCAACAGTGAGGGCATGAAGGTGACACTGATAATGTGTGTGAGAACTGTGCACTTCCTCCCCAAATATGCTACCTCCTCTTCTCCTGCTTAAAAGGGCCAGGTGTAAAATCTTTTCTGCCTCACTTACCCAACTGGTTAATGTGCCAGGGAGACAGAAGAGGAAACAGAAAGTCCAGGGAGCAATGGCAGAGATGGGCCGAGAAGCCTGGCTCTGCCTTTTCTCTTCTCCTTAGTCAAGATAGGCCACCTGGGAGCAATGATGGCTCTGCCCTCAATACTGCCCACCAACTTCCACACTTCGTCATACTTCATTCACCACACTCCGCCCAAGCTCAGTCCACACGTCAGTGACATCCTTGGTGGCCCTCACCTGGGTAGCAGACACATGCTTCCTCCCTATGATGTGCAGCAGTCTCTGGATATTGTACATATTGGTCTCCACATGCTTGAGGTCAGGTCCTGGGCCTCCCTCCCTGTAGCTGAGGAGGGAACAGGGTCCCATGTAGAAATACACACTGCCATGTTCAGGAATGGGTATAATATGCACATGCAACGCAATATATGCAATACGCACATATATGCATGGGGGATACCATGTGCCTGTTAAATACATGCATTTGAATAGATTTGAATGCACGTATGTGTAAATACATGGGTGCACACATGAGGCATGAATATGCATTTGTTTATCCATGTGTAGAGATATGGACACAAGCACATATACATACATTTAGTGTATATATGTTTACCCATGTGAATCCAGACATGAATACATAGAAGAAGGTAACAGCATATATGTGTGTGGCTGAGCATGAACATTCATGTATGTAATGTAAGTGTGCCCATCGTCAGGTAGACATGTATAAGGGATGGTGTGTGTTCCTGTATGTGCACATATACTTGTGTCTTGTGTGTATGTGTTCCTGTGTACACTATTTGAACATATTAGGCCTAACTACACAAAACAGAAATGATCAAAATATACTGCAATTTTTAATTTTAAAAAATTTGAAGCAATTTACAGTAAAGACATATTTCCACCAGAATAGAAATATAAAAGCAATTTCAATGCAGGATTGGTGTCCACTCCTAGGCCCAGTAAGTCACCAATTTATGAACAGGTTCCATTCCAGGAGAACGTTTGTAAGTCAAATTCATTTGTAAGTCTGACAAAGTGAGTCTTCTACACCTTTAAACACACATATACAATGCATATTGGTTTGCACTTCCTAGCGGTCCCCTCCACATCACCACTGCTTTCCCTCTTGCTTCTGGACATCCTGGGCTCTGACTGGGTACTGTACAGTATCGCATTGTACACAGCAGGACAACTGTGACAATGTCCAGCAGACATGTGAGCAACTTCTATGATTTGTTCACATCTACGAATGTTTCTAATGCAGGTCTCTTCATGCCTGTGAACGTTCACAACTCAAATGTTCATAAATTGGAGACTTACTGTACATACTCAAGAGAAATGAAAGAATTTGTCTACAAAAACCTGTATGCAAATGCTTGTAACAGCATTATCAATAACAGCTAAAATGTGGAAACAACCCAAATGCCCATTAAGTGATAAATAGATAAATAAACATGGTATATCAGTACAATGAAATATTGTTTGATAACAAAAAATTAAGTTAATAAAACATTCTACAGAACAAATAAACCTTGAAAACAGAATACTAAAGGAAAAAACCATACAAGACCACACTTTGGACGGTTCCATTTAGAAGACATGTCCAGAATAGACAAATGCATAGTCACAGAGTAGACTAGTCGTCACCTAAGGCAAGGGGAAGAGGAGTGCTGGAGGGAAATGGACATGACTGCTAAAATGTTTGGGGATTCTTCTTAGGGTGATGAAAATTGCTAAAACTGATTGTGGTGATGGCTGCACAAGTTGTCTGCTGTGCAAGCGCAAGGACCCGAGTTCGATCCCAGGTACCAAAAAAAAAAAAAAAAAAAAAAATCACTGAATTGCATACTTAAAATAGGTGGATTGTATGGTATATGAGTTGTATCTCAACCAGTTCCCCCCCCACACACACATCGCATTTAGTAAATGAGGGATAGTCACCCCACAACAGCCCCTCATAAGCACTGACTCTGCCCCTCTGTCCTTTCCTTCCCACCTGCACTCACATGACTCCAGCATGGAAATAGCTGTGGAAACAGTCAGACTCATGGCCCTGTGCTTCTCGATGCTGCACCATCTGGTCACCCAGTGCCTCTTGCAGGCACTGCATGAAGGCACCTGCAGCTCCCTTGGTCTCCACACTTGCCTCCTTTCCAATCCAGTAGTGCAGTTATCTAGATACTTCCTGTGTGGCCTTTGGACGCTGGGGAACCTAGGGTTCAGGTGTTTGTGTATATGGGGGCGGGCAGAGGAGTAGGGGTGGAGAAAGGGCCCAGGCACCAATACCCGGAGGGAAAAAAGGCTGAGGATTTCCAGAGGGTCACTGAGGAGACATGAAACAGGTGCTTTCTCCGACAGGAGATGATGAAGAGCAGAGCTCAGCAGCCACAAGGCCGCAGCCCACTGTCAAATGTGATTCTAGGGCTCTCTACTTGCGTCTCCCCAGGGCAGAACTTATGTCTGCACCTTGGTCTCCCATGCTGGGCCATGTCACACCCTCAAGACAGACTCCCTCCCTAAGTGACTCACAAGGAGGATGATATAGCAGTGCTCCTCAAAGAAGTTCCCATAAGCCCTCTCAGGTACTGGCACCATCTTCAGGTTCTGGGAGAAGAGGGCACCCAGTGACAACTCAGAGATTCCTGTACCCATGACCCCCACATGGAGGCGGGGGAGGAGGGAGCATTGAGTTGGGGGTGTGAGAAGCCAAGTTTCAGTGACCCCACACTCTTCCAGGTCACCAGCTGGGCTGTCTGATTGTGGTCCTCACCTCAGTGATCCATATGTGGAGCTCTCTTTGGCTGTCAATGGCTGGGAGGTCTTTGTTAACGTTCATTCTAGGCCAAGCAGGAATGAGGTGGGAAACAGAGAACAAGAGCCACAGTCCTTAGGTTGGAAGCCAACCCATGGCCACCTGTACTCTGGGCTTGCCACAAGAATTCTCCCCACCTGCAGCTCTCTATAGTCTAAAATCTATAGTTTACATTTAGGATGTCCAACAGAAGTCTGTTTGTGTGGTTGGAAGGTGAATGGCTCATGGGGGTGCTATAGTCATCAGTGCATTAGTCCATAGATGAGTTCAGCAGTTGAGTGTGCTGTTAAGAGTTGGTCATGCTTTCTAGAGGAATGACCTGGAAGGGTGTATCTCCCTCCCCTGCTCCTCCCTTCTCTCTCTGCTTCCTGACCACCACAGTGTGAGCAGATTTTCCTTTGCGTCAGGCCCTTCCACCATGTCATTTCTGCATTTGAACCTGACAACCATGGACTGAAACTTCTGAAACTGTGAGCCAAAATAAATCTGTCCTCCTTTACGTTATGAGGGTCAGGAATTGTGCTCCTGTGATAAGAAAGTGTTTAAGACATTCATAGAACATGACTTTCATTAGGAAGGCTCTGTAAATGTGCCCATGTCAAGAAACCAGGCTAGGTACTGAGGATCAGCCTGTAGAGGTTTGCAACTAGGGACCTAGTTTGTCTGTAGATATGCTCTTAAATCAGAGCTGACATCTCTGGACAGGGGCAGGCATGGAAGCCAGCAACACTGCAAACAGACAGGGAGTTAGAAACAGGCTATGCAGACAAACACAGGATCTGCAGTCAAGAACAGTCACTGTGGACAGTGGTAGTGTAGCAGACTGGCAAAGTCTATATCAAAATGAACAGATCCAGCAGGCAGAGACGGGTTCTGCACACAGGGACAGCCTCTTGAAATGGGACTCAATCCTGCAAAGATAGGTTCTGCACTCAAGGGTTGAGCTGCAAATAGACATAGGTCTTCCAAAGTTAGGATCAGCCTGTGTAAACAAATACAGAACCCACAGAGTGTGACAGGCTATGTAGACAGAAAAAGGCTCTGCAAACAGGCTTTGGCTTTGCAGACATGGATAGCTTCCCCAATTGCAACTGGTTCAGGTTCTTCTGATGAAAATGAATTCTGTCAACAGAGACCATCTGCGTGTACAAGGACAGCCTATGCCAACAAACACAAGTGCCACCAAGGGAAATTCAGACAGTCTTGGCAGGCAAGTGAAGACTGTGAACATGGCTGAAGGGTCTGCAAACAGTCACAGGTTCTGCAGGCAGGTAGGAGACTTACAGACTGGGAAAGGTTCTGCAAAGGTGGACAGGGACAAGACCTTATGACAGGGATTCTGCATAAGAGATAGACTCTGCAGATATGGACAGATATGTATGTAAACAACCTGTGCAAATAGGTGCTACATCTTGGCCAGTGAAAGCACACCAAGACAGAGGCAGGCTCTTGAACTAGCCAAAGGCTCTGTAGACATGGACTGACTCTATATGCACAATAGCTTCTGTAAATAGACTCAATTCTTGGGAGTCTGGGAGATGGGAACAGGCCAGAAAAACAACCATGATCTTTGTATTTGGGCTGTGAAAAGACACAGACCTTCTAAACAGAAAATTCACAGATAGGCTATTTTCAGATAGGAAAAGGTTTTACAAGCCTACATGGGTTTTCCAAGTGGACAGACTCTGGTCACAGTGATGGCTTCTCCAAAGAAGAAGAAGATCTGACGAATGAGCAGCATGGAGGTCAGTTGTGTGTGCAAGTATACTTGCTCCACACATGGGCAAGATTGTGAAGTAGGGCTGGAGAGCTGTAGGGCCTGCAAACAAAGACAGGCTTTCAATACGAAGGCAAACTTGGAAACAGGTAAAAGCTTTGTAAATAAGGACAGTCTCTGCTAACAGATGCACATACAAATGGAATAGAGTATACAGCCAGGCAAAAGCTCTGCAAATGGAGATGTACTCTACGGGAAGATCCCAGTGCTCCCAAATAGACACAGGCCCCTCTGACAATGATAAACTCTTCACTGGAACAAACCCTACAAGCAGACACAGGGAAATTTCTACCCAAGGGAATTTCAATAAGCTGTACAAACGGGCAAATGTCCTATAAAATGCCACAGGTGCTACACAGGCTGCAGATAAAAGAGAGAAGAGGCTGTGCCATCAGGAACACAGTCTGGAGACAGAAACATTCATTGGAAAGGAAACAGGTTCTGCTGACAGGGATAGGTACTGTAAACAGAAAACTGCTTGGCAAACAGTGAAATGTCTTTAGGTAGAAAGAGATGTCCCAGACCAAGACACCAGACAAGCTCTATAGAAAACGATAGCTGTGCACGCAGGCAGCTGCCACAAAATAAAGCAAATTTATACACAAAGCAAGAGGGACAAACTGTTTAAAGAGACCTAGACTCTAAAAATAGCTACAGGCTCCAAGCAAAACCAGCCAGACTCTGCAGACAAGACATAAACCTGGGTCGACTCCACACACACGAGGACTGTCTCTGAACACCATGGTAAATCTGACAGCAAGCAGCAGGCTCAGCAGTCCCAAGTTCTGGGCAGAGGAGGCATGAGGACCTTGATGGGTTCTTGAGACAGGGCTGAACTCTATACACACAGGCTCTGTAAACAGCCATGGGCTTTGCAAACAGAGACTTAGCTTGAGTTTGTGCTCTGTGGTTCTGAGTGTGCAGGGAGGGAAAGAAACATGGAACGAACACTATCTGGGGAAGTCAGGGACTCTCAGGTCTGTTGATTTTTTTTCACCTCAGCATCTCATGCTCAACTACCTAAGGCTTCCCTGCATCACTCTTTCATGAACACGTGTGAGGTTCTTTCTACAACTAACCCAAATTCTTCCAGGTAGTTAGAGCTGCAGGTGGTTATCACAGCACACAGCTGCCTCCCCCTGCACCCCATGAAAACTATGAATGTTGGTTTTGGTGTCCCACACCAAGCAGAAGATTACTGAAGGCAGGGAAGTCTCTCTGTCTCTGTCTCTATCTCTGTCTCTAACTCTGTCTCTGCATCTCTCTCTCTCCCTCTCTCTCTCTCTCCCTTCTCTCTCCTCCCTCCCTCCGTCTCTCACTTCCCTTGCTGTCAGCACTGGGATTGAACCCAGTACTGAGCTACTCCCCCATCCTTTTTTATGTTTTCTAAATTTTGAGACAGGCTGGGCTCAAACTTTCCATCCTCCTGCCTCAGCCTTCCAGAGTGGTGGGATTACATACATGCACTAGGAAATGGTTGCTGAAAAGCATGTTGCCCTGTGACCAACTGAGTGAACAGCAGTGGAGAAGGGAGTTACCCATACACTCTGACTGCACCTACCATGCTCCTAACAGTTAATGGCTCACTGGTGTGACAGGCAGATACAGTGGCCACAAAACGGCGATCTAAAGCAACAGAAAGTCTGATGCCATGATAGTGGGTAGTGACATAAGATGGTGACCCTGCAGCAGAACACTGAAGGACAAGCAGAAACAATGACCAGTGGCAAGGACCAAGAACTAGGCAGGAAGTGACTTGAGGTATAGACAGACAGGGGCTGTGGGATATAACTCATGTTCGGCAGCCTCAGGTGACAGGAAGACCACGGACTAGCTTTGGGATAGTGAAAGTGAGGGTCCATGTGGGATAGGAAAGTTAAACTGGAAGCCAGAAAGTTGGGACTAAGCTAGTTTCACTGGGAGGGGGCAGCATAACCCCTAGGAGGCTGGGAAGGTGTCCCATGTCTAGTTTCATCCTGGGAAGCCAGACTCTCAGGCTGCCAGGGCTGAGGCCCCATTTCCAAGTCTCTGTGTTCACTGTTTCCAACTGGGTTTGAGGGCAGTTGGGGGAAAGGGATGTTCAAAGAGTGGGAGTGCCCTGTCTCCCCTAACACCCTCTTGTTTCCTCCAGGCTGTCCATTTCTCCTCAGGGGCCTGGCCCTTCCCCTGAGCACCTGTCCCAGACCCACAAGCCCTCCCACCCACCAATGTGTCCCCTTTCCCTTGTGGACTCCCTTCTGTAGCCTCCTCTAGCGGGGACCTCCACCCTGTGTCTTCTCTCTCTCTCCTGGAAGCCTCTTTTCTTCCCTAGGGCCCATTTCTCCCAAGTGCCCCCTTTCTCTTCCAGTGCCCCTTCTCTCCCTGTGGCCCCCCTTCCCAGGCTCCTCCTCCTCCTCTAGCCTCTCCCTCCTCTCACCTAGGTTTTCCTCTCCCCACCAGGTGCTCCCTTCCTCCTCTGAAGGGCCCCTTCACCCTCCAAGAGCCCCTTCCTGACCCCAGGTGCCCCTCTTTCTCTGCAGTGAGCCCTGCCTTACTTCCTCCTCAGGTACCTGCACAGTGCCCGTCGTGATGTTACTATGCTCAACTTCCAGTGAGGAGAGAGGGGGCTGCCAGCGGGAGGGGGAGGAAAAGGGGGGCTGGGGAGGGGGCTCAGCCACACAGACTCTGAGTATGACAGTCACACAAGCTCTGGCTTTCTTCTTCTTGGGCCGGCAACCACAAGTGCCCAACCCCCACCAGTCCTCTTACCTTCCGAGCTGCTGTAGGTCCCCCGCTTCTGCCAGCCTCTGCTCTGTAATGCTGAGCCTGGGACTCTGTGCCTCCCACCCTGGGCATGGAACAGCCCTCTCCTCCTCACTGGTTCGGTTCCCAGCCCCCTCTTGCTCAGGCCTACCTGCTGGAACCTGCTCCTGTGCCTTTGCCCTGCCTGTGGGCGGTGCTGGGCCTGGCAAGGTGCCGGGCTCTGCTTACTGTAACTCAATCCCAGTTCCTGCCCTGCAGGACACACCACACCCCTTAGTGCTCAAAGGGCTGGACATTCAATCTTAATCAATGTGTTAATCAGTCAATAAATACTGACAGAGCTGTCTAGAAGCCAGCCCCCTCCCCAAGGGCTGTCAGGCTCACCTCATTTTCTGGGTACCAGTGGCCAGAGAAAGTCTCTGTTACTGGGGTGGGAGAGTCTAGGAACTGAGTCAGTACAATCTACAGCCAGTGTATGCCTGCACTTAATAGACATGGTTGTGGTCCCAGTGTGCGGAGGGATGGTTGCATCAAAGGGTACTTGGTCCCTGTGTGTTCCTGTGCCACAGTGTGCCCATCTGGTCCCCACTTGTGACACTGCTTATCTCAACAGTGTGACTGGCTCTGTCTGTGCATACCCCATCACCTGCCTTCTTTGGCCCCATGCCCAGGAAAATTCTGTGCCCTCATGTCTTCCTACTTGCCCACCCCTTTTTCCTCCTCCGCCACTCTACAGGTCTCTGTTCTCACATTCCCTGCATATGGCTCTTTCCTAGGTCATCAGTGGGGATTGGTTGTCACTATCTTCCCTCTCACTCCAGCTGTCTCCTGAGGGGCCTCTAAATGTCAGCAGCGCAGAGCTCAGGGCTTAGTTACTGTCCCTTTTCTAGTTTCCTTCCCAGTTCCAGTCCCAAGGGTGTGAATGCCGTGGGAATGCTAGTGTCTCTCTGACTCTAACTCCCATTCCCGGTCCCCACCTCCAGCCTCAGTCTCCTCCATCCAACTGTTGGTGCATCTCTCCTGGTATGTCCACCTCAGGCTTCTCTCAGATCTGTCTTCGCTGAGGCTCAGGAACAAGGTCAAGGAACTGGGAGCTTGCCTATTTCTCTCATTTCCCCCACACTCACAGGGCAGCCACTGGCCAGAGTGGGGCTGGTTCCTCACCGGTCCTAGCCAGAACTCCTGACTCCTGCCCTGCTCTAGGAGTATTCTGCTGCCAGTGGGAGCTGATGCCACCCTCTTTGACTCTTGGCCTCCTTGGCTCAACTTTCAACCTTTTAGAGCAGCTGGAGGGGCTTTCTTTCCCTAAATTTTAAAAAATTGTGGTAAAAGATCCCTATGGCCACCAAAATCCAGGAATGTTCAAGTCCCTTACGTACAATGAAGTAGTATCTGCATGTAACCTCTACACACTTTAAGTCATCTGTAGCTTACTTATAACCAAATCCAATTTAAGTACTACGTAGTGTTATACTGTATTGTTTAGAAAATAATGATAAAGAAAAATGACCGTACAAGTTTAGTACAGACACAATATTACCCAAATATTTTCAATCCAAGGTCAGTTGAATCCACAGATGTGGAACCTGCAGATTTGGAAGGCTAACGGCACACTTCAAATTTGCTCTCCTAAATATTTCTAAGTGTACAGGTCTGTGGCAGTAAGGACATTCACCACCACTACCATCCAGCTCTGGAAGGTTCCATCACACTGGAAACTGGAACTCTGCACCCACTATGTAACAACTCCCCACTCTCCTCTCCACCACTCTGCCTTCTGTCTCTAGGATTCTGACTAGCTAGGGTGAAGCCCCTCACCTCAGAATCTGACACTTGGTCGAATTAATCTGCCTCTGCCGCAAAGCTTCCAGGCTAAAGCCAGAATGAAGCCTCAGACTCCTCTCACCTTCCTCCTGCTGCATCTGCTGTCACTCCCTCCACTGCAGTGTTTTTGTTCTTCATCTTTCTTGAAGACACCCAGTTCCTTCTGGTCTCAGCTTTGCTCATTTTCCTGCCAGGAGGCTGCTCCTGTTCTGTGGGCATCTAGGCCTCAATCTAGGTGTACCTCCCTCCCACCTTCACCCAGGCACTCTCCCTCCCCAGCCATTTCCTTGTCTTCTCATATTCTAGCTTTTGGAGCCTTGCTTAGGGTTTGGACCCCAGTGGAATGTGAGCTTCCTGTGGGCAAAGTCACTGCCATATCTGAACAGTGCTGGTACACTGTAGTTACTTAGTAAACATTTGCTGACATGTTCCTGTGGCTTGTGCCTGGCTCAGTGATGTGTGTGTGTGTGTGTGTGTATATCCTTTGTGGGGCTCTGGCTCAAAGCAGGACTCACAGCTGAGTTACAGCTGTTACCTTGTCTTCTCCAGAGTCAGGTTCCAGTCCTTGCTCCAGTGCTCACTGGCTAAGTGACTTTAGAGATGATTCTTGTGCTCTTTCTGAGCTGACATTTCCTCCCCTGAGATGCCACGGGGGTGACATCCCTCCAAGTCCCATTTTGGCCAGGACCCCCAACCCCAGCACGATCTAGCCTCTACTGCTTAGTAGACCTCTCCATGCTCGCTCCCCTCAAAATCCTCTGGGTCCCTGGATGGAGACGACACTGCCTGACCAGAACTGCCCCAGAGATGGCAGGGGAGTCTGGGGCCTGGCCCTCCGTATCTGGGTGGACAATCTCTGGCTTGTGGCTATCCTGCCATGGCTCAGAGAGAGGACACTGAGACCCAGGGTAGGTTCACAGACATTACAGAATGAGGCGGTGGGGTGCCCAGCCTCTCTCTCTCCTCCCTCAGAGTAGGAAGGTGTTCCCTTGCCACTCCCCCTGCTCCACCAGCCTCCCGTGACATCCCATTTCCCCTCCCCAGTCCTGGAGTCAGACTGTCTCTGAGCTGGGCTTGCCTGGCTAGCATGATCCTGTTGCTGAATCCCTCATCTCACTGACCTCCCACGTGACCCTGGCCACTCCGATCCAGCAGGTTCTCAGGGACCAGTAGCTACTTTGTTCCTGCACACTTGTCTCCTAAGGCCCAACCACTCCTTGTCAATATTGACCCAGGTGAGGGAGTAGGCCCAGGTGGACCCCACCACTCTAGGCTCCACTTCCAGCCATCCCAGCTCTAGCTCCCACCTCGACCTGGTGTCAGAGCTCATCTCAGTCCCTCCCCAGCAGATGCAGAACATTGCCACTCCTGCATCCCAGGGACATGGGGAGGGAGGAGGTGCTGACTTCAGTCCTGAGGCCCACTGCCTGCAGTCACCCTGGCCCTTCCCCTGAAGTAGGCAGAGCACCCAGGGGCTCCCAGGTCTGGCTGCAAGCTGTAGACCAGGCAGTGATTCATTCCACTTGGGAAGGACACCCTGAGGATACTGTGGGAACCCTAGAGTGCTAGGGCAGATCAAAGACGAAACTGCCAGGAGGCACCACTGCCCTGCCACCACAGCAGGGGCTGTGTGGTACAACAGGACACAGCTTGGGCCAGAACAGTCACCTACATCTCAGGGAGGGAACACAGCTGTGTTCTGCTCCTGGTGGACACTGCTGTGGGCTCCAGGGTGCAGTGGGGGTATACACTCTGGTCTCTGTGTCCATGTAAGAACAGGGTGCTGTCAGCCAGTGAGAGCTTTTACCAGGCACTTTCCTCCCCCTGGCCTTGGGAAAGGCTCCCAGTGTCCAGCTGGGGCTTTCTCTGTTCTTTTCTGGATTTCCCTAACTTTTAGCAATGAACATATATGACAGATCTTTCAGAGAAAACAACACATTTCAATCCCCTAAAGTCCCCATAGCTCCTTTGCTATTCCTAAGCATCAGGCCTGGAGCAGTTTTGAGGAGCTTGCTCTTCAAACTGTGGGCCGTTAAGGGTAGTTCTCGGCCTTCACCACACACTTGCATCATTGGGGCACTTAAAAGCATGATGCAAGCCACCACCCTAGGATACCTGAATTTAAGTAGTGGTGGTAGTGGACTTAAGAGATCCATTTTTGTTGTTATTGAACTGAGGATTGAACCCAGGGCTCTGCACTGAGTTACAGCTGTAGTCCTTTTTATTTTTTGAGACAGGATTTCAATTAAATTGCCCTGGCTGGACTTGAACTTATGATCTTTCTGCCTCAGCCTCCCAAAATATTGGGATTGCAGGTGTGTGCACAATCTGTATCTTTAAAAGCTCTCAGGTGATTCGTGTGTGTGTGTGTGCTGGAGCTGGAGGTGTAAGAGGTAAACATCACTGGGGTGCACATCCTCTACCTGATTGGTGTGTGGGAGGCTGTTGATCTGTTCTCAGAGGTCGGGCTGGTGACTTTGCCAGTTGGTGGCTCTGGGCTTCGAGCAGCCTGCAGATTCACAGCTATTGGTATCTCTAGCGCAGCATAAGAGATTCACCACTCAAACACTCCCAGTTACTCTGGGGACTCTACACATGCCCAGTGCATTCCTTATTCATAAGCTCAACAGACTGGCCATCAGATACTGTACCATGGTTCCAAGGCTGCCTTTTCCCAGCCTCCTGGTGTCCTCCTGTTTGGTCCTATAATACAAATGATCTTTGCTCAAACTAGAAACATTGGGAGGGGAAATTTCAGTGTGCCCAAGTCTCTCATAACTGCACTCTTGATGACCTGTTTCCTTTTCTCCCATCTGTGGAGTCTCCCTACGACACCTGTCTCAGGGCTGCCACAATTTACAGCCATTTATTGCTTGTACGCTAAGGTGTGAAGCAGGTGGGGGTATGGGGTTGATGCCAGAGAAGGAGAGAGGAGGGTGAGAGAAAGGAGTAGCATGAAGGAAAGACAGTGGCAGAGGACATAGCCAAGGAATGAGAATCAGGGAAGCTGGACTGACTTCTCTCTGGTGAGCCAGCTGCTCCACTCTGAGGAGAGGGTACCTAGGGCACAGCACAGACTATCCGTGGCTACAGAGACTGCATCCTGGGTGGCTGGGGATGAATATATAGTTGTTCCTTGGTGTCTAAGGCAAATTTGGTGTATGACCCCCTTGGATTCCAAAATTATGGATGCTCTAGTCCCGTAAATAAAATGTTGTCCTTTTTGCATATGATCTCTTGTTTGTAACACCTAATATAAATGCTGTGTAAATAGTTGTTACACTGTTTAGGAAATCATGACAAAAAATCTGTACATGTCCAGGACTGATGGGATTTTTATCCTGAGTATTTCTGATGTGTGATCAGTCTGATCCGCACATGTAGAACCCTGGGATATGGTGGGTCAACTATACACGCTGGCAGAACCCAGGTATCCGAGGACAGATTGCAGAGCTTTGTCTCAGAGGCTATGGTTTTCTCATCCACAAAATGAGGATGTGATCTGTCTGAAGAGATCACGGACACTGGTGTTCTGGTATCTGAATTAGGTGTAATTATGAGTCAGGAGATTGGGGAAGCCACGTCCATGTCCCTGCCAGGAGTCTTGAGCAGAGGAGCCTTGAAGCTCTTCTTACCTTCATGAACACAGGCAGTCTGAGGATGATGCTTATAGGATGTCTTGCTGTGAGAAAGCAATCTGCTATATCCATAGTCTTTTACTGATTCCTTGGTCTTGCTGCTTCTGGTAATGACATCATCTTAGCTACTGGGCCTAAAGGCTATGGGTTTAGGCATCACACACAATGGCTGTGGCTCTTATGGTTTAGGGGTAAGTTTCTCTCACACTGTATTTGCAAGCCTGTTGGCAGGGCTGGAGTCATTATGAGAGGATGGTGAGCCAGACTGCTTTGTCTGGAGAGAGGAAGCCAGGGGGCCAAATACTCTTTACCTTTCTGGTGACAGGCAACTTGGGCAGGATGGTTTTTCGGCTGCCCCTAGCCATGGTCTGTGGCTCCTAGAGTCCTGCAGCCTAACTCTCAAGGACACTGCTCTCCAGAACTGGGGACCCTAGGACAGCCAATGTGCTGGCATGAGACAGAATGGAGGAAAGAGAGGCGCTGCCACTGGAGCAGTCCATCCACAAGAGAGGGCAGTTTCATGTGTTTATTTTGGCAGGAAGGAAATCATTACAAACCTCTTGATTGACAATACTCATCCCTGGAAACGTGCACATTCCACATGTAGTATTTCCCAAGTAATGCTGGATTGTTTATCACATTCAAATGTCCAGTAGACATCCATAACTACTAGACATCAACATCTCCACTATTGGGAGGGGGTATCAGTCTGCAGAGAAGCTCCTGGGAAAATGGATCAGGAACAGACATGATCAGATTTACAGTAAAATAGGAACAGAGGGAGCCAGCCAATTTTGCACATGTAATTCCAAGTACATGAAGCCATCCACTCCTCTCAAACCCTGGCATGCCAACTGTCTAGCACAGCACCTTTAAAAGCAGAGGCACAAATATCTTGAGTATTTGACCATAGGGCTGTGTGTTTCTGGATTTTATTAGAAAGCCTTCTTTAAAATACAGGATTGTAAAATGTTGCCAAGTTATAGACTTACAGACTTCTTTTTTACACTGGAAGTTCAAATGCTGTAACCACAAGAAGTCAGTGTCATTAGGGCATCCCCATGTCCTCGAAGTCATCTCATCAAAACTACCATGTCAAAGGAGCTTCCCCACTGACCATCAACCATGACAGGTGGTGTTTATTAGTATACAAATGCACTGTTTACAAATAGCTAGTGTGTGAAACCACAGACCAACACATAGGATTCCAGAGCAAATGGAAGATGGAGCATTACCATCATCAGGAATTCTCGGTTACCCCCAACTCAAGGCCTGGCTAGAGATGTGATAACATCACGGTGGGTTGAAGCCCATGAACCTAAGGAATCCTGTCCCATATCTTAATGTAAAGCACACATGTCCAGGAGACTACATTTTAACCTGGTACTGAGAGGATCATGGAAACTCATGGGGTCAGACTTCTCTTTTGGCTAAAGAGCTGGAGTATTCTGGTAATGTGGGAAATATATGGCACAGAGAATAGCTAATAGGTTTCATTAGGTTTTAAAGCCCAAAATTTAATAAAAGGTAAGAATCAAAAACAATACCCGTATTTACCATTAAAAAAAAACCCTAAACATTTATCTCATTTCTTGGCCTTAATGTTAGAATTCTATTGCTTTATTTACATGTAGGTGATTAAAAATATATAGATATTTCAACTATGTACATAAAGCAGAATCAAGGGTTAAAATAAAAACTCAAATTTGGAGTGTGGTCCAATAAGGTGCACAGATTGCAGAACCCTCAGAGGCTCTGGTGGCCCTCCCAAGACATTCTGTGTCTGTGGTGGCGGGGATTGGGCTCCCTCCCCATCAGCTCTGCAATGGATTAGTGCAACAGCAGCACAAGGGCGCTCACAGATGCGGGAACTAGTAGGTGAAGGGTCTGGCTCAAGTCTGCCACATGTTTTCATTCCACCTGTCAGAAGTGGAACACTATTCCTAGGCTAGCTTCCCCTGAAACATTCTGGAATTTCATCCTCTCTGCCCCTCTTATGTGTTGGCCTTTTGTGATGCCAACACAGGAGGAGGCATGGGTGAAGGTCTAAGGCTCTCATTAGGGCCTAGTTTCATGTGGACATCAACACATAATAGACACTTGACTGCAACATTCAAGACATTTAAGGCAGCGGGGTCATTTAATGACTGGTTCCCAAATAAAGGTTTGTGGCATATGCAGATCGGCCATGTAATTGTCATCTGTGATAATGCCTATAAAGGGGAAATTTCTATTTTAATTGGCATGTGGATTACTGGGTTTGTAACACTCAGAATGTTGGGAGATCTGGTTACCCCTGAATATTTCTCTTCTGAATGCACAGGAGCCCACAGACCAAAGTGCTGTTGGGCGGGCATGATTGGCAGCTGGCTTCATTATTTTGTGAATGAAAGCAATAAAAAAAGAAAAGAAATTTTACTTTGACTTCCAGTTTCAAGTCTTGCTAGTGCCAGTCACTCCCACCAGAACTCTGGCTGAGACCTAACCCACAGAGGACTAAGGCAATGGTGCCCACACAAGAGGGTTCTTTTCAATTATTTTGAAGAGCAATACTTTATACACTATCTTGTTGTCAAACAAGGAACATGGCACTGCTTAAACACCAAACTGGGAAAGGCTGCAAGGAGAGCCCAGGCTCAGAGGAGGAGCCCTTCTTCCTAGTCTGAAGTGATGAGTTTCACATCTAGACAGGCTTACCCAACCTTGGGCTCAAAACAGCCTGTGCTTCTAAGATGACGACCAGAGATGAACTTAGGCCATGTCAGCTTGGTGCCTGGTTGAGGCCACAGGTTCTCCAGAGAGAACAGCCAGCTTATCACGGGATCTGATGCCGACTGCAGGTTAAGATTAACATCAAATCTGTGTGGTGCTCTGGCCCTTTTGCCTTTGTATCCTTTTGCATTCCTGGCAGCAGTACCAGGGAAGGGAGACAGGTGGTACAGTCTGCAATGGGGTGGGACACCTGTTTCTGACCCTGTCCAAGTTTGTAGCTTAGCAGTGAGCATATTCTGAGCATAGGCACAGTGGCAAAGAACAGTGTAACAGCCTCTGGTCAATTCCATTTGGTGGCAGCGTGGTAGCAGCAAAGAAAATTCCCAAACAGCTCCAAGTGTATCCAGCTTTTCGAAAGGAAAGGTTTAAAAAAATCAATAAACAGGCCTTTAAAAAAATATATATCCAAGGGTTTTAGGGTTTCTTGTAACTGTTCTACCAAAACCAATAACAACAGAACAAAAAACACACGGAAGTATGGCAGTAGTGTGAAAGCACAAGTGACATGATGTCACTTTTCAAGGGGAAAATGTGACCTCAAGACAAATTTGTCACCATCAGAAATCATAATATAAAAGAACCAATTGTTTCCTAAAGTGTTGAGCCATACAACTGCAGATACATTCCAAAATGGGTTATAAATGAGTGCGGACAAGGACATAGTCACAAAAAACCCCTCATACTGATGGGAGCCTGAGCCTGGAACATGCCACAGGTGGTCAGAGCAAAGCTGAACCTGTTGGGAGACGGGTTCCTATGACTCACTCCCCTCCCTCACTACCCCACACCCCACCACACACACACTAACAGGCTCTAGAAAATTGTCATGTTCATCTTCTTAGAGTATCTAAGATAATAAAAGACTAAAAGATGTTTGGAAATATGTTGTGTAGAAAAATTAACTCTCAGCTTAAAATAACATTCAAAAAGGCACTTCATCCTGTAGGAAAGAGATTCTGAGTTGGGTCAGCTGCTCGGAGCTGGGGAAGAAGGGGACAGGTTGTCTGGTTAGAGGGGAGGACAGTTCAAAGAAGTCTGATAGATATCAAGCTTTTTTTTCCCATTTTTTTCTTTTTGGTATGTTTTAAGAAAAGCAAATCCAGTAAAATGCATGTCCCTTTATGAAATGTGTTAAAAGAGTTCTTTTTTAAAATAGTTGTTTCTGTTCTTAAAAACAAATCAGGTAGGCATGGCCACATTCACCCTGTGGCTTGGAGCATGGAGTCTCCTCACTATCAGCTTGAGGGAGCTGAGGCCAGGTAGGTCCCGAGGCCAGAGGTTCCAGAGTGCACAGGCGGAGGCAGCCGAGGCCAGGGCTACCTATTGCAGAGTCTGTGCAGCATGCTGTACACGTCGTCCTCACGACTCAGCCCCTCAAAGAAGGGGATGAGGTCCAGCAGCTCCGTGTCTGTCATGTCATCGAACCAGGACTGCACAGGCACCTGAAAGACAGTGTGTGGAAGAGGCAGCAGAGCTGTATCCAAGGGATAGGATGTTCTTAACCTAACGGGGTCCCCGGGTTTTTATCATTTTCTTTGGAAAGAAGGACTGCTATCTAGTAATCATCATCACCATCATTTTGTTTGTTCCTGTGTTCCAACCAAGGTCAACTCAAAGCTACATGATTTGGGAGATTCAGGGAGGCAAAGTGTTCCCAGCCTGTGTGCATCTATGTATTTTGTTTTCCACCCACAGAAAAGATGGCCAGAGCAGGGAGCTAGCCTTTTTACTTCTCAGTTTCAAAAAAAATCTCTTCGTTGTACCAAGTTAGTTTCCTGCACCTTAGAGTACATGGACCCAGAGGTTACGTGTCAGCCATGGATACCAGTGAGTCCATGTCTGGACACAGGAGGCTTCCTCTTAGGGTCACTGTGCTATGCTGCATGGCAAACGGAAGTAGAATATTTCTTCCCATGCTCAGTGGTGAGCAAGGAAAAGTAGAAGTACAAAGTTTCAGGGTATTCTGAAGCCACAAGCAAAGGCAGGATATATCCTTAGTTTTAGCCCAAGGAGTAAGGTGTGGTGGTCAGATCGGTAGTACCCAGAGGTGCCAAGAAGAAATTTTAAAGAAATTCAAGGAAATCAAAATGGTTTAAAAGTAGTTATTCTGGCTCATTTACAAACCTAAAGACCATTTAGAAACGTAAAAATTCATTATGTAATTTTGAAAAATAAATAAAGATTAACAGAAAAATGAGCACCCCCTAGCGGAAGGGGAGAGAATGGAGGAGGACAGAAATAGACAAAAGATTTATGTATCCTCACTGATAGTTTTGGTGTTGAAACCAACATAAAAATAAAACCATTATCAAAATTAAAATAAAACCATTAAGTAAAGTAATTAAAAGAGTGAACCTACAGACAGGGATTTAGCTCAGTGGTTCTGCTGCCTCCCTTGCAAGCACAAGGTCCTAAGGAGTTCGATCCCTGGTACCAAAAAAAATGAACCTAAGTATATTTAAAGCTGGTGACATGATCACAGAGATTAAGTGATTTTAAAACATGGTACCTGACTATACAGCTCTCCAAAAGACTCAATTTGTATCATCAGTAATTAATATTAGTATGATTGAAATTATTTAAAATATTCCATATTCAAATTTGTAATTATGTTAATAACCCTAGGAATCAAGCATTTCGGCATAAAAGATTTAAATACAAAAAACAAAGAAGTTAAATGAAAACTGTTACCTTCATATTAAATTGGAAAAACCAGTATGAATTAATTATTTAGTTTTCTTTCAAAAAATATGTATTGTTTAGCTTTGACCTGCAGTATAGCTAGGAGTAAAAGACATTCTAGTAGCAATGAAAGCCCATCTAGTAGCAATGAAAGCCCATCCATTTGTGGTCTCCAAATACTATTTCTACTACGAGGAGGCAAGCTCTGTAGAAAAATGGCTGATTCCATGCTTGAAGCAAGAAATGTTTAGGAAGAGCCTCGAAGGTCTTTTTTTTTTTTTTTTTTTTTTTTCGGTGTTCGGTGGGGATTGAAACCAGGGCCTTTCAAATGTTAAGCATGTGGTCTACCTCTGAACTATTCCCCCAGCCCCAAGCCTGAGACATCTGGTAACAGCAAGGAAGCTATCTGAAGGGGACTTCTGGCTCAAAGGTAAAACTTAAGCATCAAAAAGAGTAATAAATGTATTGGATTGTAACAAATGTATGAGCTCATATAACACTAAAATTCACTGGCTCCTTCTATAGATTGCCAGATCACCAATTCATTAATCTGAAACTGGAGAATAAAAGAAAAAGAACGAAGACTTTTATACTCTGCCTTTCTATTCAGACATTCAAACTGTATTTTAGGGTAAACAAATAGCTGATGAGGGCAAGTTCTTCTCTCTCCCTCCCTCTCTCTCTCTCTCTCTCTGAATCAGGCCAATAAAGGCAAAGAGAATGATAGGATTTAAAAAAATCACCATTTTGCAATTCCCAATGAAATGGTGGATACAAGCAATGATCACTAACAACTGCTATAATTATGAGGTGAAAAGTTAATGGGGATCTTTATAATGGCTGGATCAGGCTAATAACAGCTGAACCCAATGATCAACTTTAAATCTTTTAAAATGAGGCAATCTGACATCATATGTTTCCTTATGTGATTCCGCAGGATGAATGCAATATCACCGATGGTATATTCTTATGTGTGTGTGTGTGTGTGTTGTTCCCATTAAGTTTATTGGTACATTTTGGGTATAAAATAGTTACATTCATCATTGGGATCTTGTACCATTACATGAGTATCTTGGTTCTTATTTTTTCCCCCTCCCCCTGCCCTCCCTTCACCCGCTCCACCCTTCCCCATTTGCAAAGACTTTGTTTCCATTTTTTTCCTTTTCTCATATTTTTTCTTTTCCCTTTTTTCCCTTCCCCTACCCCTCC
>NW_004624773.1:20162807-20219782 GCF_000247695.1 Heterocephalus glaber
GTGATTCTGATGGGCTTTCCTTTGTATGTGATTTGTTTCTTTTCTCTCACTGCTTGTAGAATTTTGTTCTTCAGTTGGGTTCCTGTAATCCTATTATATGCCTATGTGTAGACTTTTTTTTGATCAAGGCTAGTTGGAGTCCTGTATGCCTCACTTATCTGTATGTCAAGTTCTTTCCCCCTGCTTGGGAAGTTTTCTGTCATCAGTTCTGTCAACAGTTTTTTTTATGTTATCTGCACTCTCTCCTGTTTCTTCATTGACTCCAATCAGTCTTATGTTATTCTTCTTTGCATCACCCAGCAGCTGCTGGATTGATTTCTCATGGTCCCTTATATTTTTAAAGCAATTTTTCTTTTCCTGGTCACTAATTGCAATCTTATCTTCTATATCTGAAATTCTGTCCTCACACTGGTTCATTTTGCTGTGTCTCAGTGGAGGTTTTAATCTCCTGGAAATCTGTTTGTATCTGTTTTATGGATTCCATTTATTTCCTATGTTGGGATTCCATCATATTCCTCAGCTCCTCTATTTTTTCAAGCTGTGTCCTCTCTAGATTTATTAATCATGTCTTGCACTACGGGCACAATCTCTGCTGTTATGTGAGAAATAATTTCTGATGTCATTTTTTCCAGATCCTCTTCTGTTGCCAGTTCAGGGAGTTCAGGTGGTTGAGTATCAGAGTGTTCCACCTCATTCCCTTTGGGGTTGCTGTAGGTGATCTGGAAGTCTGTTTTTAAGGCTTATTTATGTGTCTTGTCATTTCCACAGGGGTGGGGGGTGCTGCTAGTGCCTGCGCAGCTCACCTCCTCTGCCCTGGGAGCAGTGGAATGGCGGCCGGGGAGCCTCCTCCTGGGCACTGGGATTGGCTCACCTCCTCTGCCATGGGAGTGGTGGAATGGCAGCTGGGGAGCCTCCTCCTGGGCGCTGGGATTGGCTCAGCCATGTGTGTGTTTTGAGACAGGGTTTCACTATGTAGTTCAGGCTGGTCTTGAACTCACTATGAAGCCCAAGTTGGCTTTGAACTTGCAGTGATCATCCTGCTTCAGCCTCCCTAATGCTGGGCTTATAGGCATGTGCCACCATGCCCAGCATCCATGATATATTCATGGAAAAATTATTTTTTAAAGAGAAAAAGAAAAATGAAACTGCATGCAATCAAGTAGTAAATAGAGGTCTAATTACTTAGAGGATATAGGGTGGTAGGAAAATCAAACATCACCACAAGGCAGCAAATAGATAAATCCAAAATGTAGGACATTTCTATAAGACAAATAATCAAATCTTCAAAAATAAATGGCATAGAAGTTTCAAAAGAGGGAGAAAAAGAAGAAATATTAAGATTACAAAAGAATCAAGAGATATATTATCCAAAGCAATTTATGGACCTTCTTTGGATCCTAATTCAAATGTAAAAAAATATTCTATATGATGCGGACAATATGAATACAACATAGATATAAGACTATGTAAGAAGTTGTGTTGGATGTGATAATGGAATTATGATTAAAAAATAATCCTTATCTCTTAGAGACACATTGCCAAATATAACATGTTGAGTTTGATTTACTCATTAAAATGAATGTATTTAAATATAATACATTTTGAGTGTTTATTCAAGTAATATCGTCACACTAGCTAATTGAATCTAGTTTGAATTCATTTTCTTTCTTGTAAATGGACTCAAGAAAGGGACTTTTGCAGGTTTTGTTGAGTCTTGAGAAGCCTGTGCCTAGGAGGAGGCATGCTCCCCATGGAAAGTGTCTGAGCTGAGCCTCATGTGGTGGCAACTGAGCAGTCAGTGGTCAACAGTGGGTCTGGCTGATCTCTTTTCTTCTGGAAGTAGGTGGTGGGAGGGTACTGACACCCTGTTCTGAGAATTGTGGTGCCTAGGTAAGTAGGCATTGAGATACTGCCATACCCTATGGATTTTCATGTAGAAAATGTTCCCATCTTGTGCTTCTCAGACATCATTTTGAGGTGGTAAAGCTGACATTCTTATCTGAAGACCTTACTAAGTATTTTATTCATTCTTGTTTAAGAAATATTTTTATTGAAGGGATCAACCACACCTCCTGAGTCAACAGGGATCATGAAGTCCTGGGCAGCAGCTAGCTCTAAGGAGTTAATAACAAAATGAACCTTTTCAACAATACTACAAGTGTTAATGAGACATGTGCTTATTGAGTACTTACCAGCCATAAGCACTGTTGTAAGTGCTTTTCACCTATTGCCATATTGAATCCTCTAACAATCTTATGAATATTCTTGGAGTTCTGATTTGACAGATGAGGCAATTGAGGTCCAGTGAAGTTAATTAACTTGGCTGGTGTCATGCAGCTGCTACATGGTGTAGTTTGGATTGCACCAGGATAAGACTCAGAGACATTTTCATGTAGGTGTTCAAAGGTGGTGGTTGGATGGCAAGACAGAGCTCAGATGAAGCCCTGTCATCTCCTTCTTTGGGACTACTTACTGCATTCTCAGGATGGAAGATGTACGAGGCAGGAGAATTGTCAACAATGATCACTTTGCTCAGCTCCCGTCCTAAGCGACTCAGGTCCTTGACGTAGTTTCCTCGATGGAAAACACAGGATTCTCTGAAGAGTCGGGCCCGGAACACACCCCAGCGGTCTAGAAGGTCAGCCACAGGGTCTGCATACTGGACAGGAGGTGACACAATGAAGGTCAGCAAGAGCCAGACAAGTTTTTAAAAAGGGATTTAAATAACTGCAAGTGTTTTAGGGTCCTGGTTATATTCCATGTATACAAGGGAGCACTGGATTCTTCCATTTCTCTAACATCGAATTCATCTGAAATTTTTGTCAGTTTCACCTCCAAAAATATCCTGACTCCACCTACATCTATCTAGCTCTATTGCTCTGCACTAGGCCAGGCCTAAGTGGCTCCCTTTTCCTGCTGGACCTCCTTCTCAGTGTCTTTACCTCAAAGCTGTCAGAGTGGCCACTGGAAAACATATGTCCCATCATGTCACTTTCTTAAAAGTCTTTACTGTGTCTACCTATTGCACTTGAAGTAGGGCCCACTTTTCTCACTGCCATGTCCTGCAAACCCGAGGAATCATGAGAGGCTGAGATTCTATCAGGGAGGTAGAGAACATTTGTGCAGTAATGGGAAGGCCAGCAATGGAACACAGCAGCCGAGTCCATGGGAAAGTCCTTTCCTCCTCAAGGGCATCCTGAGGAAGGCAGTCTTACAGCAGCTGTACCTCCTACTGACCAAGTAGAGAGACTGCTTGGTCACTATTCTGGTGAGACTAGCCAAGTGGGTGGGCTATAGGAGGCTCATTCTGGACAAGAAAAGATGGCTAATTCCCTCATAATTATTGACACTGGTGTTGGTGACACTTATCTTTCAGGGAAGTACCTGAGTCAGGGTACTCCAGCCAAAGAAATGATGTGATGATGTGGGCCTCATGAGGGCAGGGACTCTGTCTCTTTTGTCTCCTGCTAAACTCCTAGTGTCTATCCTGAAACAGTAGGTATTAAGTAAATATTGCTGGGGGAGGTGATGAGACATATGACAAAGAAGCAGATACTAAAGGGATCTGACTGTCAAGTGTGGGGTTCCTGCATAGTTTGAGGTTCCTGGGTAGCAGGCAAGGAAGCCCACTGCACAGTGTTGCTGGCAGGGAATGGAGCTGAACCCAGATCCCAGAGCAGGAGTGACCACTCATCAGCAGAACATGGCCTCAGGGAGGAAAGGGGCTGGGAAGCTGCACTTTGGATCTAACTTGGCTCAGCCAGGCTGGAATAACAGTGAGAAGCAGGTTGGAGAGACAGATGGATGGGCAGGTGGGAGCAGTCCAGGAAGAGAAACCCAACAAAGATGTTTACATGAATACTTGGAATAATGCCAAGGAAACGTGTTTCAATTTTGCACAAATCAAAAACAACTTCCAGTCTTCTACACTGGTGCCATCTTCCTGCTGGTTATTTCTTTGGTTATTACTTCAGGTTCCTCAGCATCCCAGAGCACTATAGGACCCATCAAAGCTGCAGATATAATTCATCTTGGTACCACTTATCTGAAAGATTACTCCTGGGAGACTACATTTTCCTTGAGGCCAGTCTTTTTTTTTGTATGCAAAAATAAGGCCCAGGCTTTGGATTACCGCCCTAGCAGCTAATGGTCTGCAGTCTGGTGTTGACACTGGCAGGATGCTGTACAGGTGGGTTCTCTCTCACCTCAGCCAATATAGATATGGACCTAGCATGGAATGCCCGGCCAGCAAAGAATTGTATCCAGGTCCCCAGAGTCAGAAGCTCCAACACACAGAAGAAGCTGCTGCATGATTCCTTGGAGCAGGTCTGAACACAAGACGATGGTTAACCTAGGCCCTATAAAACTCATTTTGGGGGCCATTCAAGAGTTCCCGAGGTGCCCATGAAGACAAGTGGAAGCTGTTGGCCCCATGAGAGTCAGGGTTTGGGAGATGGCCATGGCAATGGCCTTGGAGGAGAAGCAAGAACCCACTTTATCTGCCCTAAATACAGCACAGCACCTCGTTATATCTGTGAAGGGGGGAGATTAAACTCTATCAGGAGCCCTGGGAACTTGCCAGTTTCCTTAAACAGTTGGAGAGGACAAAAACCCAGTCTACTGGGCCAGAGTCAGTGTAGACTCTCGGTCAGAGATTCATACTAAGATATAAGACCAAAGCATATCTGAACTATTTTATTACCACTAACGCTTATGATACTAAATACTGATCATCAGGTGCACTTATTCTGTGACAATGCCCAGCATGGTACGTAGAACATGGCTCACTGAGTATTTGCTGAATATGAGTGATGTTTTATGCTGTCTTTTCCATGTGCTATTTCATTTAATCCAACTCCATGAGGAGTTGGAATTATCCCCACTTAAAGAAGAAACTGAGGTGCCAGAAGTGACTTATCTGAGATTGCATAGCAACTTAGGGTGGAGTCAGCACCCTCTTCAGCCTATGACTGTGAGAAACTACTGACATGTCTCTCACTTGTTCTTCTTGCTAACCTGTGTAAGCTAAAACCGAAGACACAGGAGCCTCCAACATCTGGTTGCCCATCAGTGGATGAGAGGGGTCCTGTGTGCCTATGGCATGCAGTCATCCTTTTGCAGTCACTCTGGACATTTTTATGATTTCCTTGTCGATGGACAACAAACTTCAAAAGCCTCTGTGCACAGCAACTTCACAGAACATTTGTTCTAAGTGCTCCCTGTCACCATGGTAACCAGAAGCCTTTCAGACTGGCAGTGTGCACATGGCCTGCATCCATCCCATCTGGGGTGGGAACCTGTCACCATAAAAATAGCTTCCCCCACCTTAACAAAGGGCTCTTGACAGATCGGGGGTAGCAGTAGAGGGCTTGAGATGCTAGGCTGCGAGTCTGCAGCAGGGAGCAGGACACACCTTAGCCAAGCTGGCAGTAAAGAGCACACACTCGAAGAGCTGTCCCATCCTTTGGAGGAACTCATCCACATGTGGCCGCTTCAGCACATACACCTGCAAACAGCAGAAACAACAAGCTGGTCAGGCATAGCAGTTACTGGGGATGCCTGTGCCCAAATGACCTCTGTAGAAAGAACTGCCACAAAGGTCTCTGCCTCCTGCTGCCAGGTCTGTGTATGCCATTCAGAAGTCCTGACTACAAAGTCAGATGCAATACTTCTCAGATCACACTCCATGTCTGAATTCAGTGCAGATGACTCTCCCAAAGGAGAAAGAGAAGCTGACTGTGGTATTGTGGGTCTTGGGAATTTTGAGAGTAGTCAGTGGAATAGTTGTGCCATGTTAATGTGAAACTACTCATTTATTTTCACATGTATTTCTTGGCACCTGCTGTGGGTCAGGCCCTGTATGAACACAGGCTATGGTTTGGGTGCTGCTCTTTTGGAGGTATGGCTCTGGCAGTCTTCCCAGGAGGTTTGGGACTGCTCCAACTGCCACCTTCTACTCTGAATGGTACTTCCTATTCACCAGAGGCCTGGGGTTAAAAAGCAAGGGTCTTGCAAAGCTCCAAAAAGGTCTTGCTTGTTAGCTGGGGAAGACACCTACTTGACACCATGAAGGTTACTCTGCTAGGGCTATGTATTGACATTTCAAGGGATATGAAGCCAACTTCCTCCTGGGACATAAAAACAAGCCATCAGGAGGGGCCTGTGAGCAGAGTGGGATAGAGTGCCTTTTCTGGAATGGGTAGACTCTGTACCTCTTTGACCAGGCCAGGTAAAGCAGGTAGGGCTATAAAGGATCCAGGTTTTAGCTCACACATGGGTTCCTGACTAGGGAGCCTGAAGGAATCTGAGGAGACTGGGAGATAGAAAAGCTAATGAGAGAACAGAGGAAGTAGAAGGAAGGAAGAACCAATTAAAACCTGAATAAATTCCATCTGAAATTAGTCACTTCACAAAAATAAACCACTCTTTAAAACTGAATTCAACATATTTACTGAGTTGCAGCTCTATGCTCAGCCTGATGCAGTTACACAGATGAGTCAAACATGGGCCTTGCCCTTGAAGGACTCAGTCTAGAGCAGACACATGCAAAAATGTCTAAAAGTGAACATAGCATAATGAAAATAGTATGAGGATAAATTGAAGTTAATTAACTCCCTTTTCAAGGGGAGGAAATCACAGAAGTGAACATTTGGCCTGGACCTCAAAGGATGAATAGGATTTCATCAGGCCAGTAAGGATGAAAAGAGGAGCCAGAGGAAAGTACTAGCATGAGACCTAGAGGCCTAAGAATACCTAATATGTTAAAAAAAAAGACCATAGCCCAGCTATCCAAGGGAGTAAAAGAATATGGGGAGGGTGGTGGGAGAGAAAGTGCTTAAAGATGGAGCACATTGGAGTGAGCACACACAGGACTTCAAGCGGCAGATGTAGCAGGTGGGACTACTGTAGAAGTAGTAGAGGGGTGGTATGGGGGGTCCGCACCACATGGAAGGACAGGTTGCTGGCAGAGGAATTCTACATGGTACTAATTTCAATGAGCCAGAAATAGGCACTAGAAGGATCAGGACTGGTGGGAAACTCATGACTAGCCAAAAGAGTGGGGTGGGCATGGGTCTGTGGCTGCAGGTGGAGGGAGGGCCCAGGGAAATGGGATGTCCTAGAATGGGTGTCAACATGGTTGTGAGGAGCTGGGAGGTTGGGGTGGAGGATGGAGGGCAGGACTTGTGGCTACAGGGGCTCTTGGCTCCTACTTTGCCCATGAGACTTCTTGATGCTGGTGCCAGTAAATGGGTGCAGCCTGTGCTCCTGTGTCCCCAGGAGAATTGTTTGGAAAGCAAGCTTTGCTACATGCAAAGGACAAGATACTGATTTGGGAATTCTGGCGTTGGTGCCTCTGGCAGAGAGGAGGGTCCTGGGCCCAGATGCCGGCGTCCAGGCCCGCGTCCCTGTGCAAGTAACCAAGAATAGGCCCATTGGGACCTGCACAGCCTATCCTGGATTACTTGAACGAGGCCACGGCCTTCGCCAGGGCCTTGGTCCTCCTGCTCTTGGTGCCTGTGGCTTCCTTCCCCGAAAGAGTGTTTCCACCCCAGCCCTGGGACCCTGAGGTGTCCATTACCAAGTGAATCAAAGCACAGCCACAGGGAGGCTGGGAGAGCTGGGGTGGCTCCTATAGGCTGGTCATGCTCACAGCTACGAGGTTGGAAGGATTAATTTCTCTCTTAATGCTTGCCATGCCACTCGGCAGCACTCCTTTGTCTCCTCAAAAGCACTCTGCGACAGGAACCAAGGTAATAAATGCAGAAGTCTTAACTGCTTCTCAGATGCTGACTTAATTCAGTTGATACTTTTGCAAATGTTAAATGCCCAGGTATTTGCAGTTTTGGCTCCATGATGGCTTTTAAAAGGATGACGTGCGGAGATGCTATGGATAAAGCTGCTTTTCTCAGGACTGCTTTCTGGTGGGATTCCTGGAGAACAGGGCAGAAAGCAAGGAGTGGGTGGGGGAGAGGCAGAGGACCCAAGAATCAGGAAAAGAGTCCTGGGCCAGAAGGCAGGACACCGGAATTCTCATTTTAATTCTTCCCATTGTATGACCTTGAACAAACCCTTTCTCTGGTGGAGCTTCAGTTTCCTTATCTGGGCAATGAGGTGACTAGACCATCTGATGTCCAAAGCTGAGACAGTTCTAAAGCCCTGGACTTGAGAGCCAAAGACTACTGACATTATTCAGGAAAGACATCTTACTGTGACCCAAATATCAAGAGGAGTTTCCTTTCTTGGGATATGAGGCCAGATACTTTCCCTTTAAGACCTTGGAGTTGACAAGAAATTGGTGAGATCATTCCTGTATAAAATATGACAAAAGCTCCTCCCCCAATCTCCAAGGCCAATTTTCCTACAATGTTTCCAATATGTTCATAAATACAGCTATTTATGGAAGAGCTTCATGCAGATAAGGAAAAAATCAGAAAGAACAAAGATGATGCATGCCAGTTGACTATGGCATATTTATGCATAGTAGCCTGCTGATCTAAAAGCTCATACTTTCCCTCCTTTTCCTTTGGGGCTAAGTATTTGCTAAAGATTCACTGGAGAAAACGGCAGCAATGGTAAGATCAGTCTGTAGCAGCTGGCACTGGAAATGGACACCTTTTCCCAAGAATCCACCATGAGAGGGACTTGTGGCATTTCCTGTTGCCTGCTAGAGAGTACCCAAAAGCAATTACATGAGGAAATTAATTAGACCATCAAGCTAAATCAGTCGGGAATACAGAAACTTCTGAAAGAATGTATCAAATCAAAGAACTATTTGAACTTGCAACCACATCTAATATTTATGAAGACATAATTTTAGTTATAAACTCAGTATAAAACAAATTCAAGTGAGTGAGGGAAAAAGAAATATCATTGTATTTATTATGCACAGCCTGCTTTTGCATTGAATAAAATTATTACTGAAATGGGAATTCAGAAGTGAAGTTCACAGGAAATGTAATTATTAAAAACGCTCATTGCAACTCAAATTTAGCTTTGATTTCTTACCTGATGTATAGTTCCATCGATTTCAACCGGAACAATAAAATCAGCATTACTAATAGGCTAAAGAGAAGAGAAACTACAATTAATACATCTGAAAGAACAAGATAAAGTTGGAAATTTTAGCAAGAAAAAGGCTTGCCTGGACCAATGTTTTGATAATTTGAAAAAACAGTTCAGGAGAAGGATGGTTGAAGTATGCCTTGGTTCCTTGAAATAAGCACAAGCAGGAAAGCACATTCTTTTCTTTTCTGAATGTCGTGACGTTTTCAGCATCCTGGTCCAACCTCTTGATCACCTGCCTGGCCTCAACCACAAAAAGTGGCGCAGCCTGGGAGAGAATGGGGTTCCTCAGAAACTCTAACTCTTGCCCAGAGCCTTGCCAAGATGAGAACCACTGCTGGGCCACCAAGGGGAGGTGAAAGCCTGTTGGCCAGGAGCCAGTTCTACTGGGAAGACAATCTGGACACAGACCCACAGTGTGGGTAGCTAGGCAGAAGATACCTGCACATGGACCCACAGCAGGGCCAAGTACACATGAGGCGAAGCTGGAGGCCACAAGGATCCACCTGGAGCAGGTCTTCAGTTATAGTAACGGGTCTGGTCTTCAGTTATAGTAATGGGTCTGATGAGTGCCCAAGGCTCTACTCAGTCCTGAAAATTAGTGATCTTAGGCCCTGACTGGTAGCCTTGTACCATCTCCTCCTGCCCTGAGGTTGGAGTGAGGAAGGAGAACCAGCCCCCTCTCAGCTGCTCTGCTGTAAGAAACACAAAATCCAGCACATCCAGAAATTTCCAGATGCTGAAAATAACTCTTGTATAACACTAGTAACATTTAAAAATTAAATGACTCTTCACAGTCATCATAGTTTCAATGATAGATTTTACATTGAGTTCTAAATGGAACTCCACAAATTAGTAGAAAATTACTTAAATGAACAGGCCCAACAAAATCATCAGCCTGCAAACCTTTGGGACAAGAAGAGAGACAGAGGCAAGGGCAAGATGTGTGTGGTGGTCACTAGATAGGTACTCTACTTGTGGGGTAAGGAGTCTGGTAAAACTTTGAACTGGGATTTGCCTTTAAGCCCATTACTCTACATACAAGCATTCTTCTTTGATATGTAAACTCAAAAAATGTGGAAAATGCCAGGGTGTAAAACCATTACTAAACAATCTGTAAGAGTGCTACAGAGGTTTAAGATTATAATTTACTTACTTAGGGTTGGAAGGCCAAGGATGGGTTCAATATTTTATAATTTTACAACTCAATTACAGAATCATGCTAAAGAGAAAAAAAAGACGACTGAAGGAAGAAACTCTCACAGGACACTGAATTATGAAATAATATTCTACAAAGTATGCAACCATTCCCCTGTTTCCAGCAAACACTATTCTCACATGCTGCTGTAAAGGAGGGCATGCTGAAGGGAGGGTTCTGAACCTGGGGTCCATAAGCCTGTGTTTCATTCAGTTGTACATGTTCAAGGGGAGGGGTTCACAGCTTTCAGATTCTCAAAAGGCTTTGAAATGCCCAGAACATTAAACATCACACACTAAAAAATTTTCTGCTTGCAAATGTAGGCAGGCCAGGGAAGGGAAGAAATGATGAAACACTGTTTAAAGCTGTGGCACTGATGCTCTTTGAGCAGGCTCTGGAAACACAGCGGCTGCCAAAGCTCAGCCTGTGGAGCCAGGAACCCTCAGTAAGCTCAGGCAGTCTGGCCAGCATTACCCACCCTTCCAGAGCTGCTTCGGAGGATGCTCTCTATGGTGCAAAAGCAACTGATCCTTGCTCTGAATGGCTTTGCCCCAGAAGAACTAGAAAAAAATCCCAAGAAACTTGCCCATGAGGAAGAAAATACTTCCAATGCTGTCCAGAGATGAGCTGACACAAGGCCACTGTGGTCCCAGGACCAACACTGGAAGGGCTCAGCCCATGGAGTGCTGGGGAATGAAGAGGTCCCTGCATGCCCAGGGCCAGAATGAGGCCATGTCTCACTGCTAGTGGTCAGTGTTATTCCTCCTTCATTTTCCAAAGGACTGAAAGACAACCTCCTGGCCTTGTCCTGTCAAAGAAGGTCTCTGTTCAGTGAGAAGTAGGCACAAAGAAGGATGTTTCTGGCAGGAAGGTGTTCAGGCAAATTTGATGGCTCTTCTGCTTGTCATACAACCTGCCAGGAATGACAAGGGTTCATATGAGACACACACCCCATCACAGATGGTGCCTTTCATGTCTCTCAGAAAAGTAAGAGGAGTCCCAGGCTGGGGATAGAAGAGGAATACAGTATAACTGGACAGCAATAGTAGAGCAGTTCCATTGCCAAAAATAACCCAAGGAAAACAGGACCAGGATCTTAAACATGCTTCTCCTCAACACAGCAATGCCTGATTCCAAACTTCTTCATCATTTGCCTGTTTTAAACTATCCCATATTAAAAAATGACCGTCTCATTTCTTAGTAGTGTATCCACCACTGTTCCTGCATGGAGGCCCTTTGGTAACATGTCATTTTTATTGGGGAGATGGACAGTGGGGAAGGAGACAAGAAAGACTGATGCTCACATTGACATTGCTGCAACTTTGCACCCTTCATGAAGGAAAGCATGAAACTGGGCACTCTTTTAGCTGTGAAGCATACAAAATACCCCAGCAATCTCTTGTCATGAAAATGATCAGAATAAATAACTGAATCTGTTCAGATGTGACCAGCTCTAGAAGACTTCTTCAGAATTGCACATCTTTCAAAAATTGATCTGGGAACATATGTAGCATAGCAAGGAACCTAACAATTTCCAAGAGTGCTTTCTCTGCCACTCCCAATAAAACTCAAGGTACTCTGTTTATCTTCACAAATATGTCCTGGGACATGGGCACAATAATTATCTGTGTACCTGAAAAGTATTTCTAGAGGGTTTAGTGTTGAAAAACTCAAACCTTGGAAGTAAAACAAGGTCTAAGTGATATTGGTGCCCCAGCACTTTCTTTTCCAAACTAAAATGTTAATATTCAACTACTTTAGTTAATATTCACCTGGGTTAATAAGCAGCTATTATTGGAATTTCTTTATGAAGAGTGAAGTTATATACTAACAACCATGAGATGCCCTTTTTTTTTTTTTTTTTTTTGAGACAGAATCTTGCTATGTAGTTCAGGCTGGCCTTGAACTCACTATGTAGCCCACGCTGTCCTCAAATTCAAGGTGATCCTCCTGCTTCCGCCTCCCAAACTCTGGGATTACAAGTGTGCACCACCACGCCCAGCTGAGATTTCATTCTTTTTATTTTTTCTTTTCAATGGAATTGTTATCAAATCACAAAGAGCACAGAGTGCTTTTTATGTTGATTTACCTTAAATGAACTGTGCACAAGAGTTTCATCCAAATCAATGACCACACATTTCTTTCCATAGTCAAGCACCGTCACCTCTGGAAGGAGGTATTTAGCTGGTGGCTAAAGAGGGGAAAAAAATATTACTTCTATGTAAGAGACAAACCAATACCCTTATCATTGTATTACATTATGTTAAGAGGGTATAAACGAAAGCAAAGATTTAAATACCTGATAAAGTACATCATATAATTTTTATTAAGAACAACAGTAATATGTAGCTTACAACTGAAGTTTTACCAAACCGTTAGGAGATTTACTACTGTAAAGGTTTTTGCATCAGACAAAACTGAGTTTCAATAACAGCTCTAGCATTTTCTTAGTCATAAGCTGGGATAACAATATCATGAAAGGTTGTTATAATGGCAGTAAACACCCAGCATTTGGCCTGGCCCATATAGAGTGTCAGTTGTTATTATTAAATTGGATTACATAAGAATAAGTGTTTAATAGCTACTCTGACTATGTAGGCCCATTTCCTGGGGTCATATTTTATTTGAAATTTACTGTGGTATGTAAATATATTTTAGACCCATGTATTTTTTTCTTAGTGATTGACATTTTCTTTTTTTTTTTGGTACCAGGGATCAAACTCAGGTCCTTGCGCTTGCGGAGCAGGCAGTGGCACCACCACTGAGTTAAATCCCGGGCCCGACATTTTCAAACCCTTGAAGAGAAACTATAGACCCACCAACAAAATCCAACCCAAAAGTTACCTTTAAGCCAGCAAACAGAACTAAACCTGGTTGAAGTACAGTGGCAGCCTTATGCCTGCCCTGCTGTGGTCTAATACTAAATGAATGGACATTTTTACTGTCTGGATTCTGTGTCTCTGAAAGTTAAATTTTAATCCACATACTGTGCATTAACCAGAGAACCCAATTATGTTTTTGGAGTAACTGCCTCTGATTTTGTGATGGAAAAGTCATAAAAATTTAATAAAATGCTACGTTTTTTCAGCCAGCCTCATTCAGTTTTGGAGTATTTATTTCTGTGGGCCTTGCCTCATTCCAGAAATGATTTGAAATATTTTAGTTTACTTTGTGGCATATTGAGTGTTAACAGTTAATTTTCTATCCAACAAGGTCAAACTCTGTTTAATATTTGATACAAAACAAAACACAAGAAAATGTCTCTGTCCACTAAAGAACAGACAATTTAGTTTATCAAGTGAGACAAGAAAAACATGAAATCAAGAAGTATTCTTTTTCAAGTGGCAGGTTCCTTTTTTTTTTTTCTTTTTTTCCTTTAAACTGAACACTAGTCAATGATCAAAGGTTAATTTTGGACTTTAGCTGGTTCAATAGTGAACATAAACAGTCAATGGACAGGTTAGGTAAATTTGCAAGAGCAATGGGCAGAGAGGGGCTGCCCAGGAAGAGGCTACATGTGGGGCACAAGATTCAAACTCTAGAGGGTCTCTCTCTAGTAAGAGTGTGTGCTTCATTCTTTTCTAACACCATCCAGAAGGAAGCACCCTTGAAGGCCTCCAACTCCCTCAGCTCTAACTAAGGCCAAGCAGTCCTCCCTGATCCTGTGGCACTGGCAAGGAAGGTGAGATGTGCCTTGGAGACTAGACTGCAACACGGAGACCCAGAAAAGAGTCTCTCCTTCATTAATAAACTAGTGAATCGGCAGGTTCATTTTTATAAAATTAAAATAAATTTATAGGAAGTTTTATATCAAAAAGTGTTTTAAAAGGGAGGGGATAATCACCTCTGTAAGTGAATATAACAGAGGACTGGGGTTATTTCTGTTCTTCAGGCCACAGCAGAAGGCATGTATGTGACCAGAATAAATTTTTAAAGTTTTATTAAACAATTATGTAAGAAAAACACATTTTCACAGTGAATAATATAGACACAATTATTTCCTTTTCTATGTCCTTTCTTTTTAGTCTAGTTATACCTATCCAGTTCTTCCCCTTTGTTTATGTACTACTGAAACAACATTTTAATTTAGTAATTTAATTGCTAGCCTAGAAATTTTATCCCTATAGCATAACTGAAAACATCAAAAATCTGCCCAAAGTGGCTCAATTATTTTTCAAGCCCTAGAATAAAAATTACTTCCTTAGCATATTTAAATCACACTTACATTCTTTTATTTAAAAGGAAAAAAAATATTCTCATGTACTATTGAAGAAAGACTGGGAAGGGTGAGAATCCCACTAGGCAATTTATTGATTTTTGCATTTGTGCTATAGAGAACAAGACCAGGCTGGAGGGCAATGGGCAAGGAATGGTCTATTAATTCCCTACCTGTTTTTTAAATGCACACAGCTTCTCTGACAGCCTGGCTTTATTTAGATTAATGCAAATTCCTCAGTCTAAGTGGCAAAAGTTGTTAGCCATGTCCTGGGAAATGCAAGGATGACATAAAATTGCAATAGTGCTTTATTATTTCAGTTGATCTGTTCTGGTGATGCTTGAATCATTAACTCAAAGATGTCCTCAACCAAGTTTGCTCTAAGTCTATCAATAAAGTTTGAGTATAAGAGAAATATCATTATGATCTAGAAGGGTCTTTTAAAAATGTAAAGTTACTTGCTCAAATGCACACAGGGAGCACTGTAGGGAGTAGGGGAGCTGAAATCTATGGCAGGTGAGGGGAGAAAGGACCATGGCTTGCCACCAAAGAACTGAAAATGATGTTCACTGTACTCTTCTCCCTAGGATAATCTGAAATTTCCTATCCCTGGCAGCAACCTGGCAACTGTGAATAGTTAACACTAAAGTTACTTTCTGTGGAGTACCTGCCGCACAAACCCTTCTAAAACCTTAAAGCTTTAGTACCTTTTTTTGGTACATTAGATGATTATCTTCCTACCTAAGATTTCTCAAGGTTGGGATCTGCACACTGTGCTCCCCAAGTCACAGAGTTCAGGCAGAACTCTCAGGGCCTAATGTGGGAAACTTCAGACTGGTTTAAACTAGAACAGTTCCTCTGCTTCTATGTTCTTCATAATGTTTTCATGGAATAAAGTGTATTCCCACTTTATCATAAGGCTTAGGCAAGTAGCATAGAAACCTGTTAAAATAAATTCCTTTCTCTTCTTTTAGCACTTTTTCAGCTCTGCTGCATTACCAAAACTGAGTTTGTGTGCATCAATGTGGTGTGTGATTTCACCAAGAGTGTGGGAACAGCAAGTCTTAGTTCACAGCTTCTGTTGCATTTCTTATTTGAATATCAGTCTTCAGGTGTTCCCCTCAAGCCATGACCTCTTGAACTTTGGTGGTGTCTAAATTTATATCTTGTTATCTTCTCCTTACCCTTCAATCTCTGACCTTTGTCAAACAGCCCATGAAGATTCCCAAGGAGGAAAACCCTAAATACCACACACAGGTCAGAGACAAATGCTACTAACTGGAACTTTCAACAGTCTGGGGAAAGATATCATTTCCAATACTTATGTCAAAGATGGTTACTCAATAAATGGTCTTGGGGAAAATGAGTACCCACTTGAAAAAAGAAAAAAATGCTGGACTGCCACTTCATGCCTTCCATCAACCAAATTCCCAGATCAAAGATTTGCATTTAATGATGAAAAAAATCAAAATATTAGAAGAAAATATGGGCTGTAGAGTGGGGAGATCTTTCTAAGCATAAAATCTAGGAGCCATGAAGCATGAAATTAATACATTTGCTTAAATAAAATTAAAATTTCTTTGTGGCCAAAATGATTATAAACAAGGTGAAAAGATATATCATAAATTGGGGAGAAAGCACTAATTTATTAATTTTCTTAACATTTAAAAAGATGAATCCCAGCACTTGGGAGGCCAAGGCAGGAGGATCACTACGAGTTTGAAGCCAGCCTGGGCTACACAGTAAGTTCAAGGCCAGCCTGAATTACAGAGAAGGACTCTCTCTCAAAAAAAAAAAAAAAAAAGAAAGAAAAAAAAAGATGAACACAATATAAAATTTAGATGAAGAGGGCAGAAGAAAAAGGTGTGGTCAATAAATTTGTTAATAGCTGTTGATGCATGAAGAAATACAATTCAAAGCAGTAAGTCTGTATCATTCTTTACTTTTGGATAGCAAAGGTTAAAACATTTGATAAATATTTCCAGGGAGAGAATGGGGCAATCTTGTAGGCTTTGCATGGGAATGTAAATTAAGCATAGGTTTTTGGAGGATAATTTGGCTTTGCTGTACCAACAATGTAGAATAGATCGCTTGACCTAGCGTTTCTACAATTAGGATCTGAGCACACAAAGATTTCACACAATTCCATGTACACGTAAGTATAACAATATTCTTAAGAGCAGTATTTTGTAATAGCACAGAAGTAGAAATGAACTAAATGCTGTCAATGACATGTAAAACAACAAGGCAGATACATATATACTAATATTTGGAAAGACGTTCAAGCCATCTTGTTAAAACCAGCAAGCAATTTGCAGAACAGTGGGTACAACATATTCTCATTTGTGTAAATATGGTTGTGTCTGGAATTTTTCTGGAAAAACATAATATATTAAAACCAGTTATTCTAAATAGTGAGAATAAGTTGGAGGATTTGTTTCTTCCTGTTTAAATATTTCCGCATTTTAAAATTAACCATAAGCTTGAATTATTTAATAAAGATTTTAAAGATCAAGCCTGTACATTTATAGAGCAGCATAAGAATTAAAAAGCGGGGGAGGGTAAAGTGAGAAGCAAAGAGGGAGGACTCTGGTTGGAGCTGTTCTGGGTACCCACAGTTCAGAGGCATTTTTCATCTTTAGGGCCTGGATAAGGTGTTCAGGGCGTGAGTAAGGATGGAGAACCTGGTTTGGAGGCTCAGCACCAGCACAGATTCTGGTCTTGTAGTACAGCACCCCAAGCTCTCAAGTGCTCCTAGCACCGAAAGATCCTCCTCTGGTCCAAGGCCAGGACCACTCTGCTTATGTGACATAGGGCCTTGACAGGTAGGTATAGATCTTTCTGGGGATCTCAAGACTTGAATTCCAGGACTGAGCTGGCCCCAGATGGACCTGGGTTCAGACCTCCATGCTAAGCAGGCAGTGGAGATTACACTATGCCCATCAGCAGAACTGCTTTTCTGGAGGTTATCATTCAAAGATGAAAGTCACTTTAGTAATACTCTGCTTTTTTGTAATTTTTTCTTTTTTTGGTACCAGGGATCAAACTCGGGGCCTTGCACTTGTGTGGCAGGAGCTGGAACCACTGAGCTAAATCCCCGGCCCTTTTTTTGTAATATTTTACAATAACTTTTTGTAATAATTCAAAGATTCATATGGCCTAATCCAATGTCTCACATGTAGGAGACAGCAGTTCATTAATCTAACACAAATATATTACACAATAAACCTTCTCCTTGTCTACTTTATTCTGGAATTCTGTTTACAGCTGGGTCTCAATTTGTAGAAAAAGGGTCCATTTCCTCAGTGGGTTTACATTGGATGGCAAATGCTTTCATTAGGCACTTACCTTTCTAGATGGCTGTGAATTAACTCCGAGAAAAGACAATGGCAGTGGTATTGAAGGCGAGGGATAAAAGTAGGGGAGATACTACCTGTAACCTGTTTAAGGCATGGTAACTTGGTAGGAAAAATACAGAGCCTGCCCCCCACCCTGAAAGTATACACACTTCAAGAAAAGAAAAATAGTATGATGTTTCTTTTTAACAAATGGTATTACCCTTATATGGGGGACCCTAGAGGATGTTGTGTATTGTAGAAAACCCACTACACTGCCTGCCCTTAGAGAAGAAATTGAAAATGCATGTGCAGCAATCTGAATGACCAAGCTTACTCAAGCAGCAGTTGGCCATAGTAATAAATGTCTGGTAGCTAATGACCACCACGTTGAGCATCTCTTGTAATTGCAGAGGCCAATTAACCTCATGATGTCTCGATAAATTTAGTATTAACATATTTATACAAGCTTTTCTTTTCCTGAAGTGTGTATACATTCTTTTTTGGTGAACTCTGTATATGAAACTACTTTGTACCAAAAGTGAAAGAAAGTCCTCTGGTGTGAGCCCCAATGGATGCCTCTCCCAAACCCTGGATAAAATATTGCTTGCACTGCTTGATCATTCTTTTTGATCAAAGCCAGTTCCCCCAATACAGCTCAGTCCCCAGGCATGCTGGCAGGATCACTACACAAACTCCTATAGCCTACAAGTCAAGTTAAGAGTTAAAAGTTTTGAGAAAAATAAAATTCTCTAAACTGTTTGAGTTAGTTGTAAATGGCATGGACTACTGAACTCTTGAAACCTACTCCTTTCAATGTAGGATTGCTGTGTTTCTTGGATGTTTGAAAGTCCTAAGAAAGAAAAATGATCAAATTTGAGTCAGGTAATCCAAATCAGATAATCTTTATAGACTAAAATGTCAATTTATGGACTTATTTGGAAACCTAACTCCTTCCCAAGGACATAGGACTGTTTGAAAGGTCTTATTTGATGGACATTTACACTGTTGGTTCCTTTGGGAGTTAGTCCCCAGTTGCTGCTGGCTGCATAGCCTCAAGCTCAATGGCTCTGCTGGCTGAGCAGAGGGAAAAGAAGTGTTATGGTTTATATCTAAATATCCTCTAAGAGCCTCACATACTTGGGATTGGGAGTTTTGGAAGGTGACTGGATTATAAGGGCATGCCCTGGAAGGGTTTATTTCCTTCCCTAGCTCCTCCCTTCACTCCCTCTGCTTCCTTTCCACTATGTCCCTCTACTAGTACTGCTCTGGAGCCAGCAGACTAGGGACTGAAATGTGAGCCAAAATAAACTTCTTTATTGCAAGTGTCGGGTATTTTGTTCCAGTGATGAGGAAAGCAACTAAAAAAAACAGTGGAGGCAGTGGACAGAGGATCACTAACATTGATTCAGCTTCTCTCCTAAATTCCAAGGCTGAAAACAGAAGTGGGGTTGTCCAGGGACTGCCCAGCTGAGGCAGTTGCAAAACAGTTGGCCTGTGGAGTGAGGCTGGTTCTTCAAGTTCAGGGAGCCTACTTAAGAGTAATTTCTCTGATGTCAGAGCTATTAATACCATTAAACAAGTGGTATGGTTAGCTAGGACCTGAGTATAATGTACTGTGACTGAATCTACTGCTATGAACCACTCTCTGGGAAATCTATGGAGTTCTCCCAGTGTACAGAGCTGGGCCTATGATGCTAAGGTGGCACAGGGAGGTTCCAGGTTACCTCACTAGCTTATTAACACTTGGAGGCCTTATCCAGACAGAAAGGAAGGCAAGAATTTGGTTAGTAGATGCACTGCCTGCCATTCCTAAGAAAGGAAACTGTCTCTGTACATAACTTCCTGCTCACAGTTTAAATTGTAGCTTCATTTTTATTTTTAACAGAACAGAGCTGTTTATACCACATGATAAAATTCAACATAAGCAAGAACATTTTTTTTTTTGGTACCAGGGATTGAACTCGGGACCTTGCGCTTTCGAGGCAGGCGGTGGAACCACTGAGCTAAATCCCCGGCCATCAAGAATATTTTTTAAAAAATCTTTTTTATATTACCAGGCCCAAAGCCACAAGATTCTATGAATGTTTCAATAAAAATTGGATAAATACATACACTTGGTATGGGAATAACCTGCCTCTGGTCACCCTGAGGAAAAAGAAAAAAAAAGTCATTGTCAGGTTTGAGAAGAAAGAGATCATATTCTCAAAAGAAACTTCCAAGCACTCTATAGCACAGCAAACATGTGATTTCCCATTCTTCCTACCTTGGAGGTGTTTAATGAGGAGGAGGAATCCCAGCACCTTTGTCGGGTAGCACCCTTAGGCTTCTGCTGCCTCCCATTCTCCACCCCTCCCACAGCACAGGCTAGGATCCTGAGGCTCAGGCCTTCTTGTTTATTGAAACAGTGCCTCCCTTACTCCTAGGAATGTAATCCTTCATTTACAAATAAAAATGAAACCTCATACTTTAATCCTTGATTCCCTCTAATAACTGGTTTGCTTCTTGTTTTAAGCCAAGTTTTTCCCTGAAAAGACTAAGTCAAGGGAGTCAAGTTCACCTGATTACAAGGAATACCCTGGTCACTCCAGGTTCTCTTTTAGGGAAGAAGGGGCAGGGCAATGTACGAGAAGCTCCCTCCCTCAGCACAGACATGGCAATGGGTATCACCTTTAAGGAAAATGGAACCTGTATTCATGGGGAGTTTTAAGAAAATTCAGGCTGCTAGGAAGCTCAGCTCCAAATTCCAGTCAAACTTGGCTGACAGAAACTTAATTTTTGCACCAATAAATGCTAATAAAAGAACAAATTTATTTCTGGGAATTTCCACTTTGTGTATTTCATCTTTTTCAGATGGCCTGAAAGGAAGATACACTGCTTCATACTTTGATGCTGAAGGATTAGTGAAAAGATGTGTCCACTGTTATTAGGGAGGATGACCAGTGAGGAGTCTCATGTAAAGGCCAAGCTTGATGGTTGGCAATGGCAGGTGGTTGATACTTATCTGAGCTCTGCTCTGACTCTAAGATCCATTTAGTATCTTTTTGTTTATCTCTGGGCTCTAGTCATTGCCTCTTCCATGTAACAGCAACTACTATTTTCTCTTGAGGTGATCTTTAGGGCTCTTTTCTTTGTCAGGAGACTTGGGGCTTACCTTAAGGACTCTTAAGCTGCCTTCTGACATTAGTCAGGGCAACGTTATGTTCCTCTCTAACATGAAGGCATAATATAATCAAGTCCAAGTTTCTAAGAACTTGTACAGAATTTCAGAAGCTCCTAAATAATAACATTCCCAACATTTGCACCCAGAAGCAGGTCACTGCCCTTGGTGGACAAGATTTTAGCCCGAAGCTCCCAAGCCTGTTGGACAACTTTAGAGCAGGGTTTCTGAATCAGCACTAGAGACACTTTAGGTCAAATGACTGTGTTTGGGACTGTCCTGTATACTGGAGAAGGTTCAATAGCATCCTGGAACTCTACTTGCAGTAGGACGGGCCCCCTCCCAGCAATGATAGTCCAGGCACTGCCAAATATAAATCTGAAGGACAAATTCATCCCCAGGTGAGAAGCACTGTTTTAGTGGGAGACTGTAGACGTCCTTACACACAAGTGCAGCTTTAGAATCATACTTTTGATAGAAAGATGAATACATCAGTAATGATGGAGACCACAAGAGCTCATCTGCAGGGGATGACAAAACAGTGACAATGAGCAAGCATAGGTGCTCTTTAGATAGATATTTGTGCTTGAAGATTACCCATGAGATTTACATGTGCATGTGTGTGCACATATGTGTGTAAGGGGTATGCATGTATTTTTGTGTTCTTTCACACTGTTCTCACTCTCCAACTCCTCCATGGTCTCTGCCATCTGGTGTCAACTCCTCTTAGCTGCTGGAGGCTACTGGCCGGCATATCTAGGTTGTGGCTATCATGGTAATAATGACTGCTACTCCAGCTGCTGCTACAGAAACAGTCTGAAACGGAAAGGCTTCAAGTCCTCATTTCTCAAGGGTAAAATAAATGTGCAGGGTGGATGGGGCCTAGAGGTCACCTGTCTCATCCTGTCCATGGCCCTCCCTATTCCTCTAGCATGCTGAGTTTAGAGACTGAAGGATGCCTGGAACTTAGCAATAGAGTTGGGCTTAGGACCTGTTTTTATATGTACTGGGCCTGGGTTTTATGTTGTACTGGTATTGGCCAAACTAAGCGCAGGGGCAGAGGATCCTTCTCTGGGAATTAGCTGTTCTCTCTGATGGGGGCCATTCCTTTGGGGGTCTGGTCTCACACACTGAACAGTCAAGTGTCATGCAAATAATGCATCCCTCCCACTTCAGATTTAACTAAGTTAACTCACAGTTGACTTAATTCCTGAAAAAGCTTTAGTGACAAATTCATGAAAGAAGTCTATAAATGAACACTAAGTGCAAGTGAGCTCAGCTCTGCCAAAGGAAGTGCCTGAAAGAGATGGCTGTGTACTCTAGGAAATCTTCCAAGGGCAAGATGCCATTTTCTCATGACATTTCATCTAGGCAGATATTAAATAACTTTTACCATGATGGCAGTTGTTGTTTTCTTTTTTTCCTCCTCTACAGGTATATGTTTCCTTTATTAATAGCAATTCCCTATGGCGACAATTTTTAAGTTCAGGAGGAAGGGCATGAGGAAAGCACATGGAGAGAGATCAGAATCTGGGGATTGAGGTACAGATCACAGTGGAATATCCTACATACTTCACTGATATATTTTCCATTTCAATGTAGAGTATGGTTTAATATTTGCTAAAGCCAATTTATCTTTCATTATTTTCTTTCCAAAGCTTTTTCAGTTTTTCTTTGACATTTTTTGTTCCATATGATATGAACTGCACTTCCCTATTCAGAAGAACAGGATATTTTTTCTTAAACTAGAGCTAGTCTGTCAAAATCTTTCAATGATCCTAATCAACTTCTGTAGTCTTTTGGGGTTGTCTATGTAAGCAAGTAAGTTATCTGCAAATAGACGAATTTTGTATCTTTTCCATATGTATACCAATTATTTCTATTTTTGGTTTTATTCTGCTAGAATCTACCAATGATTTTCCTACATTTGCTGTTAATTTTTAGAAGACAGATTTTACCACACTTAAACAGTTTTCTTCTTGTATTTGGCTATACTGTTGATTTATAAAAGCTTATGTATTACATCTTTTATTGTAAATGTTCCTCTTTATCCTGTACAATGCTTTTGACCTTGACTTCTGCTTGGTTTGATATTAACACTGCCTTTATATTAAAATTCTTTCTTCTTTCAGTTTGATCCGTCTTAAACATTTTGCCCATTTTTAAATTTTCTACTTTCCTTAATCACAGTATGTTAGAAGTTGTGTCAGAAACTAGTTGTGTCACCTACTATAATAGATATAAGCACTGTTTATCAAATGACTCCAGTTTTCCTTCTGTACACATGGTAGGATTATACTTCTACTACGCCTTTGAAGTTAGGCGTGACTTGCTCTGGCCAATAAAATAAGTTGAAAAGAGTTATTTCTGAGTGAATACTTTAAGAACTAGTATGATTTATCACATTCCCCTTTTCCTGCTGTGACAATATTGGAAGCAAAAGATGCGGCCGTCCGCAGTCTAGGTCCATGAATCAGGATCAGATTATGCTATCTAATAGAGTAGTTCCTCATAACATGTAGCTATTGAACACATGAAGTGCAGCTAGCCCAAATTAAGATATACTTTAAGTGTAAAACCCACATCCAATTTCAATATACTAGTAAGAAAAAAAAAAGAACACACATTATGTCACTAATGATTTTTCTACTAATTACATGTTGAAATAATATTTTAGATATATTGGGTTAAATTACTAAGATTAATTCACTCATATTTTAAAATATTTTAAAAATGTGGCCAGTAGAAAAATTTAAGTTACATATGTGACTCACATATTCCTACTGGACAGTGCCACAGAAGGCTCAGTCAACCCATGATAAGTAGTATGAGGGAAAAACAAACTTGCATTATTTTAAGCCTCTTAGGTTTTGAGGCTGTTACTGAAGCATAACTAAGCCCCTACTGACTAGCACATCTACTTATTAATCATTCCTCTTTTCTCCTTTGTAAAAGATCTGATTTTGTTGAGAGCAGGAATATGCTTAACTAAATTCTTCACTTTCAGTGCCCCTCACGCGCCAGCCCCACGCCCACCCCAGGAGGCAATGTGACAAAGTTCTGGCAATAAGATATAAGCACAAGTCTCTTGGGGTTTCTGTAAAAGCACTGACTTTCCAGTACAGGACTAGACATGGCTGGTGCAACTTTCTTCCTTCTTGTGAATGTAGGTCTGATGTCTGAAGCTGCAACTTTGAGAGATTACACCTAAGACATGAAGAGGAATGTAAACACACCAAGGATGGTTGAGTGGGAAGATGCAAATGTAGAAGAACAGGAAAAGTCTGGATTTCTGATGGGAAGGAAGATCAGGAATCTAAATCAACCCTAGCACCTGTCTCACTCAGGCAGTTTGTTGGTGTTTTGTTTTGTTTGTGATACCAGGGATCAAACCTAGGACCTCACACATGCTGAACAAGTGCTTTACCATGAGCTATAGCCCTTATCCTTTCCTCATATTTTTTATTTTGAGACAGTATCTCAAAAAGTTTCCCAGTCTGGGCTATGGTTTGCAATTCTCCTGTCTCTGCCTTCCAAGTAGCTGGGATTACGAACCACACCACACCCAGCTATGACTCACGATTTTTAGGTGAGGAAAACAATCCCTTGTTTAAACCATTGTCAGTTTTCTTTGACTAGCAAGTAATCATTCCTATCTGTTGACCGGTATATTCTTAGAAATAGCATACAGCTAACTTTGTGAAATCAAACTGATAGTCTTGGTCTTTTGTTAAAAGAATTTGTTTCATTAAATGGTTTTATGCCTATTTTATTTGAGGAAGTAGGGTGGGTTGAACCCAGGGCTTTTGCATTGAGCTATATTCCCAAACCTTTTTTATTTTGAAATAGTGTATTGTTAAAGTTGCTAAATTGCCCACGCTAGGCTTGAACTTGTGATCCTTCTGCCTCAGCCTCCCAGAGTGTTGGGATCACAGGAGTGTGTCAACATGCCTAGCTAGTTATATGTCTATATTGTTTGTTATATTTACTATTCATCTATTATTTATTCTTTTTCCCTTTCCTTAATTTTGACAGTTTATTCACCTTTCTGTTTATTTCTCCTTTCTATGAATTCTGAGTATCTATTTTTCAGCTGTGCTACTTGTTAGTTTTCTATTCCTAAATCATTTTGTTACTTCCTATGGTTTTATCATGACATCAATCTCACCAAGATTTTAATTTTTGGTCCCTCTGAATCATTACATATTTGAAAATACACTTCTTTTGCCTCAATAGATAAAGGCTGTCTTAATCACAACATTTTTGCTTATTTTTTTCTTTCAGTAGCCTGTAAGCATTTTTCACAGTATTCTTGCTTTTTAGGGTTGCTGATGAGAAGCTGGATGTTAATATAATTGTTTTCTTTGAAAATAATTCATTCTGATAGCTTGTAAGGTTTTCTCTTTATCCTCAGATTTCAGAATTTCAACATCGTATATCTAGGCATATGCTCCACACTCCCCTCAATCCTGCTACAGACTTCATGAGTTCTTTCAATATGCAGATTCTACCTTTTTCAACCTAAAAATTTTTTCTTCTATTCTTTTTTCTCCTTCTGCAACTTCTAGTATTTGTATGCTTAGTCTCTTAGATGCCTTTTTCCCCCTGCCTCACAATTTCCATCTTTGTATTTCTGGTCTGAATTATAAGATATTTCTTCCACTTGGTTTTCTGAACATTAATTCATTTCTTAGGAGTGACTATTTTTGATCTTTTTTTTCAAGTTTATTTACTGAATTTTTATATTTAGAAATTGTGAGTTTTTAAGTTCTACAAGTTACTTTTGTACTCTTCTGATGGCCTGAGTTATCTGTTAAGCTCTCCTCTGTATTCTCCATTTTTTTTCTCTAGGAGGAGTCTCAGATTCCCATTTTTCAAGTTGGACTTTCTCACAACTGTGCAATATAATAATTTATGTTGGATGGTATCCTATGGTTAAATCATTGCACATTCATAATTATAAAATTTCACTATAAAATTAATTTGTTTACATCAACAAATAGGCACAATTTAAAGATTTTCAGATCATATTGCCAAGTATTCCTCTGGAAAGGTATATCAATTTATATTTTCACCAATAACCAATTTATTTTGTCTATTTTCCTTCCCACTATCCCATACCAGATGCAAATACTATCTTTAAGGACATCTTTGATAATTTGATAAAAGGAAAATGGTTATCTCACTGTTTTAATTTATATTTAATTGATTACTAACCATGCTAGCATTTTTCATATGTTTTGATATTTTTCATGTTTGACTAACTATATTTTGTGAATTATGTATTTATGACCTTTGCTCTTATTATTTTAGACATAAAGTTATTTTAATTTTTCTTCATCAGTATATGTTTGCTGTACATAACGATCACATTAATCTTAGGAGTAGGTGCATGTACTTAAAATACCTTAATTCTTCTTATTCTCCTTCGTCTTCCTTCCCTTTAACTTCCTTTGTCTGTAGGTCCCATTCCCATTTGCAAAAGATCTCTCTCTATTTATTGTTTCATGTCCTCAATCTTGACTATCTTACCTCTTTCAATAATTTTTACCTAAAGTTTTATTCTGATAGATTAATATTATAACCTTGTTCTTTCTTACACTTGGTTATTTTATACCTCTTTTTGCTTACCTTTTTAAGTTCTGAGTCACTCTGCTTCAGCTATGTCTATTAGACAGCATGTGGGTGGATTCTGGTTTTTGACCTACTGTGACAATGTCACATTTTGTATTTGTTACATACAAAAGAATAGATAATGTACACTGTTTGTTATTAAACGAGGTCAAACTCAATTGTACTTATTTTTAGATCTTTACATGTCTCTGTCTCTTTTTGTCTATTTCTGTGTCTACTAGTGGTTCTTTAATATCTCTATGCATTCAATCTCACAGGAATGGATGTTACAAAAATGTGAAGTGACTCATAATTCTCATCAAACACATTCTTTAGTTGCTAAATGCCTATCTGTTATTAAAACACATTAGTTTTTGTAATTTCAAATTTGTAAATGGCTGCACACATACTGTCACATACTCTTATGAGGGATATTTGTCAAATGATAGGACAAATGTGCCACTGCTGCAGTTTTACTGAGCACACAGTTCCTCATCAGCACTGACCTTCTGAAGCCCACCATTCTCCTCCACCAGTGGCGGAAGCACACTGGGACTGCTGGATGGAGGGGCCTCCACATTATAATCCCGAAAGCAGCAGAAGAAGGAACTAAGGATGCTGCGGCTTCTCTGCTTCTTTAAGCTGACATTGCACTGGGAAGCTGTAAAGAGAAACAAAGCATATTGTGGCCAAATGCAGCATGTACTGATGCAATGTGAATATTAGAACATATAATTGCCCCTCAGAACCCTGATTCCACGAAGCCTGCTCAGGACAAGAAGATGAAGGGTCCCTGGAGTTCAATTCAAGTGGCTGGGCAAAATCCCCCCAGCTCATGAGGGCTATTTGCCTATTAGCTGAACCACCTTCAGGGTATTCATCATCTGCACTCCTGAACCCAGCAGATGAAGTATTCCCACCATGTACTAAGCTTCTAAACAAATGTCTTTCTAGGCACAAATCAGACCTAACACTCCCTAAGAAGCCTCTCTCTTTTATGGGTACCAAGAAAGAGACATCTTGAAATTAGGTTCTTGTACTATGGTAATGATTATCTTCATGGATTAAGAAATAATATAAATACAGGCACAAAGAATCCCCTTCTTAAACTCATTTGTCAGAAGTTGTTAAGGCCTGGCCAACCAAGCTCAGGGTTGGAAGCTTCCATTACTCTTAAAGCACAGACAGTAGGAGGTATGGCATGAAGCATATGAGCTTCAGCCTAGCAGGGTAAGGCTCATCTTCATGAGATCCAGGGCAATACTGTGCCTTGGCCTGTCCTGGACTAAGGCACCAGATGGAGTGATGGATTCTTTCTGCTTATTCAGTGTTTAAGACAAGCTGCTACAAGTCAGAAATAAACAGCAAAAATTGGCATAGGTAGAAAACACACCTTGGGGCTGACAACTTGGAGGCTGACAACTTGGAGGGACAGAAACATTCTGCCTGGGAATGCAGCTGGGGCTGTCCCACTGCATACCATGGCTGGGTGGGTCAGCAGTCCTCTGAACAGAGTCCACCAGCAAGGGACCATTCTGAGGGATAATGGGAAAACTTATAATGTAGGAGCTGATTTACATCTACATGATAACTGCAGGAGCTTATTTCTCCCAAAAAGCAATTTTGGCATGATTTCTCTTTTTGTACATTGGTGAGTGATTTGTGTGATATTTTTCTTCCAAGAGATCACAAAACATTTGCTGAAAGTTTTGGGATCCTTTTCTGCAAGTAGCAAAACCAAATGCATTCAAGTGGAAAGTCTGAAAACCTTTTTTTCCAGCAACTCTCCGGACATGGATGGTCTCTAGCCTGGGATTGAGAAAGGAGCCCAGTAAGTATGAATTTAAGATCTTCACTCACTAAAGATTGCTTTTGAATCATAAATCCCTGGGCAAGCAGGTTATTTTTATCTTCTTCATGAATTTTTAGATACATAACACAGAATACTAATGGCCTAATTTTAGGACCATTAGACCTGGGGACCTGCAACAGCAATGGTGGTAAAAAACAATAATCACTATTGACCCAGAGCCAATGCTCTAGGTACTTTGCTTTAAAAGCTTCATCTCATGTAACCCTCATGGCTATCCAAGGAGATACATGTTATTGCTTCTATATTACTGCTGAGAAGATACAAGCAGTGATTCCTTGTGCCAGGATTCAAACTCAAGTGGACCTGTTCCCATAATGTGTGATTTTCCCAAGTGCCATGCTGATGACAACCTTGAAACAATTTGGGTCTGATTAAGAAGGAGGGAACATGCCAAATGGAGAGAAAAGCACTGCAATAAACTTGTATTTAATATAAATGATTGGTTACATAATATCACTGTTACTTTGGGAATTTTAATTTTTATATCACACTCAATTTAGCCAGGGGCAGAAAAAAGTCTGAATTTCCCCTGGCTGACAGCATATTTCTCTGAAAGTAAACAAACTATTTGTTCATGTCTTGGAGACACTGCACAATCTGAAAGAATTTTCTAAGATCCTATTTTCATCTTGGATCACATAATCTTCCCTGTAACTAATTAACAAACTTATATACTAAAAAAAAAATCCTACACTTGGAACAAGTAAGCTACTTATAATTTCCACCATATGATTACTTACTATATAGAAGTTACAAAAAGAGCTTGGGGAGTCAGTCAGATTGAGTCACATGGAGGCCACTGGGCTTGAACTGGGAAATGGTAGCCAATTACACTTTTCCTTCTTTATATAGAGTTGAAGAAGCTGCAGTGGTCTCTCTTGCAGAGTTGTGGAGGTTCAAGGTCTCTTTCTGTTAAATGAGGTTAGTTCTAGGGCTTGGAGGAACCTCTGGAAAGGCCCAGCCTATCTAATTTTCTAATAAATCTTAGACGGGTCTGCCACTCTCAGTATATAGCAGGGTGAGGAAGTGGATTTCCTTAGGACCAGGATGAGTCTCACACCGCCCTGAGCATTCATTTGTTCCTAAACAGGACTCAAGATGTGGACTGTCTGGGTCCAGGACCCTACTACCTTCCAATCTGCTGCTACCTCTCCAACAGCTGTAATCCAATTTTAGTATATGTGCTATTGAAGCAAGGACTCCACCAGCTATAATCCAGAAGGGTCTTGATTTGCTCATAAACTACTGACAGAGTTTTGCTTGAAAAAACTAAAATCAATAGTTTAATGGAAAAAAATATTTATAATATTAGCTCACTAAACTAGCTATGGAATTGTACATGGATCTGACTTAATTATAATTATGCAAAACAAAAAAGATTATCATTGGGAAAAAAATGGCAAGAAATATGTCAAAATGTTAATAGTAATTGTCAGACTATGGGAGATTTATATTTCTTTCTATATTTTCCAAATGTTTTATGGCAATTATGTAATTGGTAATTTAACAATAGGGGAATAGTAAGTAATCTTGTTAAATTTTCTTTCAGCAACTTTGTGACACAACTTTATGACCTTCATCTTCAGACTCATTCTATGTCTTTTCATTTCAAGCCTATAAAGCAAACAAGTCAGGCAATAGCCAAGTAGTGTTTTAATCTTTGCAAGAAGTCCATGTGGTTCATACCCACTCTGGTCCGGACAGAACAAACCCACCAACCTCAAAATTAGAGGAGGGCCATGTGAAAAGCAGATTCCAGGAAGTGTCTCCTTACCAGTAGACTGTACCTGACCACCTAACTTCCCTGTGCATACAAATGTGTTTCTCTGTTCTCAAGACGTTGTCTCTTACCTCCTTTTTAAATGATTCCACTGAAATGGTGGCCTAGGAATACAGAAACAAGGTCTTTTGTGATATTAAAGATCATTTAAAACATAAGTTTATTACATTCCTTTAAGATATTACTTTGGAGACTTTCGGGGAAATGGTGGAGTGGTAAGCAACAACTAAACCTCTCAGAGATTCTGAATCAAGACAACTTGGGGAAGAACAAAAGGAGAGAAGTAATGAGCAAGGATCTGACAGGAAAATTAAAACCTACAGAGAAACTGAAGGGAGAACATGCCACAGAGAAGGAAAGGACAATCTGCACTTCCTCCTTGGCTCCTGGCTCATAGCTCATGGGAAAGGGAAACTGAATCTATAGAGACAAAATAAAAGCTGGGGACTTCAGAGGGAGTCTGAAAGAAACATGGTGGTGGAAAGGACCAGTGGATGCTGTGAGGTGTAGGGAGAGTGTGTAATTCTGCTCCCACATGAATCCTTCAACAGTCAACAGCTGGTGAGTGACTTGTCTGAGTGGCCACCATATCCCCCAGAGAGAGTGCTTGGTTGAACACCATTCCAGGGAGCCGCTGACTGTCTGAACTTGGGTTTCAGAGCAGTCACAGGACAGCTTCAGTCCAGGGCTGCCAGTGTTATATTCCCACAGTGATTGGGTGAGAGACAGCCACAGGAGAGAGCTGTCTTCAGGGAGCTGTGGTCAGGCTGAAACAGACGCTCTGAGGGATTTAAGTTAAAGGGCACAGGCCCTGCCCCCACAGCCAGAAGCCAAATTCAGCCTCAGTTGTTCTGGATTTGAAAGTTGCAGCACTGGTGCCCTTGCCCTAATCCTACTGCCTGCTGGTGCCTGCATCCAGCATGGATCTGGGGTCTGACTGCATTCTTCATCTACCAGTGTGAGCAGGGACATGTCTTGACTTGGACACTGCCCCAAAATTGTAGATCCTGAAAGAAAAATCACTCGTTTGAAATAACAGAGAAATTTCTTTTGTTTCTGTTTTTTGTGAATATGTGCATTGTTTTTAGGGTTTTTTGTTTTGATTTGTTTTAAATTTTTTCTTTTTTCTTTTCCTTTCTTCTTCACCTGTTTATCAGGGTTTGGGGAATTTTCCTTTGTCTTTCTGCCTTGCGTCTTATCTCTTTTTCTTCTTTTTGTCTTTATATTTTTCCTCTTCTCCCTTTTAATTTTTCTTCCTTATTTTTATTCCCTATGTAATTTCTTTTCTTTTCCTCCCTCTTTTCTTTGATTTATCAGCTTTGTCTCTTGCCCTTACCTAATTCTATAAACATCCTTCTACTCCCCAATTAGATCCTTTGTACTACTTCTCTCTCCTTCTTATATCATATACAGTGATACCTCAGTTCACGAATGCTTTTGATTGCGAACAGTTTGATTCACAAACAGAAGTGTTTGGCAAAATTTTTGTCTTTGTAAAGTCTACACTGGGTGACAAACATGACCATGGCCATCTTTCCCACATGAATATGAACATGGCTGTCTTTTCCAGAATCGTGAAGCAAATTAAGTTTGTGAATCAAGGTACCACTGTAGTTTCAAATTCTTCCTCTTGTATTCTACCATTCCCAAACTTTGTATCTTTGCTAGTATAACTATAAGGCTTTGTTAATTTCTGATAGCTCACTCTGTAAAATTACTGTTGAATTCTTTTTTACCATTAGTGGAGATAAATCTGTCACATTTAGTACATGTTAGCTGTTAAGTGAATACCTGGGTTGTCCTCATGTTTACACCATAATTGTGGATTTCTTCTCTAGGGTTAAGGATGGTATATAGTTGGTTCTAATGGTATGTTAATATCCAATTTATCTTGATATACTACTGACAGTCAGGTGTGGTGGCACATGCTTATAATCCAGCACTTGGGGGGCTAGGGCAAGAGGATCGCCGTGAGTTCAAGGCCAGCCTGGGCTACATAGTGAGTTCAAGGCCAGCCTGAATTACATAGTGAGATCCTGTCAAAAAAAATAAAAACAAAACCAAAAAACTATACTACTGTAGCTGATTTGCTTGATATTACCAGGGTAGCACAGTTGTCATTATTTTCCTATAAGCCAACATTCAGATTACCTTTGTGACATTAATAATACTAGAGTACATTCCCAGAGAACTCAGTTGTTGAGCTAATTACACTGTATCCTCCCCTCTGAAGTTAAACAAGGTGTTTGGATCTTGGGGCTGAGACAAGGACTATAGTTATCCAAGACCAAAGTACATCACTGACAAGCAATGAAAGAGATCTCTGTACTAGCAACAAAGTCTTTACACTATAAGCAGCCCCAACCTCAGTACAAAACAAGTAAGCAAACAAACAACAGAAACATGAAAAGATGAGGCAACAAAATGGCTCCCCAAACTCCCAACTTCCCTGAAGCCAATCCAGGCTGCATCAAGGGGCAGAAATAGTATAAACCACATACCCGAATTACTCAAAAGGATAGCAGAGGAGCTTAGAAAACAGATCAAAGAGGTACTCAGCAGAATCACAGAAGATATAACTAAACAGTTAATGATAATAATAACCAAAATGATCCAGGAGCTTTCAGAAGACACTAATAAAAAGCTATATGAGCTAAATAAAGCAATACAAAACATGAATTACAAATTTAGCAAAGAATTAGAGTTCATGAAAAAGTTTCAATCAGAAATCAAAGAGATTAAAATTATATTGAATATACGGGCAGCAGAAGCAACCAATATGAAGACAGAATTTCAGAACCAGAAGACAGTGATGCCACCAAAGACCAACTACTCAGACGCCTTAAAAGCAATGAAAAATGGATCCAACAGCTGCTAGATGACACAAAGACTGCTAAGAGTAATTAAAATAAATGAAAAATAAAAAGACAATATAAATAGCATAAAAGACCTGTTCACAGAAATGATGGCAAAACACTCCTCAAATATAAGGAAAGAAAAAAACATACAGATAAGTGAGGCATATAGAACCCCAGACAGCCATGACCAAAAGAGAACTCTGCACCACATGATACTCAAAATTCCAGAAGTCCATCACAGTGACAAAATCTTAAAAGCTGTGAGAGAAAAGCAACAAATCACATATAAAGGTAAACCCACTAGAATTACAGCAGACTTCTCTACACAAAACTTAAAGCCCAAGAGGGCTTGGAGTGAATTGTTTCAAGCCCTAAAAGATAACAACTTCCAACCAGAACTTATGTATTCTGTAAAATTTTCCACCAAAATTGACAGATAAATAAGGTATTTTCATGACAAAGAGTACCTCAAGAAACTCATAACCACCAAATGAACATTAAAAAAAATTCTCAAAGATATCCTAGAAAGAGACAATGAGGCCAACAATGCCAATAAATCAAAAGAATGAATACACCTGGTCAGATAAGCATTTAAACAAAACAAAACAAGAAAAGAAAATTAGCAACAGAAAAGGAATGCAATCACAGGAATAAGTCAATTATTTCTCAGTAACTGCTCAATGTGAATGTTTCAATACCCCAATCAAAAGACAGAGATTGGCAGAATGGACCTATAAAACCCAGCAATATACAGTATATAAGAAAAACAATTAAAAAAGAAACTGGAAAACAATATTCCATGCAACAGAAACCTAGCAGAAGGCAGAAGTAACTATGTTGATTTCAGACAAAGCAGATTTTAAGCTAAAATTGATCAGAAGAGTCAAAGAAGGTTATTACAGATTAAAGGAACAATTCAACAGGAAGAGGTAACAATTATAAACATACTACATACTAGCCCACAAAGCAAGTGTAAGTAAACATAAAGGAATCTAAATTATCCCGTGCATATTATCAGATCATAGGGTAATGAAACTAGAAATCAATGGCGAAAGAAACCACAGAAACTATGCAAGCACATGGAAATTAAACAATATTCTCTTGAATAATCAATGGGTCAGGGATGAAATTAAAGAAATTAGACAGTTCCTACAATCAAATGATAATGCTGGGACATACTGGAACCTATGGGACACAAGGAAAACAGACCTCCAAGAGAAGTTTATAGCACTGAATTTTCACATCAGGAAAACAGCAAGCTCAAATAAATAATCTAATGATATACCTCAAGGTTCTAGAAAAACAAGAACAATCCAAAGCAAAGACAGCACAAAGTAAAAAACTATAAAGATTAGAGCAGAAATTAATAATATTGAGACTAAAAAAGCAATGAATAAACAAAATAGACAAACTCTTAAGTCAATTTACCAAAATAGGGAAAGAGAAGACCTAAATCCATGCAATTAGAAATGAAAAAGGCAAAACACAACAGATTCTGACAAAATCCTGAAGACCATTAGTAACTACTTGGAAAATCTGTATCTAATACAAGAGAAAATTCAGAAGAAATGGACAGATTCCTAAATATATTTGAACTACCAAAACTGAAGCAGGAAGATGAAAAAATCTTGAGTAATTCAATACCAATCAGTGAAATTGAAGAATTAATTTTAAAACTACCAACTAAGAAAAGTCCAGGTCCCAGTAGATTCACTGCTGAATTCTACATGAACTTTAGAGAAGATCTAATGCCAATACTCCTCAAACTGTTTAACCACTTGACAGTTTACCTTGAGTGTTACCTGGGCAATGGGTTTGTTTACATACTGATATACCGAGCATCACTTGGGCAAGTGTTATTTCTTGTTTGCACACACACACACAAAATATAGACATTCGTCTATTTGTTTTGTATCAACTATTTTTGCATATTTTTGTATTTAGAACATTGTATTCACCCTTGATGCTTGTTTCTAGTGAAATCTAATAATTTCTGGTTATTTTCTTTTACTAATTCATGTTTATTTGTAAAAAAAAAACCTATAATTTTGTGCTATAATCTATAAAAATTTTTATTGTAAGTTCATTAGATATAATTTTTATACTTCTCCAGAACTTAGTGATATTCTTTTACAATACAAAATGGACACGTTTAGGACACTGAGACTGAATAGGAAGGAAGTACCAGAAGATCTGCAAAAGAAAAAACGGAAAAAGGGAGAAATGTTACCATCTCAGAGAGGAAAAGTCTGTGTTATGAAATGAAAAGACAAGAAAGACGTCTCCTTATTGTCAGCTATTCATAATATACACATGACAGAACTTGAAAGAAGAAATGAAACTAAAAAACTTCCAAAAGTGGTCAATGATTATAGTAATTCTATGTGGGTGGTGTTGACAGAATGGACCAACATCTAACAAGCTATCCTGTAATCAAAAAGTGAGGAAAAAATAGTATTATAAAATATTTATATACCTTCTGGACCAAACAATATGGAACTTTGTTATTTATTCAGAACAAGGGGGTTCAAAAGTCATTTACAATTTAGATTAGGTCTAATAAGACCAAATAAGTGAAAAATATAGGCTAGTAAAACATCAACCAGGACATCCATCATCGACATATTCACCATTACGTTTAGTGGGTAGACATTTTATTGAAATTATACCACCCAAAGAAAAAAAGGAAAGGCCAACATGATAGTGTAAAGTGTATTGTTCAAAGAAAGGCAATAATGCAAAAAGAATATGGAAAGAGACTACTACTTGCCAGATTGTAATGTTGCATTGTGTATTGAATGTTTTAAGATTTACCATAAACAGAAATATTACTGAATAAATTTGATAAAATTGTTGTTTTTTAAAAAAGTAATGCAGTATCATTTTCAGGTAAGGTTATAAAAAGACTGCACCTAAATAAAATTGTTTTTATATTTCCTGTTATATTCTTATAAAATTAATGAAAAAAACATGCAATCTTTGGTCATCCTATATTTCAATAATTGTTTTATTAAGTGGTTAATGAAACTGAAAGGGAGGCAATACTCCTAGTCATTCCTGGAAGCAAGATTAACCTGATTCCACAACCAGAAAAGGACCCAACCATTAAAGAGAACCATTGGTCAATTTCTTTAATGAACATATATGTAAAAATACTCAATAAGTTACTGGAAAGCAGAATGTAGCAAACCATCAAAACGATCATACATCATGACCAAGTAGAATTCATTCCAGGGATGCAGGAGTGGTCCAATATATGCAAATCAATTAATGTAATACACCATATAAACAGAAGAACAAAAATCACATGATCATCTCAATAGACACAGAAAAAGTACTTGACAAAATCCAACATCTATTCATGATAAAAACCCTGAAAAAAATCGGTATAGAAGGTCTTTATCTCAATCTAATCAAAGCCATCTCTAACAAATCAACAGTTAACATCATACTAAATGGACAGAAGCTGAAAGCTTTTCTTATAAAATCAGGAACAAGACAAGGATGTTCGCTTTCGCCACTCCTGTTTCATATAGTTCTGGGAACATGAGCCAGAGCAATTAGATTAGAGAAAGAAAAGGGATATTGAGAGGAAAGGAAGAAATTAAATTATCATTATTTGCAGACAGCATGAACCCCTACATAGAAGACCTCAAAAACTCCACCAAAAGACTCCTAGAATAACCAAATTTAGCAGCGCAGCAGGATAGAAAGTCAGCACTCAAAAATCAATAGTGTTCCTGTATATCAACAATGAATTCACTGAGAGAGAAATTAGAGAAATGATACCATTCACAAGAGCATCAAGAAAAATGAAATACTTAGAAATTAACCCAACCAAAGAAGTGAAAGACCTTTACAATGAAAACTACAGTACTCTGAAAAAGATCGAAGAGGATACCAGAAAATGGAAAGACAACCCATTCTTGGATATGCAGAACCAATACAGTCAAAATGGTCATAATTCCAAAACTGTTATACAGATTTAATGCAATCTCAATCAAAATGCCAATAGCATTCTTCAAAGAACTAGAGAAAGCAATTCTAAAATTCATATGGAACCTGAAGAGACTTAGAGTAGCAAAAGCAATTCTGGGCAACATGGACAAGGCAGGGGGCATCACAATCCTGGACTTCAAGTTATATTACAAAGCTACAGTGATAAAACAGTACGGGACTGGCACACAAACAGACTTACAGATCAATGGAACAGAATAGAAAATGCAGAGCAAAGTCCAGGCACACTCAGCTACCTTTATCTTTGGCCAAATACTTTTGTTAGAGGAAAGACAGCCTCTTTAACAAACGGTGCTGGGAAAACTGAATGTCTACATGGTGAGGATTGAACTGCTGAACCATATATCTCACCATGCACTAAACTAAAGTCAAAATGTATCAAAGATCTAAATATTAAAACAGAAACAATCTGCTGGAAGACAAAATAGGCAAAACTACTGAAGACAAAGGCATCAGCAAAGACTTTCTGAACAGAACCGAGGTTGCCTAACAATACCTAGGATCAACAAATGGGATCACATCCAATTAAAAAGCTTCTGCACAGCAAAGGAAACCACCAATTGAGTGAAGAGAAAACCCACAGAATGGGAAAAATATTTTGCCAGCTAATTTTCAGACAAAGGATTATTATCTGGAATATATAAAGAACCAAAAAAATACCACAAGACTCCCCCAAATATAAAGACCCAATAATTAAATAGGCATCTTAAATGAACACACACTCCTCAGATGAAGATGTACAAATGACCAATAAATACATAAAAGTATGTTCAATATCACTAGCCATTCGAGAAATATTAATTAAAGCAATACCGGGCCAGGGATTTAGCTCAGTGGTTCTGCCGCCTGCCTCAAAAGCACAAGGCGCTGAGTTCGAACCCCAGTACCAAAAAAACCCAATACTGAGATTTCGTCTCACTCCAGAAAGAATGGCCATCATCAAGAAATCAGCCAAAGGAAAAAAAAAAAGAAATCAACCAATAACAAATGGCGGCAAGGCTGTGGAGGAAAAGGAACGCTTCTTCATTGCTGGTGGGAGTATAAACTGGTACAACCATTATGGAAATCAGTATGGAGATTCCTCAAAAAATTAACAGTAGAAATTCCATTTGACCCAGCTATTCCCCTTCCAAGTATCTTCCCAAAAGAGTTGGAGACATTAAGCCACAGTGATGGGTGCATACCCATGTTCATAGCAGCACAATTCATAATAGCTAAATCTTGAAAACAGTCTTCATGACCATCAACAAATGAATGGATAAAGGATATGTGGTATTTATATACAGTGGAATACTACTCTACCATAAAGATGGATAAATTCCAGTTATTTGTAGGAAAATGTATGCACCTTGAGACCATAATGTTAAGTGAAGTAAGCCAGACATGTGAGCTTAAATATTGCAGTTTCTCTTAAATGAGAAACCCAATATATAAATAAAGTATGAAATAAAAGATGGACAAGAAGAAAAAAGTTATTGTAATCCAGCATGGACAATTTATCCAAAAGTGTACCTTGATTTAGTATAATTGTTTTATGTGTTTTTTTGATTAGTCTGGCTGTTAATCTGTATTTATGAAAATTAACTTGATAAGGACTTATAAAGAAATGACTATAATGCTGGCAGAAAAAAATTTTAAAAGGGGATGAAGGGGAAGAGGAAAAGAAAAAATAATCGAGATGTCATGTACATGTGCCAGTTCCCCACAATGCATGTAATCATGTACTATAAATGTACCAATAAAAATTAAAAATAAATAAAAAAGGTTACTCCTGTGTGCTGGGCATCTCTAGATGCCTCTCGTATGCCCCACTTGGTATGTCCAAATGAGGCTCATCATCTTCCCTCTTCGTCCAGAGGGAAGCACTAATCTCTTAGTCTAAACATCTATCCCTCTCCCTCTCTCATTAAGTTGTTGGTCCTGGCATCCTAAACAGTTCTTAAATTTGTCCTCAGTAACATCTTGTGCTTGTCCTGTCCATGCTGAGGCCCTCATCATTTTGGCCCTGGACCAATGCAATGGCTTTCTGATTCGTCCCTCTGTTATTGCACACAAATATGTCTCAACATGATCCACCTAGGTAAAGCCTACCAAGTTATCACCACTATGTGGTGGTTATGAGTGTGGGCCTGAAAGCTAACTGTCATGGATATGAATGCTCACTCAATCAGAAGTAGTATGGGACTTTTTTGAGCATCACTTACTTTACCTGAAAAATGGGGATAACAGAGAATTAAATGCTATTGTAAGTATTCAGAACACTATACAGTACTGTGAAGCACTCCATAAACGTTAGCACTTGTTATTATCCTTAGTCTCTTAAAAGCTTTTGCTTGGTAAAAGAATAGCAGTTCTGCTGGTAGATCCTGGATCAAGGCTGGCTTCTATGAGCATACAGTTCCCTACCCCCACCCTGGCATCTGACAACTTAGATCTTAGTGACATAAACTGAAATTTAAAAGTAAACTTCAAAAATCTCAGGAAATAATTCAACTCTATTGCTCTAAAACTTGGATAAAGAGATAGGGAAGGATAAGGGAGGGGTTGAATGTCCAAATGAGCTCTGGGTGCTACTTCCCTTGGAAAAAAAGAACAAAGATCTCAAGTTGAGAGGAAGAACATCCACTCTGCCTTCCCTATTCCTCATTCTCTTCCCTCTAGTGCTTTAGTTAGCTCTCCTCTGCTGACCACTGTACTGGCCCTGTCTGCATCTGATCTCAGGGACTCCCTGTTGTAAGCTATGTATCAAAAAGGAGCACTGAGGAGGACCCACAAGGAAAGCCATAGGTGGAGGCTGGCAGACCCAGCAGTCTCACATGCTAGATCCTCTACTAGGCCATTATATGCTGCCATTTTTCCAAGGCTCAGCCCATCACAGGCCTGGTAGAAGAATCACCCTCTTCCTCTTCAAGATATGCCCATTATGATCACAGAAGCTGTTCTTTTCTCCATATAGATAGCTGGATCATGGGCACAGATGCCCTATAAGGTGAGTGAAGGGAGATCCTCAGTGAAGGCAGAGGTGGTGATTGAAGGTTTATCTTTCTTCAAAGACATGGATGGAGCAGAAATCCTGGGGAGGGATGTGAACAGCTGGAGATGTTGGGCACGGGGCTTCACTCACTGTGCTTGGGTATGCACTGAAGGGACAATGTGATGCTGAGGAAAAACAGGCATACAGCTGTTTCCCTGAAGTGACTGCTTCTGTCTAGGCTCTGGATGTAGTGTCAACTTTGGCCCAGCAAATAACCATCCTATTTCCCACTCATATATATGTACATCCCTCTCTTTATCCCTCCAGAGCTAGAAACCTCTTACCTGCCAGCACTAGGCTTAGAGAGTATCTATGAACGAGGTGGCTTAAAGTGGTTACATGGACAGTTGCCTTCTCATTAGAGCAAATGAGTACTGAATCCTAAAGACAAGATAGGAAGCCTCTCAACTACCTCCCTGAACACAGTGCTAGCCTGTAGCAGAACCCAGCATCATGAACGCACCAGCTATAAATGGGGAATGTAGTGTACATCCGACATTTTGGCCTGCCAGAACTCATTACCCTTTCTGATAAAAGTTCTTCAATTTTCCTCTGGTGAACCATTCTTACTTCACCAACTTTTAGTCTGTTACCAAGGCCTGGCTATATGATTCAACTTAGGCAAGGAGAGTTTACTCTGGGATTCATACTAGAGTCTTCTGAAAATTTTAGTTATAAGAGACAATAAACTCCCCATTACTTCTAAACCAATATAAGTCACATTTATGTTATTTTCAATGGAAAAACTCACCTTTGAAAATGTTAAGTTCCTATGCTTGGCAGTGAGGAATGTGGTAGATAACATAGCCATGATCCCTACTTCAGGGGACTCTTGTCTAGTGGGCCAGACATTTAAATATGCATTTTGGATACAGAATGAGTCTTGTTAGATAGGGCAGTACAGGGTACTTCTGGGGTTCAAAGAAGGGCACACAGTCCAAATTTGGAAGGAGGTGGAAAGGGGATGGGGTGGAAGGTACAGGAATGACAGCCTGGAAAAAGTCTCCTAAGTGGGGCTAAGAGTTAAATTGTAGTGGGGAAAGCAGGGAAGTGGAAAAACAGCCTTCTGTAAAAGGGCCTGATGTGAGAAAGTACATAGATATCTGGGAAATCAAAGAAGTGGCAAGGAATGCAGGATGGGCGTGATAATCGCAGTTTTGTGAATTCTGGTCGTAGAAATATGTTCGTGGAAAGAATCAAGTTTGTGAACTGAGGTACCAGTGTACCATGAATGTCACTATTCAACTTTATAATTTGAACCACTGAGATTAAATTTTAAATTATGACTAATGCAAGTTATCAACCTACAACAAAGGTTCAGGATATTTACAAATCAGATGTGTAGGCTATTTTTAACTGCCTAGAGTGGAATTTTTTAATTTAGAAATTGACTTTAAAAGTACTTTATATGGAAAGAAAACAGGGTTTGGAGCTGCACTTGGGTTCAAGTCTCTGTCCTGCCACCTGTTAGCAAGGGTGACTTCATCTACCTAAGCAACACTAGTAATATGGGAATAATAATACCTACCTCACAGGACTGTTTTTTGCTGCATGGATGCAGCAAAAAATATGTCTATTCATGTAAGAGAAAATCTACCATAAGCTTAAAATATAATAACAAAAAATCATGATTGAATTAGGTACAGCACAGTGTCTCACTTGAACCCTGAAACTTTAGCTTATTTCTAGACAACTGTCCTCACCAAAACAGCCTGGCTTTAAGAAAAAACATGTAGGTAGACCCATTTGGGCTTTGGCTATATGAGTTCTAAAATTAGAAAATTAAGCAGCCCTTTCAAGCTTTATCTCCTATCCAGTGAAAGTTTCTTTTGGATGATGATGATGATGATGACAATGAGGATGATCATAGAAACTAAAATAAGCAATAAAATGCAGCTCCATGTGTGAGGTTTAAAATAAACCCTAGGACTCAGGCTCCTTCTAGAAAATCTTATATTAAATAGGGTTAGAAAGGGTTGTAATTCAAAACATGAAATATACCCCAAGCCCACCAACAATGACAGGGGAGTTGGTATTTCAGTGGCCCGTGAGGATCAGTATAAAGAGCACATGATCAAAGTATTAGATATGTTTATGCTGCTAGAGGAAAGCCACAAAGGAGTAGCATTTGCGTAGGCTGAGAGGGTGCATTTCTGATCATCCTCTTCTATTTCCTGATCTTACTGCTTCTTTGTAGTATCCAGAAATTGAAATGCTGTCCTCAAATATCTGACATTTCGTAATTAGTGTGAAACTGCCCATGCCACACAACTATGACTTTTACATTCTTCAATTCTGACCTGATTTAGTCAAGATGTAGAGAAATTTTGGAACTATCCTTAACCCCTGGTTTAAGGACTAAAATCTCCAGGGTCTGGCTCCATTCAGAGCTCCAAGTGCTTACCTTCCTGAGTGGAGCTCCCCCATACAGAGCTTTCTTCTGTCCTTACCTCTGATCTTACTCAAACTCTCAGTCCCTCCTCCCTCCACTTCTACATAAACGAATAGTCCAGGATGAATACCAGAGTCCCTGGAATGGAGATGAAATGTTTGCTATTCACTGTAAATCCATCTCTAATCATTCAAATTTCTCCCCAAGTGAAGAAACTGCATCTTAGCAGCTACAGAAAACAAAGGTTTACCGATAATTTCCATGGTGTGGAAGCCAACCTCTAATCAGCACAGGGTCTAATTTATCACCAGAAACTCAGAAGAAAACTGACTTACCACTGACAAAGATTCTTTGCTTAATCAAACTTAAGTCAGGCCTCTAAATCTTCTTTTAGTTCCATCTGTGTACTTCCTTATAAAAATCCAAATTTAGCAAGAATCCTGTTAGGTTAATTTAGAATTCCCCATCCCCTATCTTCCATATCTGATCACTTCTGATATCTAACTGGGGTCACTACTTTCCACCCTCCGCCAGGCGATGTCTCATCACCCTGGTCTTTCCTCACCAAGAATGTTATTAGGGGCAGTTTAGAAGAATGCCCCCTTAACCTTAATGTTTCCTCATAATAATTTTTTATCCACTGGCCTCCAACCTGTTCCTATAAATTCCCATTTATCCTTGATATATTTGGAATTGAGCCAGCTTCTGGTCTGAGGTCTCTTTCCCCCTACTTAACAGTCCTGAATAAAATCTTTTTCTGTTTTAACTGTTGTCTATCTCTGGTTTCCTCTGTCAATGTACCGAGTCTACTAGTAACATCTCCAAGTACTGAAATCTTGCCCTAGAAATCAGCTTCTTTCTTGTCAGAAGAGTAGCATTAACAAAGTAATCCATAGCAGATTTACACTGTCCAAGTATTTACATAAGAACACCAAAAATATGCCCTGTACCAGGCATCAGTGGGTATATCAATGTTGTGAAAGCTACAAATGCTGTGAAAACTGAACACTGAAATTCTTTTTTTTTTTTGGTACCGGAGATTGAACTCGGGACCTTGTGCTTGCGAGGCAGGCGCCGGAACCATTGAGCTAAATCCCCAGCCAAACACTGAAATTCTTAAGGCTTTTTCTTTGCATTACAACCTTAAAGAGAACTTACAGCTAAATTCACTATATCATTGTGGAAAAAGCTACACAATTTTTTTTTTTTTTTTTTTTTTAAAGAGAGGCAAGAGTAAGTTCTTCCCAGACACCAACATTTAAATGAATGCATGAATGCACCATTTCTTCTCTTCTGGAATTGGGTTCCTATCTCTGGAATGCATCCCAGGGCTGTGGTTTGGAATGGGTGTCTAACAGGAAATTCTGGGCAGTCTATGCATACATTACATTCCTTTCCCACCCTGAAAGAGTGGTCAACAAACACAACTTTCCTCTGTTGGAAGAGAAAAGGGGAGTGTTAGGAGTAGGGAGAGGCCAGGGCAGAGACTACGCAGATGTGGCTGCCGAGAACCCAAACATCCTCTTCTCCTAGAAAAAAGATTTAGTCCCTAAAACAGTCATCTTTTCAGATATCCAGTTAGTTCCTGTTTTATTTCCATGTGATAAACTTCCCCAGGGAATTCTATGGGACACTCTGTGAAAGCAACATCCTCTTGAAAGCTCACATAGCCTTTGCAATACTAGTTGTGGCCCCTCCACCAGTAAGAAATTGTGGAAGAAACAATGTTAGTGGCTAGATGGTGGGCAGGAGGAATACTGACTGCATCTTTTCAGGATGGTAGATGCATTTCCCCTGTCTGCTATTCAACCTGATAGTCATTTGTTGATCGCCTTGCTTCTGAAAAGCCATTGACATAAATCATCTCTGGTCTTCACAGTGTACAGTGCCGACATGCTAACCCCATTTTCCCACGAGAAAACAGAAACTCAGAGCACATCCTCACAACTATGACTTCAAGGCCAGAGTAGGCAGGCTCCAGTTTTATTACCACCTCCTTGTCTCTGTTCAACACTATTCAAATATTTCATATATTTGAAAATTCAGAATGAACCAGCAATACTCAATGGCAGCCTTATTATGAAGCCACAAGCTGGGCAAATCACAGGGCCCCTCTGTCAACAGGCCACCAACCTCTCACTTCCCAGGAGAGCCCCTCTGCTAAGAATGCCTTTCCTTGCCTCATACCTTCCTGGGCCCCTCTCTGGCCAAGGTCACAAAGCTCCTAAGTAGCAGGGCTGGATGCAAACCAAGTCTGTGTGAATCTAGAACCTGAGCTCTTAACCGTCACTATACAGGGTCTGTTTTTCACTTGAGAGCCAAAATAAGTAACAGAACAAAGGATTTTAAAAGATAGTGCACTGAAGAGGAAGGAAAGGTTAAAATTTAACAGTAATCAAATAAATGAATGTTTAAACAACAAGGCCCAGTTTTGTAACTATTAAATGAACAGAAATGATAAAAACAGTGGTGCTGCTTTGAGGGAATAGGCAAAACAAGGCCCAGTTTTGTACCTATTAAATGAACAGAAATGACAAAAATAGTGGTGAGGCTTTGACAGTGACATGTTGCTGGTCATTCTATATACTGGAACAATCCATTTGAAAAGCAGAAGAGGAACATGTCAAAGACCATGAAGTGTTCACATAAAAAGTAGGAATGGTTAACTAAATCAGTGCTTAGCAACTGAAGAGAATACTATGCCTGTAGGAGAAATAAGCCTTATGAAGGCATATAGGGGAGTGTTTGTGGTATTAGATGAAGCATCTCAGACAAGTGCCAGCCCTGTCTGCACTCTGTAATGTGGTATGGGCAAGCTCTTATGCTCAAGAGATACAGGATCCTTACCTATCTTGTTCATGTCCAAGTCTGTGAACCTAGAAACATGCTAGTAAAAAAAAGGCCTGTAATAATAGATTATGAAAAAATGAGAGAGAAAGAGAGGAACGGATGGTTGGAGGGAAGGGAAAGGAGGGAGGGTGGGAAGTAGGGAGGGAAGGAAGGCAGAAAGGAAGGAAAAAAGGAAGGAAAAAGGAAGAAAAGAAGAAAAAGAGGACAGAAGCATGGAACAATGAAAATGGCCAATACACTAAAAAGGAATAGTTCCACAATCCTTCGAGACAGATCAGCTCCAACAGTACCACTTCCCTGGGAATCCCTCTTGTCCACACCAAGGACCCCTGCTCAGAGCAGTCTTAACCTATGCCACCCACAGCTAGTACCCCAGCTGGGGAACTTGACTCATCACTCTGTTACTTTTAGCAAAGATGGTAACACTTGCTTCCTATAAAATAGTAAATGCAAGTTTTCAGGAAGAGAGTACATATAAAATATGCATACCAACATGTTACATGTGGCTGTCTCTGGATCATAGGACTAGGGTGATTATTTTCTTTATACTTTCCTACCATTTCTAAATTTCTACAATCTATATCATGCTTATTTTGGAGAAAATTTAGTAAATATTAAAAATGTTTCTACTTCATAAAATATATGTGAACATTTTCACATATTACAGATCCTTCTACAGCCTTATTGTGATTGGTCACATTATATTCCACTGTATGGATATATACCATGCCATAATTAAGTAACTTTGGACATTGATGTTATGTTCTTTAAAACAATGTCATAACAAATATAATTTGAATGTAACTGTGATGCTAGAAACAATTTAGTTGTACATCAATATGGAACTGGTCAGACAAAATAAAATGTATCCACAGAATAAATTATATTAAGTAAAAAATTAGCTTTTAGAAGAAGGTTGTAACTCTACATGTGCTCCTAATAGTTAATACTTATCTTACGTAAGATGTTCCAGGCATTATTCTATATATAGTATACATATGTAGTATACAGTGTGTGACACACACATATATATGTATAGTGATACCTCAGTTCATGAATGCTTTTATTTGTAAACAATTTAGCTCACAACCAGAAGTGTTTGGCAAAATTTTGGTTTTGTTTGTAAACTCTGCACTGGGTAACAAACAGGACCACAACCAGCTTTCTCACACAAACACAAATGTGGATAACTTTTACAAAATCACAGAACAAATTACATTCATGAACTGAGGTACCACCATGCTTTGTCCATGTTGACTTTTTTTTTTTGTACTGGGGATTGAACTCAGGACCTTGCTCTTGTGAGTCAGATGCGGCACCACTGAGCTAAAGCCCCAGCCCATGTTGATTCATTTAATACTTAAGAGTTATCCTATGAAGTAAGGACTATTATTTTAGTCATTTTATAGATAAGGAAGTTAAGGCCCTGGGAATTTAAGAAATTTGCCAAGGCGACACAGGTAGTAAATAGTAGAAACCCAAGTGACCAGTGCTCCCAACCTTGTTGAATTGCCTATTGATAATGGATCACACTGACATCCGTCAAATGAGAAAAGCAAGGTACAGATAGTGCATATAGCACACTACCCTTAATTTCTGAATCCAAAATTTAAAAATACAATAAAAAGCACATGCATGTATATCTTCTTGTATGTGCAAATAGTATCTCTGGAAGGATTAATCAGTAAGTGGATAAGAGAGAAATGGGGAGCCTGGAGGACAGAACTGAGAAGAAAGGAGGGAGAATAATTTCTCACTTTACTTCCTTCTGTATCCTTTGAATTTTGTATCATGCATTAAAATAATAATTCTGTATCATGTATTGTGCATTATACTAAATAAAAATCTAAAATGTCAAAAAAGAAATATTGCAGTGAGCATCAGCGTATATAATTTCTGTGTGCATGTTGGATTATCATTTTATTTTTTAATTGAGTTTAGGGGCAAAGGGGAAGTGGGAGGGACAGGGGAAAGGAAAGAGGGAATTGAATTAATATGAGAAGATAGAAAAATGGAAACAAAGTCTTTGTAAATAGGGAGGGATAGAGGGGTTGAAGGGAGGGCAGGGGAATGGGGAAAAAATACGAATCAAGAGAGATTATGTAGCTGGGGATTTAGCTCAGTGGTTCTGCTGCCTGCTTCGCAAGTGCAAGGACCCGAGTTTGATCCGCAGTACCAAAAAAAAAAAAAAAAAAAAAAGAGAGAGAGAGATTACGTAAAGGTGCAAATTTTCAATGATGAATGTCATTATGTTGTATACCTAAAATGTTCCAATAAAATTAATTTGAAAAAAAAGTTTATTGGTACACTTTAGGTATACATAATGATCACTTTTATCATAAGGAATTTGTACCTGTACATGATATATCTTGGTTCTTATTTTTTTCCATTCTCCCCTCCCTTCAACCCCTCATCCCCTCCTTATTTACAAAAGTTTTGTTTCCATTTTTTCCTTCTGGAAGGGAAAGGAAAAAAAAATTCACTTTAAATTTCTAGAATATAATGGTTGGAACCAAAGTCTTAAAAATAAAAGTCAAGGGCCAGGGATTTAGCTCAGTGGTTCCGCTGCCTGCCTTGCAGGCGCAAGGTTCCGAGTTCGATCCCTGGTCCCCAAAAAACCAAAAGTCAAACCTCTTGATGCCTATGGACAATGTGCCAAATAGGCAGGCCGTGCTGATGTGCATTCTCACCCATGTGGTGTTGCACTACAGGGGTGCCAACAGGAGCAGTGCCACTGGCACAGAGACCAAGCAGCAGATTGGTAGAGACCAATCCGAAAGGTTAAAGGGGCAACTCACTATGGCTTTAAACTTTCTGAAGCTCTCCAGTTTCATTTATGCTTTTTGGCTATTTCTATTTTTTCTTTTGAGACTTGTGCTTATATATATTTTTGCCTATTTTCTATTTTTTTCCCCTTTGATTGTAAGAGTTTCTTTGTCATGTATTAGAGACATAATCTCTTGACTGTTTTGTACACTGGAAATAGTGTCTGCTTTAGGTCTTTTAACTTTTGCTTAGAGGGGTTACAGATGTGCAGAAATTTTAAGTTTTTAGGTTAAACGTAACAATCTTCAAAAAATAGTATATCTCTACCCCAATATTGAGACAGGCTTTCCCTATGTTGTTCAGTTCAGGCTGGCCCTGAACTCATGGAGATCCTCCTGCCTTAGCCTCCCAAGTGCTGGGATTATAGGTGTGTACCACCATGTCAGACGTAAATGTCTTTTAGCAAATATTTTATCTGTTTGGAATTGGTTTTGGTATACAGAACATATGAATTATTTTTCTCCAAAAGATTAACCCAATATCCTAGTATATACTGGGGAATTTATGCTCATACACTGATTTGGGCATTCTGTTCTATTCTATCCTGTTCTATTTTATTCCCCTACTTGTGCCAGTACATCAAAGTTTTGCTACTATAGGTTTATAGTTTTGTATTTTATAACACTGGATCACTTTCAGTACTTTTTTTTTTCCAAGAATTTCTTGGCTAGTAGTCTAACCCTTTATACTTTCAGGTTAATGTCAGAATTACTTCATCAAGGTTTAAAAAAATACCACTGGAATTCAGTTCCATTAGACTCACAAAATACACAGCTACTAATTCTAGTTAATTCTATTTAAAGTAATTAAATTAAAATTAAAATTAAAAAGTAAAAAAATCCATTTGTTGTACCTTATGCTTAAAAACGGTGCCAACACAAAAAGTGGCTTTATCAGTCTAAAATAAATTTTTATTACTATAAGATGTTTCATGTAATCCCCATAGCAACTACAAAGAAAATACTTATGGAAGATAAACAAAAGAAATGACAAAAGAATCAAATCATGTCACCACAAAGAACCAATGAAACACAAAGGAAGACAAAAAGAAAGGAAAGGGGGACAAAAGATGCAATGTAAAAACAACAAAATTTCAATAGTAAGTCCTTTCCTGCCAATAATTACTCTGATTTTAAATGGAGTAAATTCCCCAATCATAATATGTGACTGAATGAAGAAAAAAACTGAGATCCAATTATATGCTCTCTATAAGGGTATCTTGAGACATAAGGGCACATATAGGCTGAAAGCAAAAGAATGAAAAAAGTATTCCATCCAAATGATATCAAACCAGGCAAAACAGACATTACATCAAGAGTTGTTGCAAGGTCCTGAGTTCAATCCCTGGTACAAAAAAAAAAAGTTGTCACAACAGACAAAAGATATTATATAATAAAAAGGTAAAAATACTAGGAAGATATAAAAATAATATATGCACTCAACATTGGAGTATCCAAATACACCAAGCAAAGACTGACAGAAATGAAGAGAAAAACAGCAACACAGTAATAGATTTCAAAATACTTTTTTCAACAATAGATAAAACAGAAAGAACATAAATAAGGAAACAGACCACTGAAACAATAAGAACAAATGGACCTAAGAGATACACACAGAACATTCCAACCAATACAGAATACAAATTCTCCTCAAGTACATCCAGAACATTCTCCAAGATAGATCACATGTAATCACAAACAAGTCTTAAAAAGTTTAACTACAGTGAAATCACACCAAATGTCTTTTCTGACCACAACAGAATGAAACTAGAAATCTATAGCAGAGGAAAAACTGGAAAGTTCACAGAGATGTGGAAATGAAATAATATACGTTTGAACAAACAACAGGGCAAAGATGAAATCAAAAGGAGAATTAAAAAATATCAAAAACAAAACCAAACCACAACATACCAAAACTTAAGGGATACAGCAAAATCAGTACTAAAAGGAAAATGGAAGCCCTAAGTGCTTATTACTTCAGAAGAAAAATTTCAAATAAATAACTTTACATTTCAAGGTACTAGAAAAAGAACACACTAAGCCCAAACTGAACAGAAGAAAGGAAATAAAATATTAGAGGTTGGGTACAGCTCAGTGGTAAAATGTATGCTCAAAATGTGTGGTGCCCTGTGTTTAAGCCTCACCACCAAAATAATTTTAAAAAATAAACATTTGAGTAGAGAGAGATATATATATTATTGGTACCAGGGATCGAACTTGGGACCTTGTGCTTGCCAGGCAGGCAACAGAACTGCTGAGCTAAATCTCCCGCACTGAGTAGAGATAAATGAAGTAGAAAAAGCAAAACAAAATCAATGAAACTGAGTAGGCCCTTTTAAAAAGATCAACAAAACTGAAAACATTTAGCTAAACTCAAGAAAAAAAAAGAGCAGACACCAATAAATGGAATCAGAAATCAAAGAGGAGACTTTACAACTGATGCCACAGAAATAGAAAAGATTACAGGAGACTACTAATTATAAGTGTATGCCAACAAATTGGCTTTGTCATAAAACAGAGCCTTATCTACATTCTGCTCTCTATCCAGTGATACCAAAAATAGGTTTAAAATCGAAAAAAGTAATAATCACCTCAAATAATGTCTCAAGAGTCTTCAATCCCCTTCACAGAATGATATCATGCAGGCCCAAACCAAAATTAATTCCTTAATCAAGCACTTATTTGATAACAATGACATGGGGCCCATGGAAGTACCAGGAATAAAAAAATGATAGTGTTTCTTGTCATAGAAACTATGATTTTTATCCACCATATCTGTTGCTCTGAGTTCTTGGCATGGCTTTTACATGAGTTTCAGCCTCACTCCAGCTGCTCAGCTCAGTGGGCTCTCCTAATCTTAGCCCCCACTTAATTGTGTGTTACCCATTTCCCGGCTATTTTCTCTGTGACTTTCCCCATGGCTTCACAGACCTCTTCCCAGCCATCACTGGCGCTCCTCTGGCCTTCCCACAGGATAGTGAATTCATCCAACGTTTATTTACTTAGTGTTTACTATGTATCGAGGCACTGTTCTAAGGGCTGAGGAACAGAGCAGTGAACAAAACATCCCTGTTCTTATAGACCTTACATTCTAGTGGGAAGAGAGACAATAAATAAAAACATAAAATGTATGTCATACAGTGATAAATACTATGGATCAAAGTAAAGCACTGAAGAGGTTAGAGAGTATATATGTGTGCGGGGGGATGTTATTTTAAATAGGGTGTTTGAGGAAGACCACACTGACAAAGTGACATAAAAGCAAAGGCTGGGAGGAGGAGAGGGTAAGTCCTAAGAGGAAAGGTGACCCAGACTGAGGCAGCCAATACTATGCCCTTTGTGGGGCTTGTGGGAGTGTTCAAGGCCAGTGAGGAGATTTGCATGGCTATAGCAGAGTATGGAGGGGACAATGGTAGAAGAGGGAGTGACCAAAGGAAAGGCTAGGTAGGACCTTCAAGCTACTGGAAGTACTTGGTTTTTCTTCTAAGTGACATGGGAAGGTTGTTCATAAAGGTTGTCAAAAAGTGGCTATCTGTCTTATAACAACTTTAATAAGGCTGTTTAGGGCCAAACTCAAGTCCCATGGAGTTACCACTCCTGAGGAACACTCTTATCTTTCTACATGGGAGAACTATATTGTGTGTAAGAACGGTACTCCACAACCAACATATCTTCTCTACTTCTCCTTCTCCCATGCCTCCACTAGTCTCCACATGTACTCTACCCAGCATCCCTTCCATGATGTTCCCACCCCTACCTGTCTGTCAGAACATTTTCTGTTCCCAGGACTGGTTATATAACTCATGGGATTCAGCACAAAATGAAAATGTAGGGTACCTTGTTCAAAAAGTAAAGATTTCTGGAGGGTAGCAGAGTATTAAATCAAGGGAGCGACCCCATGTATTGCATAAGTCACAGGGTCACAATCCAAGCCTTGCATGTTTCTACTTTGGGAAGGGAAGTAAAGGTAAAGCCCTGTGAATATAGGCCCACCCCCTCCCAAAAAGCCCCAGTGGTCAGTGCTGCATTCTACAAAGGGTTGGATGAATCTGGGTGGAGGAAAAAGACAAGTCCAGGAACCACGTCCTGGGAGGTCATGGTTTTCCAGACCAAGGACAACTTCCAGGAGGGGAAAACCTGATGCTAAAAGGGAGGTCTAAACAAATATTTCCTCAGTGCCTTCTTTGAACTACTGGGGGAAAGACAGCGATGGATAATGCAGACAAATATCAGAGTGGTCAATTAAGCCTCCCCTTGCACTAGACAGTATCCCTTGAAGAGGTGGGACTGCAGCTGAGCCTGGAAGAATGAACAGAGGGAATAGGGAAGGATGTTTATATGGGAGAAACGGAAAGTTACAATGTGTTTAGGAGGCAATAAGAAGGCCAGTTTGACCGATTGCAGAGGATGTATCACCAGGGAAGACCACAGAGGGAAGAACTTTTGGCCTGAAGATGGTGGGAAGGGGGTCAGTGAATGCTTCGAGGAGGGACAGGGACAGGATGAGAGCTGTGCTCTTGGAAGATTTGCCTGGCAGTATATGAAGGACAGACGGCAGGCTCAGATCCTCATCATCTGGTGAGGGCAGGCAGTGGAAGCTTTTCAAAATTAGCTGGGTAGAGCCTTCCTACCATCACAGCAGGTTTGCACAGATAGACAGATACCGGAGGAGGTTTAAATACATATTTCCAAGCAAGCAACAACAAAGGAGAGAACTGCACAAATGTGAGACAAGGTTCTTCGGCAGGATGCTCCAAGCCATGTGCATCCCGCAGAATCCCTAATTTTAGAAACTAGACCGGAACTTGTCTAATCAAAATAAAGCTAGCCCCAAATATTTACTTTTGTCATTTTCCAGTAGTGGAAGCAGGAAGATCAACATGAGCCATAGGACATTCTGCATGTTACCCACACCAGGGTAATTTCTTAGGGTGTCTTCTTGTACATCTTCACTGGGAGAGCTGACAATTATAAAACCAAGCAAAAGTAAAAGCTGTTGGGACTGTATCACACATCATTGTTTTTCAGTCTCTTAAATATCAATAGCCCTGGACTTCACAACCCTCGAGTTTCCTTTTTTACATAGATAAACAGTATTCCAATCATGGGACAGTAACCAAAATGGGTAAAAGAGCAAATGGCAAGCCTAGAGGAATTTATTTTCATCATATAAACAGAATGCACAGTACTTTTCTCTCTTTACACTAAATAATGGAAATGGCTTTACTATGAATTATAACGAATTCTGAATTCTTATAAGAATTTTAAGACAAAGACAATCCCACCTTGGAATAGTCAGAATGCCGTATGACAAGAGGCTTGTTGTCTTTGCAGTTTTGAAGCAATGAAACTCTTCCCTATTTTAACAAGAATAAAAGAGTTTTCTGCTTGCAATATTTGGATTCAAACATATATCTCTTCTCATGATTCTGCACAGATGTTTTCTGATTAATTTTGACAATGTCATCAAATTGTACGATTGTGTTATTCCCTTCCTACTATCATAGTTTTCTGATAGCCTATGAATAACTTCCCACTGTTTGGATTTTGCATTGGTTTATGTGTGTTATTTTAAACAACAGAAAAGTAAGCAGTATTTGGAAGGTGTGTTTGTACCAATTAGCTAACAATTTAATAGTTCAAATGGAAATATTCATGTTAAAATGTAAGCATCAAAAGCATGTAGTTTTTTTTGGTACCGGGCTCGAACTCAGGACCTTGCACTTGTGAGGCAGGCAGTGGAACCACTGAGCTAAATCCCCAGCCCTAAAAAGCATGTAGTTTTTAATTGTACAACTTGAATTCCTAAGAGTATGACTTTTTAAAAAATGTTTTAAAGAAATGCTATAAAGTTATTTGTTCTTCAATCAGGACATTTTAGGATTAATGGCCATAAAATATTTATAAAAATATTAACAAATGACCCCAAGAAAACTGTCTAGATAAAATTACATAAACCACATTATTTCAAAATAGCTACCACACGTTAGGGACTGCATATGGAATAAGAAATACCATGTGATTCTTCCCACACAGAGCTCCTCTCTGCCAAGGAGATCAGATATTTTAAGAACACACTTGAACTATCAGTTGGGATGGTAGTTCTCTGCAAGACTTTAAAGCATTTTCAGGGTTTCCCAAAAGAAGAGCTCAAAGCTCCTCTCTCTAGCTGACAACTTCAGTGTGACTCTAAGAACATCAGAAATGTGAAAACCACTTCAGCTTGTCCTCTTGCCTCTCCTACAGCCAGCCAGGCCGCCATCAGGCTCCCCATCTGCTCAGTCAGCAACCGGTCCCACACCAAAGGTCCTCCCTGGGACCTTTGTAACAGTTGGATTACAAGTCTCTCCTGCCCAGAATGGTCTTCTCTAAAATGCAGGTGTAACTAGGCCCTTTGCTGCTTGTAGCCTTTTGGTGGTTCTACATGGCTCAGACTAGGCTGTGCTGAGAAAGCAACACAGGGTCAGACAGGATGCTTGGTGAACTCAACCTTTACTGTCCATAATAGGAACACTGCACTGGCTTGCTGAAAACTGACTGGCCTAAATATTCCTGCCATGGGCGTATGGGCTCAGCCAGGGCTGAGCTGCAGCCTTGAAGGCAGCACTCATGGAAAAGGGCCCTGCTGTGAGCAAGCTATGTTCACAAACATCAGTTGGCAACCATGTGTTTGGAACCAAGTGCTACTTCCCATAAATACCATGTGATAAAGTGACGAGGTGTCCATGCTGTCTGATTAACCCATAATTCAACAAAGCCATGTTTGCAAGGAGAAAGAATGAATATCTATTTAGTAAAGATTTATCTGGAACCTCCTGTAAGGAACCTACTAGCTCCTTTAATAAAATCACACCTCATTATCCCTCTTTGGACAGAGGAAGAAGAATGTCCCCATGGGATAAAGCAGTGGCAGTTCTCAGTCACCTACCTTCCCTTGGGGAATCTTACCATTCATTGCTAGTTCTACCTCTAGGGCCTCATAATGTTGTTTCCAGATCATTCAGCCTCAGTCTATGGACAGGCCCTGCCTTCATGCTCCACAGAAGTGCAAGCCTTTAGTTGAAAGTGCATTCAGGAAACAAATGCAAAGTAACTTACAGGAGCTGCTTGATGTGCTGATCCCAGCCAGCCCTGCTCCCCCAAGCAGAGGTCTTCATTTCCATGACGTGGGACAAAGTCCTTAGCATATCTGACTCTGCAGAGCCAGAGGCCAAAACATTAGACATAGGGAGAAGAAACAGTTCTGAGTCTTTGTCCAAGGATGACCAGCAATGGTATTACAACTGCTTCCATGGAGCAGTTGTAGGAGGTCTGACCTCTTACCATAGGGGCAAGGCCTCACAACTCACAAAGTTAAGAGAGTTCAGCATAAAAGTTGCTCACACTGTGTATGCATGTATGAATGCGTGTATGGTGGTGTTGGGCTTATTTTCTCACAGAAACCACATGCCTAGGTGCTGAACTGGGTACTGAAAGGAAATGTCAAATAAGGAAATGTTCCTGCCCTGAGGGAACTTCTAATACAGTGGGAGAGAGATACACATCCCAGGACCTATGATCTGGTCTCTAACCTTGAGAGTGTTGACTCTGACAGGGGCTGAATAAATCTGGCAGTCCAGGCATTGATCTCTCATATCCTTGTTCTCTGTCCTGATCAAGGAGTGAGAAGAGTCCTGCAGCCATGAAGGTCACCAAGCACAGCTGGAGGTGCCCCTCATCTGACAGGAGCATGGAAAGAAATTGGACAGTATGTAGATTAATATCTTTTTCTTGGATAAATCATTTAGGGAATCAGAGGCTGAAGTCTGATATAGGGGAATCAGGGGATGGGAAACTATGTTGCTACCTCAAGAAGATGTGAGAAAAAAGAAAACAATGGGCATGTAAGTCCTGGAACAGCTAAAATGGGCACAGGCAGAGGGGGATAGTTGTTGTGCTCTACCTCTCCTGGTTCACCACCTGCTGCCCCCCCCCCCCACCTCCAAGTCACAAAGGCATTGGTTTGCTGAGGTTCACACAGACCCATGGGGCAGTGGTTCAACCCAAAGGCTGATATAAAAGACTTATTATGGAGTTGCACAGAACACACACTGAATCAGCCCGCCGCAGACAGGCAGGTCTGTGCAGGCCCTACCAAGGTCCTGAGTCGCGCAGAACACACCGAATCAGCCCGCCGCAGACAGGCAGGTCTGCCCATCCCCTACCTAGGTCCTGAGTCCCACAGAACACGCCGAATCAGCCTGCTGCAGACAGGCAGGTCTGTGCACACCCCACTGAGGTCCCGAGTCATGCAGAAGACACTGAATCACCCCTCTGCAGACAGGCAGCCACCTGATTCCACACTACAAAGACACAGAGGACACCAGACCACCAGACCAAGGTACTGAGTCCCACTGTTCCCGGCCCAGAGGTAGGGGCTTCTGAGCCATCGTCCCACTGCTCCTGGTTCAGAGGAAGGGGCTTCCCGGTCACTATCCCTCCTGCTGCTCCCAGCCCAGAGGAAAGGGCTTTTGGGACACCTTCTGTCCCACTGCTCCTGGTCCAGAGGAAGGGGCTTCCCGGTCACCATCCCTCCTGCTGCTCCCAGCCCACAGGAAAGGGCTTTTGGGTCACCCTCCCTACCACTGCTCCCGACCCCTGTCCCACCTCACCCAGCTCAGAGGAGGTAATCCGTGCAGGCGCTAACAGCCCCCCACCCCAGTCGAAATGAGAAAACACATAAATAAGTCTCAAAACCAGACTGCCAGATCACCTACAGCAA
>NW_004624773.1:20224836-20267163 GCF_000247695.1 Heterocephalus glaber
TTTGTAAATAGGGAAGGGTGGAGGGCATGAAGGGAGGGCTAGGAATGGGGAAAAAATAAGAACCAAGATGCATTATGTAAAGGTACAATTCCCCATGAGAAATGTAATTGTGTTGTATACCTACAATGTACCAATAAAAGAATTTAATACAAAAAAAAAAAAGACTTATTATGGGCTAGACCCTGACCTGCAGGGCTGAGGAAATGCCAAGGGCAATAGTCTCACAGATAGTTTGCAGACAGGGAAGAGATCAGAATGAGGCTGAATTATATATCTAAGTCAGCTAATAGACCAAACCACTTGCCCCATTCTATACAGCCAGTGGAACATGCCCACGTTAAATCTCCTGGGATTACTGAAAACTCTACAGCAAACGGATCCTGATGGTATTCTTCTCTAACAGAAGGACACTTTTAGAAACTCCTATTCTCTAGGAGGTTGTTTCCAAACTGAAAATGCTCTCAGTGCCTGGATGTTTACTATCTGTGGGTCCAAGTGGGAAAGGGCAGGGGATTCCTACATACTTCCTGCAGAGCACCTGGTACGGACTCTGTAGTCCCTTCTGACATGAATCCATCAAGGCAGATGTTGTATAGCCTGGGGGAAACATCACTGGTTAGAGTAGGAGCAAAGCTATAGGACAACCCAAGCTGCAAATTAAAAGGAGGTGGAGCACTGTTTCCTTCTTAGCCAGCTGCAGCAGCTCACACTCCTGCTACCAGTCCCAGATTAGCCAACTTCAGAGAGAGCTTCCCCCACAGTGTTCAGGCTCAGCCAGACCTGGTGCATGGCAGGGAACAGTCCATCTGCTGGAAAGAAGGTCTAGGGACCAATGGCAAAGGCCTGGGCCAGCTGAGCCCCTAGACAGCATACCCTAGTGTAGCTTCAAAGACCTCAAGCAAGCACCATGACTGTCTTTCATTCAGAAATTGTTCCTTTGAACAGTTTCACAGGAATAATCCCCTCTTCCTGATGGTAGGCTGAATTATGCTCCTTCCAAAAGACAGCCACATCCACATTCCCAGAACCTCTGAATGCTACTATCCATGGCAAAGGAAACTTGGAAATTTGATTAAGTTAAGGACCTTTAGGTGGAGAGAGTATCCTGGATTATCCAAGTAAGCCATAAAAGAAATTGCAAGGGTTTTTTATGAGGAAACCAAAAAGGTAAAAGAGAAAGCAGGAGATAGATGTAAGGAAGAGGGAGAAGTAATGGGAAGTGTGCCATGAGCCAAAGAATTCAAGCACTCTCCAGATGTTAGAAAAGTTAAGGAAATAGATCTTCCCAAGATCCTCAAGAAGGAACTAGCCGTGCCATCACCTGAACTTTAACCTAGTGAGACTGCTTTGACTTTTGACCTCCAAGGTAGACTTCTGACCTCCAAAGGTAGACTTCTACCTCTGTATTGTTTTAAGCCGTTGGTTTTGTGGAGGGTTTTTTGTATCAGCCAGAGGAAATATAAACAAAAACAGCAAAAGAGAGGCAAGGAATCACCTGCAGGGCCTCCCTAACTCCCCATCCTTCTAAATTAGCTCTCTGGACCACTGACTACTCTGTCCAGCTCCTCTTTCCCACTGTGTGGTAGACATCTGGATCATTCATTTAAACAAGACTTTTCTGCTTCCCCCCAGGGCTCTGGAACCCAAGAGGAGCCCCATGAATAGGCGCCATTTTCCTGAGAAAGAGGAGTTCTGAAGCCCTTTCCCATTCTGTTCCTGCAGATCTTCCCTGAATTGCAGGCTCAGACCTGCTAACCAGCTCTCCAGCTCTTGGAACCTCAGCTTTCCACTAATCCCTCAGCTTCTCTAGGACTTGACTGTGGATTAGAAAACACCTAGTACCCTCAAATAATCCCTCTCAGAAATGGCTCTCAATGCCTGCCCCACCTACTTCCTATTCTAGTTTCCACCTCACACTTCACTTTTAAAATAAAGATGGAAGTGAAAATATATTCAGAGAATCTGTCATGTCCTGTCGTGTTAATTATCGACTTGAAACAAAATTCTAATACTTTTTCCCCCAGAGAAGGGAAAGATTTACATTCTGCGTTGAGGAAGCTGTTCTGAATGGCCCATGATGAGGGCGCTCATCTCACAGCAACTCCTCAAAGACAAGAATCCTCTGATCACAAGACCCCCAAATACTGCTTCCCAAGGGAGTTCATGGAAAAGTGTCTGCTATAGTTGTCAAACTTTAAAATATCAAACTGGGTATGGCATTGCGCATCTGTAATCACAGCACTTTGGGAGACTGAGGCAGGAGGATCACAAGTTTCAGTCCTGGGCAACTTAGTGAGACCCTGTCTCAAAATTAAAAACAGACAAACAGAAAGAAAGACAGAAAGATGGAAAGAAAGAAAGAAAGAAAGAAAGAGAAAGAAAAAGAGGAAAGAAGGAAAGGAAGGAAGAAAGGAAGAAAGGAAAGTAGGTAGGTAGGTAGGATATGTAGCTCAGTGTGAAGATACTACGTTCAACCTCCAGTATCCCCTCTCCCCACACATTCACATCAGTGGATATTCCTTTCTTAAGCAGTAAGTCATATAAGGACATCTAATACCAACCTCATATAATTTTTAATGATAAATAACCCTACTGCCATAAATTCAATTACAAATAAAGGTTCTCACTACACCCACAATATTCCCTAGTGCTCCTATAGGGTCTGATTCTCCTCATAGAGTGGGAGCTCCCTGGGGACAGGGAACAATGTTTTCTTCATGACTCTGACCTTGCTACCAGCAGTTCTTTTTTTTTTTTGGTACCGGGGATCACACTTGAGCTAAATCCATTCTTAATCCATTCTAAGTCCATTCTTAATGTCTGTTGAGTGCATTAATCAACTTGTTTCCAAGTTCCAGTCACTGTAAGGCCATGTAAGTTTTTCTCTATCCAGTTGAAGTCAATGATCATGTTAAGTCAAGAGAACATGTGATGAGGGAAACATTAAGGTAACTGACATGAAAACAGAATGTGATAGGAGGGTAGAATGAAAGGAGAATTCTCTAGAAACAACCCAGATCCTAGAGACAGATAATATTTGCAGGCCAGAGGGCTCTAAGAAATACACAAAATGGAAGAAAACTTGAGAAATATCTCACATAAGGCCACAAGGACCCTAGCTGGTCTGGAGCAGACATGAGGTCTGCAAAGGCCTTGACTTGATGAGAAATGCAATGGGGGAAATTTGGTCAGAGGTGGGAGAGGCTCTAACAAATCAAACTTTGAAGTATCTCCTGACACCAGGTACTTTGAGTTCCTTAATAAAAGCATAGGGAAATGAAGTGACTTCTGCAGTATCAGAATTGGTTAGAAGCAGATTTTTAAAAAACTATCACTTAGATCCAGATCCAGAGCACATTCCCTTATTCAATGAGCAAATATACATGTAACTGAGTCTATTCAGCTTATGTTCTTTCTGGAGCACTCTTCTGTGTGCTTCTAGTTTCCTCTCTGACTCAGCATCTGTTCCCCCTCTCCCTCAATTAGCACCCACCAGGCCTCCTTTACCTCCCACTCACTCTTACCTTTTAAGATCTAGTGCTGTGAAACTTGGAAGTTCTTCCCTGAAAATTACAATCTATACTTCTCTTTCCTAGTTCCTACTATGCCCTCGGGCCCTTGGCTCATCCAGCTCTTTTCTCAAATATCTGCTGTCGAACACAGTAGCAATGACTTTTATACTTTATTCATTCATGTATTATTCAACACCATATTCCCAGTACCTGTAGGCTTCAGTTAAGGTTGAATGAATTAAATAATGAAGATTTCATAGTTCGTTGCTGCAGAGGGTAGGGACTATCTTCATAGCCTCTAAAAGTTCTAAGTAAAAATTTGATGACTGGGTTGACATTGTGTATTAAATGGAAACATTTAATAATAAAATTGTATCAGTACATTCTGATCTGGTATTTGCTAGTACATTTTCAATTTATATGACATCAGGTTAATAAAGTGAAAATTTACTTATCTATATGAGTATATAATTCAAGGCAACTTTTCAGCAAATAATTTTCTAAATAATTACAATGCAAGTATCTAGCACTTTAGGGCAAAACATGTGCAATAAATATTAAATAAGATATACAAATGCTTTCTTTTCATTTGTATATAAATGGGAGGGACCTACTTTACACTAACAAGATTATTCACAACCTATTAAATTCTATCTTAAAAGCTAAATAACTGTGGCATCTCAGTTGAGTAGAAAGAAACCAGCCAGGTGCTATCCAAACTGCCAGTGCATATGGCAGCAGAGTGCTGAAGCCTCCTCTGAAGCTCCATTTTACTAACTCTGATCCCACCTAGTACCATTTCGTGCCTCCCTGTAAAGAGATGGTACACAGGAAAGTATGTTGTACACTCTAAAGCACTGTACTAGTTTCCTAGGGCTGCCATATTAAATTACCACAAGGTGCAGGGCCTAAATTTATTGTCTCATGGTTCTAAATGCTAGAAGTCTGAAATCAAGCTGTTGGTAGGGCATGCCTCCTCTTGCTCATCTCTCCTAGCTTCTGATGTTTGCCTATAATCCTTGGTTCCCTGGAGATGAATCACTTAAATCTCTACCTCTACCATCGCATGGCCATCTTCTCCCTGTGTGTCTCTGTCTCTATGCCTCTTATCCTCTCCTTGTAAGGCCAACAGGCACAGTCCTCTAAGGCCCCATCCTACTCCCATATGACCTTAAGCTTAACCAATTATATTTGCTACCATTCTATTTTCAAATAAGGCCACATTTTGAAGTGTTAGGAGTTAGGACTTCAACATATCTTTTTGGAAAACTCAATTCAATCCACAAGCACCATGTGAATAAAAGCATCATATTTCAAACCCACTGAGATAAGGTTAGCCTAGGTAATTCAGACTAATCCCTCCAGAAAGAACAATAGGAAAAGGTGGGATTATATTTTAAAGTTCTGCCTGAAGTTAAAGAGAATTATCAGGTAGTAAAGCATAATTAGGGCCAAGATTTAAGAGAGACAAATCTAGAGAAATTAAGCCTGGAATCTGGGGTCACTGTTCCCATAGGAACGCCTGCAACTTCTAGAAGAGTGAGCTGAGTCTGGGAAGCTGAGTAGCAATTCAGGACAGCTTGTGGAGCTAGGGAGACTAAAACCTGAGTCCCATTCTTCAACAACTACACCCTGAGCAGACTGGTTCTCTCACAGGTACAGAAGCCCTCTAATCCCTGAATAGATTACAGTGATACCTGCTTGCTGGTGCCCCAGGTGCCTACCAGAGACATGTCTAAATCTTTTTTTTTTTTGGTACTGGGGATCAAACTCGGGTCCTTGCGCTTGAGAGGCAGGCGATGGAACCACTGGGCTAAATCCCTGGCCCTAAAGCTTTTCTTTGTTTTTTTTTGGTACCGGGGATCAAACTCGGGTCCTTGCACTTGTGCAGCAGGCGGTGAAACCACTGAGCTAAATCCCCGGCCCAGAAGTCTAAATCTTTCCTAAAGGAAGATCACATCAGCCAAGGCCTCAGATTATTTCTGTAAATTGTCATCTATGGTATCTGACACTTAATCAAAAACAACTATGTATATGAGGACATGAGACAATATAAATGTATTCCAAATAAAATAACAGGCAATTGAAATAGCTAACAAGGGCTCAAATAGAAGAGTTGTAAGATGTGGAATTTAAAAAATACACTTTTCACTGTTTCTAGAAAAAAAAACCACTCCCACAGAAAAAGCATAAATTAATAAGAAAAGAGCGTAACTTGATTTGCTTTTAGAAAAAGAAATGCTTAATTATTCTACATTTGGTTTTATCCAAGCATTAGAAAATCTAGAGGTATAAAAGACTGAATGAAGGCCAGGGATTTAGCTCAGTGGCACCATGCCTGCCTCGCAAGCGCAAGGTCATGATTTTGATCCTTGGTACTAAAAAAAAAAAAAAAAGATTGAATGACAATAGTGCCCCCCCCCTTTTTAAGCCTAGCAGACCAGCCTCACCTGTGTGTTTGAATCCTAAGGAGTGCTGCCACAGCATGACTCAAGTAAAGGTTTGGTTGGGACATGAGCACCAGGGACAGCACTGGAGGGACACATTTGAAAGGTCTGTTTATGCTCTACTCCAGTAAGTCCTCTTCTTTCAGAAGCAAGAAAAAGGTTTCTCCTCCTCTCAAACCCCTCTTTTAAATGTACCACAAGGAAAGGAAAGACCATTGCAGTTCATCAACCCTTTCTGACACTTGTAGAAATCAATATACTTTTAAATTAAACAGTATCTTCTTTTAGTCTTTTGATTTTCTTTAGTTCAAAAAGTTGTATGATACTTAACTGATGGTAGCAAATTTTTGTATGTGGTAGCATATCTTTAGTTTATCATATTACAACACTTCAGAATTTGGGGGGGGTTAAAAAAAAAACTTGTCGTTTAGAAGCCATGAACTATTTTATTTTACTTTGTCAAAATTCCTTGTTTTTAAAAATGATCATTTGGGTTCACTCAGGAAATGCATATCAAGAAACTTGTATTATAAGTTTTTTAGTTGTGATGTATCAGTAACTGCTGTTACCCCTTTTTCAAAGAAATATAGTTGATTTTGAAGTTTTCTAGATGGTCACATGCTTTGTGACTAATGCAAGGAAATCAAGTCCTGTTGTATTTGTTCTAGTTATTTCTATTCAGGCTATATATTACAGCTTAATTTTTATTTGCTATTAATTTATTCAAACTAAGTAAATACTTTTCAAAATAGAAAAAAAATACACATAAAGAATTCCAAGAGGTAAAAAGTACAATGGAAAAGTTTCTCAGGAAATTAGAAACAATACAAAACAAAAGGAACACACAGCAATTCTAGAGCTTAAAAATAATTAAAATTAACATTCAGTATGTAGATTTCATGGCAGTTTATAGCTTGAAGAGAAAGGTAATGAACAAAATGACAAGCCAAAGGGAAATACTTTGAAATTCAGCGGGACAAAAGGATAAAAAATAAAGATGAAGGGTAAAAGGTACATGGGGATCCAGTGAGAAGAATTAATAGATAAGTAATTGGAGTTAAGGACAGGAGAGACTGTATAGAAAACATAGCATCAAGAATTCTTCAAGACTGAAGATGAATATCAAGCTCAGATTCAAGATGTTAAATGAATGATCTCCATAAAAGAAAAATAAAAATAAAACTCTACCTAGGCACATCATCAGGAACTGCTCAGAAGACAAAGAGAAAAATCTTAAAAGCAGGTGGGCAGGTTGGGGGGTTTACATTATTATAAAAGAATTAATAATAAGATTGACCATTGCTTAATGAAACTATTAGAAGCCCGAAGATACTGAAATACCATCAAAATAATGAGAAAATATCCAAATGTTTAAAGAATAAATAATATCAATGTTAAATACTCTTTAGAAAGAAATACAATATTATAAAAACTCTTCCAGAGAAAAAAAGAGAGGGAATTTCCCAAGTCATATTGAGTCAAACCAAGCCATGAACTAAAAATGTAACAAAGACCACAAAAGTAAAATTACAGTAAAAACTCTTCCTCCTGAGCAAAATCCTAAATATTACAAAACTTAATCAAGAAATGTATAAAAATGATAGCATATCATTAACAAACTGGTTTTATTGCAGAAATGCAAGTTATCACATTAACAGAATAAAGAAGAAAATCAAATGATCATATTCATAGATTCAGAGAACAAATTTGATTAAATTCAACATCATTTATGATGACAAAACAACTTTGCAAACTAGGAGTAGATAAGAGCTTTCTGAATCTGCTAAACGGTATTTATAAATAGCTATGGCACTCCCCACACTTAGTGAAATATTGAAGGCTTCCTACTGAGATCAAGGACAAGACAGGAAAGACTGCAATACTTTCTGTATTTAACAAAAAAAGAGGTATAAGAAAGGGGGGAAACCCTCACTCAGATAGTTTGAGAGTGCACATTGAAAAAAATCTTCACTTACATTTCTACAACCAACAATTAGGAGATACAAGGTTAGTCTGAAAATACAGTAAACATTTAGAAAAGAAAAAAAGCTGTAATATACACTAACATCAAAAGCAAAAGATATGCAAGACCTCTACACAGATAATTTTAAAATGTTATTTGAAGAAATTTTTATTTTATTTTATTATTTTTTTGAGACAGGGTCTCACTATGTAATTCAAGTTGGCCTTGAACTCACTATGTAGCTCAGGCTGGCCTTGTACTTGAGGCGATCCTCCTGCCTCAGCCTCCCAAGTGCTGGGCTTACAGGGGTGCGGTACCACGCCCAGACAGTTTGGAGAAATTTTAAAAGGCCATTAATAAATGGAGAGATACATGTGATTTTCATGAATTTGTGGATTTGATATTGTAAAGATGTCCATATCCTCAAGCTTTTCTACAGATTCCATGTAATCTCAATGAAAGTCAAACAGTTATTGTCTATTTTTGGAAACTGAAAACAGACAAACTAATTCAAAAATTTATGTGGAAATAGAAGGAACCAAAAATAAACTTGTTCCAATGACTACTGAAACTTACTATACAGCAATAGTTATTAAGAAAATGTCATTTTGGTAAAAGAATTGACAAAGCAACAGAACAGAAATTGTAGAACCTGACTGAGGTATAGAGATTCATGCAAGGGAAACCAATTTTCTTTAAGTTATAGGCATAGGCAAGGATTTTCTGATCAGAATCCCACTGCACAAGAAATAGTACCACGAATCAACAAATGGAATCATATCATATTAAAAAGTTTCTGGGGCCGGGGATCTAGCTCAGTGGTTTCGCTGCCTGCCTTGCAAGCGGAAGGACCTGAGTTCAATCCCCGGTACCAAAAAAAAAAAAGAAAGCAAAAAGTTTCTGCACATCAAAGAAAACAACCAACAGAGGAGATAATCTACAGAATGGAGAAAAAAATTTTTTGCCAGCTATTCCTCAGACAAAGGACTAACATCTAGAATATATAAAGAACTAAAAAAAGAGACCCTCCTCAAAATAAAAGACCCAATCCAAAAACAGCCAACTGAAATGAACAGATACTTCTCAAAAGATGTACAAATGGCCAATAAATGCATGAAGGGGCTGGGGATTTAGCTCAGTGGTTTCACTGCCTGCTGCACAAGCACAAGGACCCGAGTTCGATCCCCAGTGCCAATAAATAAATAAATAAATAAATAAATAAATAAAATCATAGTTAACAATTTAAAAAAATAAAAAATAAAAAAATAAATGCATTAAAAAATGTTCAACATCTCTGGGCATTAGAGGAGTGCAAATTAAAAGAACACTGAGATTCTAGAAAGAATGGCTATGATCAAGAAATCAAATAATAATACATGCTTGTGAGGCTGCAGGGAAAAAGGAACTCTTCTACACAGTTAATGGGAGTGTAAAGTAGTACAACCATTATGGAAATCAGTATGGAGATTCCTCAAAAAGCTAAAACTAGAAATTCCATTTGACCCAGCTATTTCCCTTCTAGTATCTTCCCAAAAGGTCAAAGACATCATATCGGAGTGATACATGCATACCTTTGTCTACAGCAGCACAACTCATAACAGCTAAATACTGGAAGCAGCCTACATGTCTATCAACAGATGAGTGGATAAAGAAAATGTGGCAGTTATACATAATAGTCTCTTAAAAGAAGGACAAACTTGAGTCATGTGTAGGAAAATGGATACACCTTGAAACCATACTGTTAAGTGAAATAAATCAGACACAAGCTTAAATATGGCATGATTTATCTTACATGAGAAACCCAAAATATGAATAAAGAATAAAATAAAAATAATAGGAAATGGGGAGATAGGTCTTTTGCAAAAGGGAAAGGGACCAAGAGACACAAGGAAGTGGGAGGGGAGTGAAAGGGGATGAAAAAAAGGAACTAAGATATGTTATATACATGTACCATCTCCCCATGAGGAATGTAATCATTATGTACTGCAAACATGTACAACATTTTTTTAAAATTTTAGAGTTATTCATAAAACAGCTGTGACCACACTTCACCACTGATTTCTGACACTGAAAGATTTTGTCCCTCCCTTCCTTCCTTCCAGGAGGTAGGCCCTATGTCCTGCCATTTACAGATTCTAGCCCAAAATATTCCAGCAGCCTGAGTACAGATGATATGGTACACTGAGTTCTGTCTTGTTTGCTCATTTGGAAGGCATACAAGGCAGTGGATAAGTCAGGTAAAGATGAGTTTTAAAATATTGTTTTTCATTTACAGGCTTACCAAGTTTCTAACCAAACCACATAAGCTCTCTGAACCTCAGTTTCCTTAAGTGTGTATGAGAGGAAAGTTATTGTGAAGATTAAATAAAGCATATGAAGCAGTTAGGACACTATCCAGCACACAGTAATTATTTAATAAGTGGAAGCCATTGTAGACAACATACTAGAGGTGAGTGTTGGGCTATGATGATGAAGAAGACAGGACAGATAATGGGAATAACAAACTAGACTTGTCAAGGTCTATCACACAGTGGATAATGTGTAGTTGATGCTTGCTATGGTTTGTGTTAAGATGTCCCCTCAAAGCCTCATTCAGATGACTTTATTTTTCAGAGGTAGCTGAATCTTGAATGTGCGATACTGGGGCTAAGGGTGTGAGATTACTAAACCACTACATGTGAGTAATTAGTTTGGCATCACCCTAAACCCAGTAGTCTGAATAAGATAAAAGGTGCAGAAAGATGCTGTTAAACCCTCTCTTGTTGCCTTTGTGCCATGTTGTGGGTGCCACGTTGTTTCTCCTCTGTGATGCCTGTTTGTCATCCCTGGTTTGGAGCCAGTTGATTATGGACTGGAACCTCTACAAACTGTAAGCCAAATAAACACCTTCCCCTTTAACTTTTGGTGCCAGGTATTTTGTCTCAGCAGCAAGAGAAAAGTAACTAACATAATGCTCAATAAATATTTGTAGAACAGGAAGTTGTTAATGCTCGGGGCTCTCATAAAACCCCGAGTCAAGATCCACTTGTGTACAGTGTCAGATGTCCTTCAAAATGAAAACTGGATTCCTGATACTGCACTTCATTATAATTAAAGAGAGGGATGGTTCCCATGTTCTCAGCACTACACACACACACACACACACACACACACACACACACACACACATCAAGCTGGCCCCCATTGACATCTTTTTTGGGGGGTGACAGGGTCTCATTGTGCATTTCAGGCTGGCCTTGAACTCACTATATAGCCCAGGCTGGCCTCAAACTCACAGCAATCGTCATGCCTCAACTTCCTGAGTGCTGGGATTACAGGAATGAGCCACCACGCCTGGGCCCCACTGACATCTTTCTCCTTTCTTTCTACCATGAATGCACAGGGTCCCTCTGATGCTTGCGATCATCTTTTGCCTGGGTAGCCTACACCTTGGTAATACCTAGTAGGTATACTGAACTGAGCCTGCCCCTTATCCAGGGACTCCTCAATTCAAAACTACCTATAAAGAAATTATCTCAAAACAAACCAGAGGTTAGGTGCTACAAAGCCCTGTTCCAGACCACTTTAGGCCTGAAAATACCTGTCTGGAAGGAAGGAGTGGTCAGGGCTGATTGAAGGGAGGAGTGCTCGGGGGTGATTGAAGGAAAGAGCTGACTTCTCCCCTCCAGGGGAAGCCACGTCACTCTCAGTCACTCCACGGTGGGACAGTCGTACTATCACTTCTGGACACCACCAGAGGGGCTGTAGGGTCTCTGCACCCCCTCCAAAGATATGATAAATCAAGTTGCTTTTGAAGTGACAGGTGAATATCCTAAATTGTAATTAAGTGAAGAGGTTTTCTAAGGACAATTTTTGACTTGCAAGCATATCAGAATTCTGTTCCTCCTTGTCTCTGCAGAGGTTTACATCTGCCACCCAGGTGTTTGGACCCCTTCCTGATTATTGCTGGTACTCTAATCTTCTTGTCCTTCTCAGCAAGAACCTGAAACCTTTCTTAGAAACTCACTACAATGTTAAAACAAACCAAATAAAGACTTTTCTCCAATGAAATCTGTTATTAGCCCACGGTTCTTCTTGTTAGGTATTCAGTGGGATTAGAAAACAGCTAACATGCACTCTGGATAAAACAGCCTTCTTTACTCCTTCATCCCTCTGCCTTCTAAATTCAAGATGCATGGCTCTGCTTCACTCAAAGTTCTTCCTTCCCAGATCCTGCTGGCCCTGCAGGAAATTCTCTCTCAAAATTTCCAAAAGGAAAGGCATCCCTCTGCAGCCTGGACTCAGTTCTGAAGTTTCAAACGCATTGCAAACTGTCACTTAAAACTGTGATCTCCCCAATTTATGAAACATACAGAATAATATCCTTTAACTTCCTATTCAGTCAACTTGGCAAACTGCAGTGTAACCTTACTCAGGGCTCACCCCTGCTTTGATATCCGGAGGATAGCAGTAAACCAAATCTATCTTTATTGAAAAACTGTTGTGAAGGAATCAAGGGTATACAGTGATTTAAATGACCATGAATGCTCACTCTAAACTCTGTATCTCTGGTAGGATGCTTGCAATATACAAGACAACCACTTCATCTAACAGACCCCTTCAGGGACAGAAGTCTGATTTCCCACAGCAGGGCAGGAGCCTCAACCCTAGAGCCAGTCAGAGCTTGAGAAGACCTGTAACCCATCTTCTCACTCCCCTAGACAGCAAGGACCACATTCGCAGGTGGTGAGCTCACACCAGAACCCTCATCACCTGGCCCCATCCTTTGGAATGGAGTCAGTCAGTCTCTGAGTGCCTCCCTAGGACAAAAGGGCATTTATTTCACCAGCAAGACAACTTTCCCCATGAATTTTAAAATTGTACTGTCTACTTCTCACAAGTTGAGATATTTTAGCAAATTATCTTTTTATGTTTATTTTTTATTAGTACATATTTGCAGTACATGTTTACAGTCATCTTAGGGAACACATACTTAACATATTTTAATTCTTTTTATTCCCTTCTCCTCCCCCCTTCCTCAATCTCTAGATCCCCTTCCCATTTTCAGCAAATTATCTTTAAAATGAGTACCCAGGGCCGGGGATTTAACTCAGTGGTTTTGCTGCCTGCTGCGCAAGCGCAAGGACCCGAGTTCGATCCCCAGTACCAAAATAAAATAAAATAAAATAAGTACCCAGATTTCTGACCAAAAGAATGCAATTTAGTCACTGAGGACCATGGATTTAATTGGGAGTTTAGCAAGTAAAATCTTTAGCCCATGTACTAGCCAGTGCATGGGGCCCAAACTGTTAGTACTTTATTATATTACCTCATTTAATCCTCACAATAAGGCTATGAGGTAGTTACTATTATTCTTCCCATTTTATAGATTAGTAAACTGAAGCAGAGAAAGGTTAAGTCACTTGCCAAAGTTGCTTAGCTAAAAAGTGGTGGGACTGGGATGTGGATCCAGGCAGTCTAGCTCCAGTGTCCATGTCTTAATAACTCTTTCAAGAATGTGAAGAGAAAAGGAATGTGTGATACAGTCACTTTGTGAGAAATAAAGTTTAATGTTTAATCAGGCTTAAAATACATTAGTGTTAGTTCACGGGCACCACAAATTCTGAATTATAGGCAATGGTGACATGTTGTACTTTGCTCCCTCCCCATGTATGGGAACTGGCACCATGACCTTGCTCAATCAAGGTCACGTAGCTCCATGACTGTAGAGTCCCTTGTAGAAAGGTCCAGACTTTCTCCCTACAGGGGATCGGGAACTGAGGCTGACCATCCAGAACTATTTCTTTCCCTCCTGCTGCTGATTAAAAGAACACCACCACACCAGGAAAAACAGGAAGCTGGTTTCAGATAGGCCAGAACAACAGCTCCACTGTTCACAACTACTGGCAAGAGGCACAGTCACTGCCTGTTCCTGCGTCTCCCACCTGGAAAGAAACAAGCCAGCTTCAGGGCAGTGGTGGGAAGGCCATGGGCAGCCAGGGGTGAGTGCTACAGCTTATTTCTCCAAGTGAGCCACTCAACCACCCTGCTCAGCCTTAGGCTCTGGAGAGAAGGCAGCACCTGGGATACTGGGCACCCACTTTGTGCATCACTGTCTTGTGATCCCATCTTACACCTGGAAATTGGGTATCATAATTTCCATAGCACAAATGCAGAATGAGGTCCAGAGTACTCAGGAGGTCTTCCTGACCAGGGGTAGGGATTGGAACCTGGCCTTGTCTACCTTCAAAGCTCCTAATTTGATGCATCTGTCATCATCATGCCATGCTATGAAATTTCTTTCTTGAGTTTAGTCAAAAGTATATCCTAATTTTTATGTAGCGAACAGAGCTACCAATGAATTAGTATCAATTTCTTTATAGAGAAAAGTATAAAAACATTTAAAGTAAAACTTCAAAAAAAAATTTTTAGTACCGGGAACTGTACCCAGGGCTGTTGCATTGAGCTACATCTTCACTCTTGTTTAATTTTTATTTTGAAACAAAGTCCCACTAAATTACTAAGTTGCCTAGGCTGGGCTTGAATTTATGATCCTCCTACCCCAGCCTCCCAGAGTGTTGAGATCATAGGTGTGCACCATCACACCTAGCTTCAAAAATTCTTTCTTTATTATTTTTTTTGACACAGGGTCTCACTACGTAGTTCACGCTGGCCTTGAACTCACTATGTTGCCCAGGGTGGCCTCAAACTTGAGGTAATCCTCCTGCTTCAGCCTTCTGGGTGCTTGGATTACAGGCATGCACTACCACACCCAGCCAAAAATTCTTAAGGAGCAAATAAAACTATGGCAAAGACAAAGTATCAATGTTGGGTAAAGGCTGCATATAAATTAAAAACAAAAAGACCATCACCAATAGTAATAAAAGCAAAAATACTAATCTTAAATCCAGAAAAATTTGAACTTCAATACTAATCAAAGACATGCAAAAATAATCTCATTCATATGCTGAATATAAAAAAGATGATCTCACAGAAGTTGAAAGGCAGGGGAGAATTGGGGGGAATGAAGAAAAGTTGATCTATAGGTACTAAGTTACAATGAGCTAGATATAAGAAGTTTGATGTACAATTACACAGTAGGATGGCAATAGATAACAATAATGTACTTTAAATTTCAAAAAGCTAGCAAAGAGGATTTTGAAAGTTTTCACCATGAAGAAATCATACAGGTTTAAGGAAATAAATATGCTTAACCTGATTTAAACAATATGTAACTTATACATGTATTGAAACACACCATGGTACCCTATGAATACGTATAATGTTTTCTGCATAAATTAAAATAAATTTTTTTAAAATGAAAGAAATCCAAAAATATAATCAACATACATTAGCTCTTATAATGATAGTTAAGAACTTAGAAAATACAATGGTAGCTTGGTTTACAAACTTAATTTGTTCTTCAATTTTGGAAAAGAAGGTCACATTTGTGTTTGTGTAGGAAAGATGGCCATGGTCGTGTTTGTCACCTGATGCAGAGTTTGTTAACAAAAACAAAATTTTGACAAACACTTGTTTGTGAACCAAACTGTCCACAAACAAAAGCAAGCATTCACAAACTGAGTTACCACTGTACAACATTGGTACCAGAGCATGGTGCTTGTGGAAGTGTAAACTGCTACTGCTCCTTTGGAAAACAATTTAGTAATCTGCAACAAGAGTCACAGATACTTTTGTATACTCCTTTACCCAGTAATTCCATTTCTTTAGTATCCTTAAGGATTATTTTAAAACATGAAGAAGCTAGATACAGCATGGGTATGTTTGTCTCTGCCTTGCTTACAAGTAGGATAAACAAAAATCAGCACAAATGTCATATTATGGCTTATATTTAGATGTCCCCCTCAAAGAATCATGCACTCATAGGTGGGGCTTTTGGGAGTGACTGGATAATGAGTGTGTGATACTGGATAATGAGTGTGTGCTAATTGATTATTTCACTGGTTTAGTATAGTTCTGGGTGTGGATGATGGATTTGATGAAGAGGGAAGACCCACCGTGGGTGTGGGTGGCACCAACAAATAGCCTTATAGCTTGGGTGGAATAAAAAGGGAAAGAAGGGAGGCTTGGTATTTCTTGTCTACTATGCTACAGACTGTTTCTCCTTTGCCTTGGAGCCAGCCGACTGTGGACTGAAACCTCTACAAACTGTAAGCTAAAATAAACCTTTCTTCCTTTAGCTTGTGAGTGTTGGATATTTTGTCCTAGCAATGAGAAAGTATCTAAGACATCATAAAAAGGAGAAATGGCTAATAATGTGGGTATATGTAGTCAATAAAATATTACTCAGCCATTAAAAATGGTGACAGAGTCTATGGAGAAAATTGAAAAAATACAATTCACTGCAACATTAGGAAAGAATAACTGGGGTAAGGATGTAGAAATGCGGTTTGTGTAAAGTGTGATTACGTAGACAGGTGATGTCACTTATTCAAAAAACTTACCTACAATAAAAGACTAGAAAGAAATACAATAAAAAAGAGAAGAGGATGGACCAGACATATTGTTAAAAATATTTTATGCAGCCTCTTCTTGTAGGTTTACATGCATTTGCCATAGCTTCCACTTTCTACTGGATAGTTTTTGTTTTAACAAAAGAGAACCATATTTGGAATATCTAACCTGCTGTGATGGACATTCGCCCACTTGGCGAGCGTTCCCAGGTGATCAGGATCCAGAAGTGAGCCTGAAGGGCAGCTCACAGCATCCCATCTTTCATGTGGTTTCTAGGCAGCATTTATGTTGTGTTTGTGTTCTGACCTTACAAAGGGTACTTTTGTTCCATTAACCACTTGTGGTTTAGCTGCTACACTAAAGGTTATGGGGAAGACCAGGCAAACTGAACAGTAGGAGCTTTTAGATTTCTTAAAAAACCTGAAGACTTTCTATTTGTTTTGCATGTCAGGAACAGAGGGTTGTATTTACCACATGCAATAGTTCCTGGCACATCACTGTCACTATTGAGGTAAAAGCCCATGTATTTATGCTTTAGCTTTTTATTCCTATGGCCCACTTCCATCCCCTCTCAGCCCCAGGCAAACTTTATAACATGCTTAAAGTGTGTATCTTTATGTTTGTATCAGTACCCACAAAGTATGCCCTGTATTTTTATGAGCACCAATTTTTAATTCATGGAAGTATTACTTTGTATCTCTCATTCTTATTTTTCCACTAAGCAATGTTCCTGAGATTTATCCACATTGCTATGGACACAGTTCCTAATGTCTGCATAATAAACACAGATGTGGTGTGCATGCCTCAAGGCATTTAATGCTGTGACCTCTCCCACCCTAGCCTGTCACTCCACTGTTTTCTCCTTAACTCCTCTACTTACCCTATACATGAAACACACATTACTATTTACATACAGCCTAACATAATATCAACAGTGTCAAGTGTGTAAGACTAAAGTTCTTTAAGTCCCTTTGTTAAGAGAAAACTGCACGGAACATGCTGTTTTCAAGAATGTGTTTTATTATGTCAAGAAGTCTCCATGCTAACTTTGGTAATTAAGAATGTATAAAAATATCTTTAATTTCCTTCATCTTCTTTTAGACCTATGTGGATAGTTTTTTAAAATTAGTACATGTTTGTAGTACATAATGATTACATTTCTTATAGGGAGTAAGTACATGTACATAACACATCTCTTTTTGTCATCCCCTTCCTCTCCTCTTCCTTCCCTCCATCTCTTGGTCCCCTTCCCTTCTGCAAAAGATCTATCTCCCTTTTTCCTATTATCTTGTATCTTGCTCTTTATATTTTGGGTTTCTCATGTAAGAGAAACCACGCTAAAGGTATGCATGTCCTTTAGGCCTATTTCAAAGCAGCTGCTTTCAGAAGGGCCATAAATGGCCACCTAAGACCCTCAAAGTCAAGATCCAAATTCCAAAGATGTCAGAAGGCTGTTGCTGCTGTTTGCTGGCATGATTTTGCAATCTGGTATCTCTGAGATCATGCTTTGATCCCAAAACTAACACTCTGGGAGTCACGTATGTCTTGGCAATACACAAACACCACAGAATAGGAAAAGGGGCAGGTTTTTAGTAGAAACAGAGCCAGGTGAAATAAGGTCCCACTTGGCCCATGTGCCCTAACTATGACCCCCCATCACCATAAGGGCTGCATATGGCTATAAGTCTTCCTGTTTCACTAAGCAAATCAGGTCCACACACCTCCATCTGCACCTCACAACCACTGTGTGCAGACCAGGGTGGTTATTACCAGCTTTGGGTTGGGGGGAAGATGGTAAGGCTCAAGGTGTGAAACAACTTGCTCAAAGTCACAAGGGCAAAAGGGGGCGGCAGCTGATTGTGCTGTGCCTCTCCCCCCACCACAGTGGGTGTCACACGTTCTGCACACACTTTGGGCTTCAGACTCTAACAGTCTGTGCCTACCAGGATACACTGGCCATGCCTACCCTAGGAATTCTGGCTCTAGAGATAGTATTTCAACCAGGCCCTCCCTCCTAGGATCTTGGTGAACCATGTGGGAGGTACCAGTGAAAAATGGGAGCCCCAGAGGACCATCTCCTCCCCTGTGTACAGCCATCTCTTTATAGAGCTGCAAAAGATCTTATAACATTATCCACCAGGATTCTGTCAGGAAATAGGCAGCTCTCTCAAAATGAGTAATTTGAGGAGCGTTTAATAAGGGGGCCATTTATAGAAGGGACCACGGTGCAGTACTCTAGGACCAGTAAGAGTGGCGTGCTTACACTCCCCGGACTGAGAGGGTGAGGGAGGAGAGGCCACTGGACCCGAGACACAGTTCCCTGCAGTAGGGCTGCCTGCAGGATCCCAAATCTTTGGTGATGCCATAGGATGAGATCAATATTTCCTCAGAACTCTAGGTACCCTTAATGGCAAAGACAACTGGGAGCCAGGAAGCAAGGGAGCTCATTCATACATTTATTCCTACAGGTCAGTTTCCAGGGGACAGAGAGGGTTGGGAAGAGTGAAAGGGGGCAAACAGAAAACATCTAGCACAAAAACTAATTAACCCAACACCCTGACATGAAAGATACTGGGCCTGAGGTAGGGAAGCCTGGCCCAAAAATCAATTAGTGAGTTGCAGAGGTGAGCTGGAAACTTCATTCCTCGGTTGCCAGCTGACACTCCTTTCCATTTGATTCAAGGATACCTTTTCCTATAAGCATGACTCAAGCCTTGAAAAACAACAGAACTTCACATCAGCTAAATTTGGGGGTATTTCCATTTTACGGCTGGTGCATTCCAAAGCTACCAATTTGTGGAACAGTTTACACTCACCCTGAGTTACTCCCCAAACACAGCTCATACTTGTGTGCTATGCCTTTGACCTGATAGTCAAGGATCAAACAATTTAAAGGGACTATAGCACAGAATAAAACACCTTGCAGCAGGAATAGGTCTGGGGAACACATTCGGAGCTCTGCGGAGATGCCCAGCTCCAAGAGGAGGAAAGAAGGGATCACTCAAAAACCCAGTTGTCCAGCTCAGACAAGCAGGCCTTTGGCTTTCAGTGAACCAATACTGCTCTCCTATCCTAAGTACTTACAGAAATAGCTGTGCATTGACCCACGACTTGCCCAGGCCTGGAAAAATAATCCAGGATATTTTAGAAATCACATGTTCTTCTGAGACTTTTTAAATTTGACTAGAGAACTAATGGCTAAAAAAAGAATGAATCATTGAGATATTTTTTGCAGGCATATCTGAGCTACACATTCAAAATGAAAGATCAAAACATTTTTTGACTCTCAATTTCCCTTATATAGTATTGTCTATCAACCCCTTCATGAAGAAAAGCAAGCTTCTCAGTTCTTTGGATAATAGTTTTGTATCAAGAAAGCTGTGAACAAAATATTGATGATTAATCTCATACAGATATTAGCATGATAGCTCTACAACTACAAAAATCAGAAACACCAGAGAACTCTTGTTCAGCTCCCTAATATTTATATTCATTCATTCTATCTCTAAATATTTCCTCAGTCCCTATGTATGGAGCTGGGGGAAGAACAAGTAATGAGATTTAGCAAGGCAGGTGGGGGCCAAATCACAAAAGAGGGCTCTCCCACTTTCTTCTGTTTATTTTACGCTGTAAAGAGGACTGAAAGCTTCTGAGCAGGAGTAAGTAGATTGCACTGTATTTTAGCAAGGTCACTGAAGAGATGTACAGGACGATGAGGAGGAGATGCAGAAGCAGGAAGCCTAGTTAGGAGGCTTTGGTAATATTGCAGTTCAGATGCAAGGATGGACACAAAAATTACCTCCTCAGGTCTGCATGATGCAACAAGAAAATGTGTCTTGAACACATGGTAAGGAAGGGACTGATGACCACTGTCTTAGTTATTTTTCTTTTTGCTGAGACAAAATACCCAACACATACAAGCTAAAAAAACGAAAAGGTTTATTTTGCCTCACAGTTTGGAGAGCTTTCAGTCCATAGTTGGCTGACTCCAAGGCAGGGTAGCATGGCAAGGGGTCATGGCAGAGAAGCAACAGTCCATGATAGGGCAGCCAGGAGTCAGTGAGCACAAGTATCCTCCCTTTCCCTTTTATCCCATCCAGGCTACAAATTTCTTAGGTGTGGCACTCATACCCAAAGTGGGCCATCCCATTATCTGTACCTAGAACTATGTTAAACCAATCAATGGACTAATTTACCACACACTCTTAATCCCAGTATCACATGCCCTAGATCCAGCCAGCTCTGAAAAGCCTCACCTATGAGCATATGAGGCTGGGGGGTGGGGCAATCTAGATATAAGCCATAACAGCCACAGACATGTTTTCTCTACAAAAAGGAGGCTGCGCAGAAAGCCACATTCTCAGCTTCAAGACAAGACAAGGGCAAGCTATTGGTGCCAATTCTTGGGTGTTTGGGGTGGGTAGTTCTCTGGCCAGGGAGTTAAGAGGGGTCCTCTTATCCCTCACACAGGTCCTCCATCTCAGCTCTGGTGAGTCACCACCTCTCAGTGAGCCTTTTTTTTCTTCTTCTTCTGCACAACTCTTCACATTATGAAGCCTGGGTGAAATCAGTACCCTGGGGTCTCAAATGCACAGGGTGGGTCACTACCTCCAAAGCCTGATGGAGTCCACTACTGCTCCTCGGTGCCAGTGAAGGGACAAAGTGCAGACTCCCGAAAGGGAATTGGGCTAAACAGCCAAAAACAAATAACCTATAACCAGTTCAATTCTTCTCAGGAATCTAGCTTTCTTCTCTGCTTAAATTGCAAATGTCACAAAATCAAGTTCAAAGTTTCAGCAAAGGGCTATTCTGCTGGCAGTCTGATAGGCAGCTAATCCACAGAACCAACTTTATTCTACAAACATAATTGTAAGGAGATTTGCTAACCAGCCCTCCATTCCTAGACAGATGAAGAAGTCCTGAAGCCACAACAGTATGCGACGGGGATCTTGTGAGGAAGGTAGTACCTCTGGTTATGTTATAGCCCTTGCATGGGCTTAAACTGTTACAGCCCTTGCATGGGCTGCTTCAGTCAACCAGTAACCTAGTGGCAGTGGCAGTGGCAGTGACGGCTGGCTTAGAGACCAGGCACCAGCAAGAAGCATCTGTACATGGAATTGGCAAGAACTCAGGCCTAGCAGTGGCAGCACCTTGAGCACCCTAGCTCATTGTAGCTTCTCTGGGAAGGAGTACAAATGCAAAATGGACAAGAAGATGGATTACTGGCCTTTCATCTCAAGAGGCTCTGAGCCTGTTCCTGGTACTATATAGCCACTTCAAAGCCCAAACTGAAAGGAATCTGATGGGGCATGTCAGGGTGTGACATATCCTTTGCTGATTCTCTTTGCCTGGACAGGCCTGAGATAACCTTTGTGATAGTAAGGGCAGCCTTGCCTACCTAACTCTAGCATTTGAACCCAAGGGCACAGATGTACTCTCTCACCATCTGTGTCAAAAATTATGCAAATGACATAAAACCAAAGAGACAGAGGAGCCATATGCATCAGTCCTAATGACCCTTTCCCAGGTCACTGAATGCAAGTTCTCATGCCTTGTTTTGCCAAAAACTCTCCCGTTACCCCTGCCCCAGTCTCTAAAGGTAGTCTTACACCTCAGGGTTCAAAGCTGTTTTGTAGCAGCAGCAGCTATAACAACAACAACAACAACGAAAGTCTCCTAAGTGAGTCACCAGTTCAAAGTATGTGCACACACATTCTCTCATTTGTCCTGACAAGTTCCCCTCACCTCTTGGAAGCTTGAGTAGAATTCTAGAAGCACCAACAGTAGCTTCCTTTTATAATGACAAGGTCTGTCTTAGGAGTGCCAGTAGGGTTTTTGGCTGCCCTTTCCCAAGTCCTCTCCTCCATCTTTGCATAGAAGCTACAATCTCCACTGTACCCTGGGGTTGGTAAACCAGTCAATTCAGTCAATTGGCCCAGGCTTTGCTTGGCTCTCTAACACCACTCACTCTCAAATACCTGAGGCCCACCAAGGACCATTACCACTGTGGTGCTCAACGTCAGAGGGATGGTATTTCTTGGAGCACAAACCACATAGGTTTCAAGGTGGACAGTGCCCACTTGAATTATGCAACACTGTGCATCTGAGACTGTGGTAATGCAGCGGGGAGGATGTTGGAGTCCAGTGAGCACTTGCCATAGCCATAGGCCTCTATAGAAGAAAGTAACCACAGTGTGCTCTGTGGCCAGGGGGCAGTGGGGTGTAAGACTAGCCAGCTGCAATGTTCCTCAGTGATGGTCACTGACTGATCCAGACACTGTCTCTTGAGGGTGGGAATTTGAATGTGAGACACAGCAGTGGCAGCAAAGATAGTAGTTTGGGTGAGACAGCAGAGATAAGAGTAGAAGAGGGATTAATGGGCAAAGATAACTAGAAGAATCCCTAGAATAGGGAGCCATGGGTGCCCAATTCTAAAATGATGGCATGTTGGTAGGTTCCCAGAGCTCCTGGTATCCTGAACAATGAGGTGCAAATGTGTCTGCTGGGAAGTACAAAGACCCATGACAAATGAACTGTTTGTTGCTGTGACCCATGCCAAGTTTCCCTATGTCCCTGGAGATTTCCACAAGCATCCCCATTCCCTGAGGCAAATGAGGTATACCTCTCTTCAGTTGAGAGAGCCTGGCTAGAACAGGGAGCTATTATTACTGGAGAAAACTGAGCTTCAAAGAGATGAAATAATTTGTGGATACAGACACTGGTGGTTGTTTACTCATCAAACATTTCATCTTTCCTTTCCTAAAAGAACTCTTATTTCTTTAGGGATGGCAATGTGCCCATCTAAAACTTCTCCCTGGTTTACAGTTAGGTGATCATGTGACACAGTCTGGCCAATGAGAGTTATGAAAAAAGTTACTTCACCCCTGATATAGAGATTGCTCCTTCCTCCTTCCCTACTTCTTCCTCCCTGGACCACTTAAAGAAAAGGCCTCAGGATGCAGTGGCCACCTTGGACTTAAAAGGATGAAAGCCACATGTCAATGACAGATCAAGTAGGAAAATAAGATCGGGTACCTGATGGCACAATATAAACACTGGACTGGCTCTCTCCAGAATTCCCATGTCAGAAAGATAACTACTTGTTTAAGCCATTTACTATGGTTTGGATTTAGTTTGTCTCCCAAGGGTTCATAAGTTAAGGGCTCCTTTAGGAGGAGATGTTTAGTGGGAGGTCTTTAGGTCATCAGGGACAAATCCTCCAAAAGGACTGTGGGACTCCAGACTTCTTAGGTTTTCTATCTGGTAAAACATGATCTCTTGCTTCTATATGCATTTCCACCATAACTCATCTGTCATGAGACTGTTATCAGAAGCTGAACCATTAGGGCGGCGTGATCTTGGACTTTCAGTCTCTCAAACTGTGAGCTAAATAAAGCTTTTTACTTTGAGGTATTTTTTTTTTTTTAGTACCTGGGATTGAACTTGGGTCCTTGAGCTTGCACAGCAGGCGGCCAAACCACTGAGCTAAATCCCCGGCCCCAAAGCTTTTTACTATATAAAGTTAGTCTCCCTCAAGTATTTCATTAAAGTAACAGAAAATAGACTAATATATCACTCTTCGTTAGGTTTTCTAATTTTTGCAGCTAAATGTATCCCTGAGTGATACATGTGTCTGTATCACAGAACTGCTTTGTAAATGGTGTAGCTACAACTCTAATCTAGATATGTAGAACTCTAGAGCCCACTCTGCTTATTTCTGTTGAGTACACTACCTCTTGCTCTCAGAATAAGAGGTTTGCAAATATAACAAGATGCTGTATTAAAGCACATCATAACATATCGTCAGTAAATATTGGCTGCTATTCATATTATTATTGGGCCAAGTAGGGTCCAAGCCATTTAAAGATCTTCTGTTTTACCACCTTAGACCACAGATAAATGGCGACTCAGAAAGAGGAAACTATTTCTCAGGAAGAAAGAATGAGAAAAGGCTAGCTAGGTCTTTTGGCTTAACAATGTTTCTTGGGCCGGGGATTTAGCTCAGTGGTTCTGGCACAAGGTCCTGAGTTTGATCCCTGGTACCAAAAAAAACAAAAACAAAAAAACGTTTCTGGGAGCAGGAGTTGTTCAGAGATGAACTCCTATTCTCATAGTCTGTGTGTCGCCTTAGAAAGAACAGCACAGACAGGCCAGAATGATCCTTGGCATGATCAATAGATCTAAGCCTCCTCCTCCTCTTCTCCCTTCAACCTAAAGCTGGATCCCTTTGGAACATCTGAGCCCTTGAAGAGGCTGGCCAGGATTAGTTAAAAGTACCAGGCACTCTGGCAAACAATTTCTCCTTCTCAGAAACAGAAATAGCTCTCCTAAAACAAAGACAATGCCACTTTTGTATTTGAAAAACACTGAGGACAATGTAAATATCTAATAGTGAAGTACTGTTAGAAAAAAGTGATGCTATATCTTTAAAGTGGAAAGCATTTTCTGCATACATTAAACATAATGTTCTCAAAACATTTTTAATAACATGGGGAAACTCTTATGGTATGTAAAAAGTTGCTGGTATAGGGGCTGAGGGCTTACCTAGGTGGTAGAATATTTGCCCAGTACACATAAGGCCCTGGGTTGGATCCTCAGCATCACAAAAATTAAATAATTTTTAAAACAGCTGGTATAGCAAGCTGTATTTGTGGCATATTTACCACGAGCCCCTTAAACTTATAAAAAATTTTAAAAGCTAAGAATGGCTAAAATCTTTAAGTTGTATTATGGATGACTGGATTTACACTTTTCTAAATTTTGTAAGATTTCCATAGTACCTTTTTGAAGCATAAGAAAAGTCCTTATAAAATTTTAAAGACATGTCACATTTTCTGTCATTAAACACACTTTTTCCTTTCTTTCTTCAAATTCTTACATCAACAGAAGCTTAATATTTTCTTCACTGACAAAACTGACCCTTACTAATCCCAATAAATAGCATCCTAAAACTTCAAAGCTGATTTGAAGAACTGTTGATCATGTCCTAAAGAACACTGGTTAGTTCAGAAGTTACACACATCTTTCATATTAGTCCTTCAACCTGATTTACTACCTTCTATTTCCTGTCAGCATGACCCCCAAACAACTTCCAAAAAATGAGTAGAAGTATAATATTCTCTACCACAGGATTTTCAGGTCCACCCCCTGAATTCCCCACCACCTCCACTCACATTCAAGCCTGCCTTTCTATCTCTAGTATGGTTCTACTTTACTGGTACTAACTACTAGAGGTATAACTCAATAATGTAGCTCAAAGGCAGCGCAAACTCATTTTCATAGGAGGCTGTGGTTGTCACTGAGGTTAAAAGACCTGGCCAAGTTATTTAATCTCTCTGAGTCTCTGACTTCTCACTCACAAATACTTCAGTGAGATACCTCCGTCTCCCATTGGCTATAAGGAAGCAATTCCTTAGGTTATTTTAAAAAAAAACAACTATCATTTTTTTTGGTACCAGGGATAGAACTCCGGACCTTGCGCTTTCGAGGCAGATGCCAGAACCACTGAGCTAAATCCCTGGCTACAACTATCATTTTTGAGCATTCATAATGTGTTAGCCATTGATTAAAGCTCTTTACCTATTTAAACTTGTAACATTATTATCCTCATTTTACAGATGTGGAAACTGAGGCCCAGAGAAGGCAAGTAATTCACCCAAAGCTGAGAGTAACAAAGCTAAGATCAACATTTTAAATAACGGAAATCCAGAGCCTATGTTTTGAACAACTACATCTTAGTTTGCAATACATCACTGCAACTGCCTATGTGTTCTGTGATCAGAAAAGGAGACTTCAGGATCCAAGGACTCCTGAGTCCTTGCTTCTTTTAATGCATCTGTGATGTCCTGGCCTCCTCACTTTCTTCCCTACTGTTGCTTCTGACCGTCATGCTTTTGGCTTGAGCTCATCCTTAGCCTTTCTGGGCTCAGACGTGTCTCAAGACCCACTTGGCAGCCAGGCATTATAGTGCATGCCTATAATCCCAGCACTTGGGAAAAAGATCAGCATAAGTTCTACACCAGCATGAGCTATAAAGTGAGTTCAAGGCCAGAATTACATAGTGAGACCCTGTCTCAAAAACAAATAATTCAAAACAAAACAAAACAGCCTTACTTGTCACCATGGTCGGTGCCCAAAAGCAAAGTCTCTCGGTTTCTCACCACCAAACACCAGAGGAAACAACCTAATTTGTTCCTGTTTTGGCCTCAGACTATAGCACAGTCATAATTCAGGTCATGAGTTCACAGCTCCCGTGTATGGTGCTCCCCCCTTGAACCATCCCCCTGTGGCGGATGAGAGTGGCTCTATACTACACACTGCAGCATGGCTCCCTGGACAAGAGGAACAGTTTTCCTGAGAGGCAAGGTCTCTGGCTAGCTACTAAAGGCTTGAAGTCACTTTGCAATTAAATTATGACAGTTTGCAGGTCTATTCCTTTCTCTCCCAGGACAGCTCCTTCAGTTCCATGAGTTTAAATATCATCTGTATAGTGCTGGTTCTCAAATTTACCTCTCTATCTAGATTGCTCTTCTGGGTTCCAGTCCAGGATTTCACTGCCTACTTAGCACCTCTCTCTAGAAGTCTCAAAAATATCTCGATCCCTACATATCTAAAAGAGAAGAACCTGTCTGGCCCTCCATAAATAATCTGACCCTGCTTACTTCTCCAAGTTCATCTCAAATTACTTGCCTCCTTAGTCACTCATTGGGATCTCCCTGGCTCCTGAATCAGGCCAAACATCTTCCTACTGCAAGTCCTTAGTATCTGCTTATTTTCTTTGCCCTACAGTGCTACTTAGAAGCACCTTTCCCTGAGGCCACCCACAGAACTAGACCCACCCTGATACTTTTTATCAGAGATATTTGTTTACTTCTTAGTATACTGTAATCTATAATTAATTAATTAACTAAATTTTGTTCAGTTTTTCATTTGCCCTCCCACCAAACAATAAAGCCTATGAGGGCAAGAACTCTGTCCTATTCATTGTTGTGTGTTACCTGACACATAGCAGATCTTCAGTAAATGCTACCAAATGACCAAATGGAATGTGGGTCAAGCCAGCAACGAATAACAATTAATATAATTGGAATAACTGAAAAGTATCTGTGTAAAGCTCTTGGAGTGTGTTATGGCTTATATCTAGATGTTCCAACAAAGCCTCACATGCTTATAGGTAGGGCTTTTGGGAGTAACTACATTATAAGTGTGTGATACTGGATTAGTCCACTGATTGATGTAGCATAGTTCTGGGTGTGGATGATAGACTTATTGAAGAGGAAAGACCCACCCTGGGTGTAGGTGGGATCAACAAATAGGCTTGCAGCCTGGAAGGAATAAAAAAGGAAAGAAGGAAGGTTCACTGCCTCCTGCCTGCCATGCCATGGACTATTTCCCCTCTGCCATACCTCCATGCCTTAAAGCCAGCCAGCCGACTATGGAGTGAAACCTCTACAAACTGTGCGTAAAATAAACCTTTTCTCCTTTAACTTGCAGGTGTCATGTATTTTGTCCCAGCCATCAGAAAGTAACTAAGACAGCATGGAACATATAGTAAATAATCAGTAGACATCAGGAGCAATAATAATGCTGTTATTGCTAGGTTAAACTATATGATATTGTTAACATTTGAACTTTGCCTGCCAAAACAGAATTTCATAAGGTTCAATACAATGTTATTATTATTTGGACAGAATATGCAGCTACAGGGTCCTCTTGTGAGAGAAAGGCTGTAAGCTTTCCCTATAATCCCTATCTAGTTTAACAACAGTTGGCCATTTTCCCATAGTGTGAAGGTTTATCAGCTTGTAATGGTGTGCCTGTGAACATGACCACAACAACATTACTACAAAGCAACAGCTTATGAACACTGACGTTCTGAAAATGGAATTCATAACATATAAGAGCACAATCAAGACTTTACAAATATGGGGTTGGCTAATAGAATAAAGCAAATTTAGAAGAGGAAACATTTCATTTGTTTAAGAAACAAATTTTCTAAGTAGCAGTCCAACCACAGAATTCTGTAACATAAGAGCTGTAGAAATCCTTGGAGATACTCAAGCCTAGCTTCCTCAGGTCACAGCCAGGTAGGCACTCTTCCAAGGGGATGGCATGGAATAAAGCCTCAAGGAGCAGGCAGGCGGGCAACAGGCTTTTTGCATTTCAAGATACCAGGTAAATAACTACATGTTAAGGCATTTATCTCCCACCCCAGCTCAAAGACACAGGTCTTCCACCTCTGCTGAATAAAGGTGGTCTATTTCACATCACTCCAAACATAGGCTCCTTTCTGCACCTGGGCTACCCTTTCCCCCTTTATCCTGTTGGTCCCTAAAACACCATCTCCTCCATGCACCCTCCATGGTTCCACTAATATGCCTAATATGTTCTTGCTCTCCTGAACAATATACTAGTATATCTGTACCTCTGTGAGTCGATGTATTATACTCTGCACTCAATATTTGTGTATTTGGGGCCAGGGATTTAGCTCAGTGTTTCCAGTGCCTGCCTCGAAAGCCCAAGGTCCTGAGTTTGATCCCCGATACCAAAAAAAAAAAAGAGAGAGAGTGAGAGATTTAAAGGGCCAGGGATTTGTTTCAGTGGTTCCTTCCACCACCTGCCTCACAAGCACAAGGTCCCGAGTTCGATCCCAGATACCAAAACAAAACAAAACATTTGTGCATTTGACTTATATCCTTCATTAAACTGCAGCTTTCCAGAGGGCAAGGAAAACATTTGATTCATATTAATTATTCCACAGTTCTTTTATAGTAGCTCTCAAGAAACCGAGAATAAATGTGTACATAACACATTTTTCTTGTCTGTTTATAAAAGCAGATCCCAATGAAGGCTCAACTGCATTTCAATGATTCTTTATATACATAATTAAAAACCAGCTTTTTCCTCACTTCTAAACACATGTTTAATGGAAAATTTCAAATGTATATCAAAGCATGCCTAAAGTCTCTTAGACATTTTATTATACAGCACCTACTTTATCATTAACAGTTTACTATATGTGCTTTATCACTAATCTATACATATATCTATTCTATCACCCATCAATCTCCTAATCTTTTTTTTTATGTGTGATTGTTTGTTCTTTCAGATTTTATTAGTATGTATGTATGTATGTATTTATTTATTTACGGGTACCGGGGATTGAATCCAGGACCTTGTGCTTCTTATTTTTTAAATATTTTCTTTATACAATTCAGTTATGAGCTCAATCTCCTAATCTTATGTATTTCAAAGTAAATTGCAGATACTATTTTATTTCCCCTAAACAATTTAGCATGCCTGTCATTAACTACAGCTCAATATTAATTTTTTTAGGGCCAGGGATTTAGCTCAGTGGTTCCGCTGCCTGCCTCACAAGCACAAGGTCCCAAGTTCAATCCCTGGTACCAAAAAAAAAAAAAAAAAAAATTAATTATTTTCTTTTAAGCTAAAATATTCAATGAACTGCCCAAATCTTAACTGTATATTCACTGAGTATGACTGTAATATACACCCAAGTAACCCTTACTCTTTTTTTTTTTACCCTTACTCTTCTATGGGAAATTCGTCTTTCGATTTTTTTTTTTTTACCACTATAGATGAAGTATACAATATTAGACTGACTCTCCTGGAGAAAATAACTATAAACTCTAAACAAAATATAAAACATAACTACCCAAGGCACTGGAGAAAGTAAGTAGGAGATTCTTGAGGGGGTTGACACTTGGAAAAGATCTAGATGTGTTTCTCAGTTTCCTGATATGTCCTGGTACAGTAAGTCTGTGCTATGCTGGGGGGCTAAAATTCCAAGAAGAAAGAATGTTGTCCTTGTGGACAGATTTCAGGATAAACATGGCCACTGGAAAGTAAAGTAAGAATCCAAAGAGAGAGAGAGACAGGCAGAAAGGAAGAGCCCAAAATATTATGTAAAAACTGCCCAAATCTCTGAGTGTCTGAATCATGCAGGCATGGTGCAGTGGAATCTAATCAACTTGGCTAATGATAACAAGACTGCCAAGAACTGAGGAGCTGTCCAAGAGACAGTTTGTGAAACAAACAAAACAGAGGAATAAATGAGAATCCCGCTATAATATACCACGCACAACACCCAAAATAGCCAAAATTATTCAACATATAAATAGAACAAGCAATTTTTTCAAGAAAAAAGGCAATAAAGATCTCAAGATAACTCAGATGAACCAGGCATGGTGGCACACACCCATAATCCCAGGCCCTGGGAAGGTGAGGCAGGAGGATCACCACAAGTTTGAGGACAGCCTGGGCTACACTGTAAGTTCAAGGACAGCCCAAACTACATAGTGAGACCTTGTCTCAAAAAACTTAAAAAAAAAAAAAAAGATAATTCAGATGTTGCAATTAGCAAATAAAAATTTTATAGGCAGCTATTATAATTATGTTCAATGGCATATGGGAATGTACAAAATATATGGGAAATCTTAGGAGAGAAGTAGAAAGAAACTATAACTGTAAGTTCTATACTTAAAAATACAACATATGAAAAAACTTAAGCACTGGATAAGCATAACAGGGATGACAATGAAAGGGTTCAGTGAACTTAAAGATAGACTAATACAAATTATGCCACTGAAGAACACAGAGAATAAGAAGTTCAATGAATTTATAGATTTGAGAACCCAATGAACTCCAAGCAGGATAAGTACACAGAAACCAAAGAAAAAGAAAATTAAAGATAAAGAGAAGAAAATATTGATAGCAGATAGAAAAATTATATATAACATTGAGGTAACATGATTCCAGTGACTACTCTTTTTCTCAAAAACCAGAGAGCTAGAAAGTAGCATTTTTAAAAACTTCAACCCAAATTCTATATCTAGTGAAAAATATCCCTCAAGAATGAGTAAAATAAATAAACATTAACTTTGTCAAATCTCCTGGGCAAAATTTCTTATTTTATACTAAAAGTTGGTTAGCCACACAACAGATTGCACACCAATTCATACAACCTTTAAAATACATGTTTCAAATTGAATAGTAATTCAAAACAGGGCTGGAGAGAAAAGTCAACAAAACAATCTCCCTTCAATTTTTCCTTTAATGCTGGATAGTAGGCAATAAATTACTTTGAAGTGACCTGATCTAGATCTAAATCCTAAGGTCTCTTAGTCTAAACTGTCCAGTCTATCAATTTTTCTCCCTCCTTTTCCACAATTACACAATGAGAAAATGAAGGAATGGTTGCATTTATTTCTTTAAACACTATTCAGAGCTACAGAGAGAATGCAGAATTGACCATTAAAAAACTCATCTTGCTAAGAGTTCAAAATGAAGGGTGGGCAACTGATTAGGCTGAAAAAAAGGAAAGAGACAGACCAACGTATCCTGAAAGGACACATTCACATTGGAGAATTAACTGCAAAGGCTGCAACTGAGTGAATATTTGCATTAGAAATCTCAACCTGAATTAGCACATTTGTTGGACTTATTGGTCCCGGAATATCTCCTCCTAAGAGCTCTGGAATTGTGATGTCCTGCATATCTGCTCCAACCTTTCTGAGTTCTCTTAATACTTATAATGCTGCCCCTAACTGTTAATTTTCATTCAAAGAAGTATTACCAAACAACCTGTTAAAACACAAAGATTCCCTTCAGACTTTTTCTTCTGGCTTTCCTTAAACCTAGAAGCAGACTGTTTTCCAAACTATTAACATCCCGAGCTGATCGCCAAACTCAGCCTCTGATATCTAAACAACAGCTGTGTTCTGTCTTGTGAAAGGGCAGCCTCACCAAGACAGTGACTCTCCAAAGGTCAGCTGTGTCCTGCAGCAGGAAGTCCATTCCACAGCTGGTGGTACAGGTCAGCACAACAGCACAGTCTGTTTGTCCCAATTCCCTTTACTCCCTTTTTGGCTAATCTTCACTGGTTGTGAATGTGCAGTCTGCTTTGCACAGGAAGTGGGAGCCTCAAACTTCATCCTGCATGTTCACTGCTATTCTTGTTCTTACACAAACTATTTTTTACTGAAGATGGCTTCTAGTTGCCACTAAAAATGATGCTGATGAAAAAAAGACCATGAAATAAAGTTAAAACACTCATCTCAGAAGCAAGTACACTTATTAAATATTTATTAGGGTTTTTTGGGGGGTTTTTTTTGGTACTGGGGATCGAACTCAGGTCCTTGCGCTTGCGCAGTAGGCGGCGAAACCACTGAGCTAAATCCCCAGCAAATATTTATTAGGTATCAGACACTATTCCAGGTTTTTCTTATACTAGCCCTCCAGTCCTGTAAGATCAGCCTTCCCACTTTACAGGTAGGGATGCTGCAGCTGTTCAGGGTTTAAATGGCCACATGGCCTTGAAGGAACATTATGAGTGCATCCAGTTTTCTATGTCTCAAATCCAAGAGTCTTTCTGGGACACCATTCAGAATTCCAACTGAATTTAAAAACAAAACAAAACAAAACTTGTCACATTTATGGGAGGAAGATGGACAACTGATTTAACACATCCCCGCATGCTTGAACCACCAGTGGGGTTTAGCAATAAAACATACAAATTATGGCCCCATTGTGAATGTTAAAATTCATCTGGAAAGTAAATGACTAGTAACTAACACTATTTTAATAACAATGATGATGATGGAGCACTTGCCTTTACAGATATTAAAAAGTACGTTCTAAGGTTAAAGCACAGTGTGGCATCTGTTTACCTAAATGACCTAGTTAATAGTAAGAACTGAATAAATGATAGCTATCATTATTATAATACATTAAGTATTATATGTACCGTGTTTCCCCGAAAATAAGACTGAATCTTACATTAAGTTTTGCTCCAAAATATGCAACAGGGCTTATTTTCAGGGCATACCTTACTTTTTCATGTACAACAATCTACATTATTCATTTATTCATGTAAAAAAAAATCTCCATTTATTCAAATACAGTAATGTCATCTTCTGGAACATCATCGCAACTCTTCAAAAACTGAATTCTGGTCTGAATTTCTTGCGACTTCATTTCCTGTTGAAAAGTTGGCCCCAGTCTCTCATGTCCAGCAAAAGAGCTCCCTTAAGTGAGCACTTCTTGTCCACGTAAGCCGCTTGCAGTGCATTGGCAACACAGCTGTCAGTGATTTTATCCTATGAATTTTTCACCCAAGTCACGACCCCTTACAGGCTGGCTTCACAACGTTTCCGTTAAATCAAGTGTTAATTGAAGATTTACAAGACAGGAGTGGCAACAAATACAATGACAGTTAAGTATGATGGCCCACACAAAAGCAAAATTGCAGGCACCAAAATTCAGAAAATATTTTATTTCACACGAGTGCAATAAGTATATCTGTTACAACACATGATGTACTGAATTATGTAGATTCATATTAGATACAACCACATCTGTTCATTTTCAAGTGCAAACATTCGTAAATTGTGTCTGTACTGCGACTGGTCATTCAGCAATAAATCTTGAGTTCATCTGTTTAGATAGGCTTTTACCTCTTGTCCAGAGGCACTCGCTTGGGTATTTACAAATACTTAATTATATTATCATTTATTTTAAGTTTTAAGGTCAATATTATACATTTATATTTAATTATATATTAATTTTATTATTTTATAATTCAGTATGTCTGTCAGGTGTTGCAACGACGAACTAAATGTATCTGTCTGGCTGTCAATCTTAACTAGGGCTTATTTTGGAGGTAGAGCTTATATTACAAACATATTAAAAAATCATGCTAGGGCTTGTTTTCTAGCTAGGTCTTATTTTTGAGGAAATACAATATTATCTCACTTAGATTTCTTTTCCCTGTAGGAATACTGTAAGAAGTTTCCTTTCCATTTTACAAATCAGGTAACTGAGGCACAGAATGTTCAAATAACTTGTTAATGATTGTAAAGAACATAAATGCAGCATTTAGAATGAGAGCTGAGTCTGACTTCAGATGGATGGGTGTTGCTGCAGCTCAACCACTGGGAGGATCTAAATGTTCATCAATAAGGACTACTTAGTCAAATCAAAGTATATCAGTATACAGAATATTCTCAGGAATGAAGCAGACCTATAAGTTCTGATATGAAAAGATATACGTAATATAGGACAGCAGAAAGAAGCAGTTTCACTGATCTCATCTTGGCTGAACAACTCCATGTGAATGTTTATAGTTGTTTGTGAAGACACACAGGCATGTAGGTCTTATAGGTTGTATACATGTACGCATACATGCAATATATGGTATACAGAGTTGTACAGTCAGACAGAAATATACCCCATCTTTTTTCTCTGTGGATAGTATCAGAGTAGGGGGCATTTCTTTTAGAACATACTTTTGTATTGTTTCACACTGTTACAAGCATGCATTATTTCTGTAGCAAACAAGATTTTTCAAAGTGACTTACTTACTAGCTAAAATATATGTTTTTTTCAAACAGAAAAGCTTCTGTTAACAAGTTAAACAACTAACTGAAAGTGCAAGTTGTCTTCTCTACGTCAGTTCAGCACAATAGTTTTTACTATAAAAACAGCACTCTGGGGCCAGGGATTTGCTCAGTGGTTTCACCGCCTGCCTCACAAGCGCAAGGTCTCGGGTTCAATCCCTGGTACCCAAAAAAACGGCACTCTAAGGCTGGAGAAGTGGACAGTCTGGGCTTAATGTAGATGTCTCCACAAACAGCTGTGTCCTAGCTTGCAGCTGGCTTGTTGTCCTGCACACCTGTGTGTAGGAGCAGAAAGGCTCTTCTATTTACAATCACTTCTTTCATACAGTGCTGACAGAGAAATGAATGACTGCTTGAATATGCTATGGTCTGGGAGGTCCAATCATAACTACACACAGTGAGCCCAGAAATGGATCAGTCCAGTCTGATGTAGGCCCCACACTTATGATAAAATAATTGGAAGCCATCTGTGGTGACGGATAGGGAGGTCATTCCTGGGTGAGGGGTAGGGATGGAGAGAAATCTGGTCCAGTCTATTTTTTTTTTTTTTCAGAATGATCACTGTGTTGGGTCAGCCTGGTATCCTCAATACCACATCCAACCTACATCCAACCCCAACTTGCAGTAGAGGCAGGAACGAGAGAGCCTGGTGTGCCCCACTGTTAACTACCCTGGAGCAGGGCTAGAGGCACACTCTTGAGTCATAACAGGCAGGCTGCACCTTATGAAGCAGGAGTCTTGTCATCTGATGCCATATTCAGCTGGTTGGTGCATTTCAGATAGAATTTTCCTGGAGTTGTCTCAATAACAAAGTGGCAAATTGTTTTCTAAATTCACCTATGAAGGGGATTTTCTACTTCCTTCCTTTCATCCTTCCTTCCTCTTTTCTCCCTTCCTGTTATAAGGTATATGACACCACTCAGCCTTGTAACCCCATCTGAAACTTGATATGATTCTGGCAGATGATAGCCCTGACACCTGCCAACAGACAGGGAGGACATCTAGTGACAAGGAACTTTAAAAACAGATGCACATTGGTCAAGATTCTGATTGCATCCACCACAAAGGTGATGCCTGTGGTGGCAAAAGCTTATAGAATGATATAGGCTTGAGTTTTCTACTAATAGTCAAACTTTTAACCTTTCATTTTTAAAACTATTTTTCATTTTTATTAGAGTAAACAAATCAAATTACTGGAAAAAAATATTAGCCTGAAACAAACACTTTTAACATCTTTAGCTTTTCTTAACTAAATAATATGCTAATACTATATTGTCATTTCTTGATTTACTGTTTTATCTTTCATCTATTAACTTCCTGTTATAATCATTTACATTTTAGGTTTTATACAACCTATCATTTCTCCTTCCCTTATATAACTATGTTAATTAAGCACTGTTCACTAAAAAGCCAAAGAATTTTACTACAGTTTTTTCCTTGTACAATTTTTTTCTTAGAGTGAACAGTTCAGTGGTGGTGAACCTATCACACACATGCCGCAGTGAGCTGCCTGTATCACTGAAAGCTCTAAAAGGTTTGCCATCACTGGAATAGTCCCTCTTTATTTCATTTGCTTAATAGTCTATGTATTTACATTCAAATTTTTCCAAGTATACTACCTTAATTATCAATACTGTATATATAAATACAACTTTCTAAAGGGCCAAGAATATCAAATCATCTGTAAATTTCAACATAGCTGGGCTTATTTTGCAAACCACTGGGCTTCTCCTGTTTTCTTCTTGTTGGTTTCCTGCCTTCTGGGTTCTGTTTCTCCCTCTTTTTGATTTATATTGGGGAAGTGCTTATTGTGGTTATTTTGTAGAAAAAGATTCACAGAAAGCAAAAATATGAGTCTTTGCAGACTTAAAAATGTCTCTGTTCCATTCCACACTTGAAAGTTTGGCAGGGTATAAAATTCTAAATGGAAAATAATTTTTCCTGAGAACTTTACTGATTTTTTTTTTCTGACTTCTGGTTTCCTGATGTTAAGAAATATGATAGTATTCTGATTTTTCATTTGTGTTTGTGACAAGTTTTCCCTTCAAAAAAGCTTTTATAATTTATGATTTCTGGAGCTCCGTTGATCACAATGTGTCTAGGTATGGATACATTTTTCACTCATCGTTGTGGGCTCTAGATTGAAAACATCTTTGACTTTCAGTTCTAAAAATTTCCTTGTACTATTTCTTCATTAATTTTCTTTCCTTTTCTCTAAGTTTTTAAATTTTTTAAAATGTCCTCTATTTTCTCTGGGTCTTTTTTTCTCCCTAGAACTCCTACTTGCCAGATATTGAAACTCCTGGATTTGCCATTTAAAATATTTATCATTTTCCCTATTTTCTACCTCTTCATTTTTTTACTCTACCTTTCACAAACTCCCCAATTCTGTTTTCTAGCCCTTTATTAAATTTTAAAATTGTTATATTTTAATTTTCTAAGATCTCCTTCTTGCTCTCAAATATGTTAAATCACTTTTTAAAAACTTTATTAAAAAAAACTTTATTATATAAAATTTCAGTTTGGCATCCAAACTAATGCCTTACATATACATGCTCAGTGAGACTATGACTGCCGCTATACTTCCTCTACAACACAGTTTAGCACTAAGAAGATAGTACACAATTAAATGAAAGTTGCAGCTAAGCTAAGGCCTCCTGCCCAGTGCCTATAACTCAGCCTTTAAGATAGCATTCTCGTCTCCCACACTACTTCAACAGGTAGCAATGAAAAAGAAAAATTCATTACAAAGTCTGCTTTCATTTGTAAAATTAAAAAATGTTTACTTAAAAAGACCTGGTGGTAAGATTATGAATTTCAATTCAACAAGACATTCCTGGGTCTCACCCACTCCCTGGAATTCATCCCACAGCCGCTTCTTGCTAAGGCAAAAATGGCAGGTTAGTGAGTATGAAGAAGAGTTAAAACTTTCAGTTAGGCCTGGCCAGCCATGGTTCCCTGCAACAGGGCCCCCATTCCTGGATCTAAAAGCCCCCAGCTTGAGTATAAACTCCAAAAAGTTTTGGTAACAACTGAGCTATTTTGGCCACTCCTAGGAGATAAGGATAATACTTGGCCATAAGATTGTTCTAGAAATAAACTGGCTTTCTGTTCTCTAAAACTTTCAGCATTATGTTGAGACAAACACCAAGTAGTTTATTTATACCAGTCAGTCCCTTTTAAAGAAGCACTGTATAACTCAGACATAACAGTCTAAGTATTTCAGTGGTTTGCACACATGATTATTTGGTGAGTGCTCACACACCTGCATCTCTACTCCAAAACAGAAACAAGCCTTTGGAAACTGGAAACTGCTTCCCAACACCCTTTGAGGGCTCTCCTGTGCTTGGAATCTGAAGACTGGCACCACTATGTCTGAGTTATCAAGGAAGGCTAACTTGGCAGTGGGATACAGGAAGGCAATGCTTCGGCAACACTCTAGTTGAGTGCTTTATAGAAATTTGAAAAAACATTTAATTTCAGAGATTAATTGAGCTTTCTATGGCTTTAAAGGCTGATGTAATCTTACTTTTAGCTTTAAAATATTACCAAGAAGTAAGAAAACACTGGTAATATGGCAAATATAAGTCAAACTTTCATCTCTTCCATGGTGACAGTAAATGTCAGGAGATGTTTTCCTTGATGCCAAGCCAAAGTGTATAACGGCACAGAGCATGAGTGAATCTCCCAAACACAAACTTTATGAAGGCTGGAGATGCTGCCTGTCCTTCATCCATCACACCCTTCAACCCAGTACTAACACAGCTTTTCAAAGCACATTTTCCCCCACCTTTGGTTCTGCTCATTTGCGTGGTTGCAGCCTGTTATGTAACTGTCACCTTGTCGAAGCACCAAAATGTGGAACTGCTGTATATTTCTTAAATTATGCCTGACCTTCTCACTGGCAAATATCTAGCATGTTTTGTGTTCAGCGGTCCAGACAGCATTTGTGAAGAGCTATTACCATGTTGCTAGTCATTCCTCTGATGTTATGTTCTTGCAACCAAGAGGGGATTGATAACTTCTAGACTGGTACCCGTGTAACACAGTGAGTCTTCTCTTCAGAGTCTCACCATTTCTCATGATTTTCATGAAGTAATTATAATAGCAAGCCCTCATAGAGCACTTGTGTACTAAACACTGTTTCTAGTGTCTTCCATGCACTAATTTATTGTTATGCCATCCTGAGAAGTAATAATTATTTTTATAATACAATTACTGTAATTATTTTTATAACTTTTATTCTTATTTTATAGAAGAGGCAAAAAAAAAAAAAGAAGCCAAAATTCATGCCACTAGAAATGGGGACACTGGGGCATAAATTCAGCCTCAGAGTCTCATCTCAATCATGGCACAAACCATGACTCCTCTTCCTGGCTAGGGCTGCCTGTGCTGGGTTTGGTCAGCTCTGGTCACACGTTCACATATTTGTGTCTACTTTACTTGGGTGTCATGTGGTGCCAACAAGTGGCAGGCCACCAAGGTTGGGCACCCACACCTCAGAAGGCGTGCGCGCGCACACGCACACACAAACACACACACACGCACACACGCACTTGAGAAAATCCAGGGTTTCCAACAAGAATTCCACTACACTCAATATTTGCTGTGGTATGCCTAAAGGTACTTTGAAAATTACTTTGGCTCCTGGAATTCCCTAGTTATTGGGGAGATGACAGCTTAGTCCTGGGCTAGTACACAGGAGCAGCACTGAGCTGTGGCAGTTACATCTGGAGAGGAATCTGGTTGTGGAGTCATCCAGACCTGTTCCTGCAATGGGAATGCTTCCAAAAAGCTAAACAGCATCCATATATCAGGAAACTAACAACCAAAAAATAACAACAAAAACCCACAAAGAGTGATCTGAGAGCTCCTTATATTAGGATCATCCAGGGAGGGTCTTGTGCTTTGTTCTGTTTTTACAGATGGTTGGGTCCTACCCTAAAACTACAATACTGAATCAGAGTTTCTAACTATTGCTTTAGCTCTCTATAGTTTTCTGGGTAGGTATCAAAAAAAAGATGTATTACAGAAGTAATTTCATTTCAACAAGTACCATTCAGATCTGAGAATTGGGGTTCTAGTCTCACCAGTACTAACAGCTTGTGCTTGTTGACTTTAGGGATGTCCCTTGGCCTCTCTCTCAGGTTCCTCTTGAGTGGAATCAGGGGACTAGGTTCCTAAGTCTTGTGTGTCCTACTTGAGCATTTGCTGAAAAAGAACTGATCTAAGTCTAGAAGAAAAGGTTGGATGGGTATACAGAAGAGCAAAAATCAGCATGGGCTAGAGGGGGTTATAGGGCCTTGGCAACTAAGAATCTGCATGAGGAGTGGTCATCATACTAAGGCAAACACTCAACTGAGGGGAAAGAGAGCCCTAATGAGGAGACAGGAAGGTTGGGAGGGGAGTTTAGGTAGACATAGGAGCTTAGCTAGGGAGAGACATTTGTGAGCCAGAGGACAGGCTTATTCTGAGACTTGAAGGTATGGCAGTAGGAACTGAAGAGGAAAACATGTCCAGGATCCTAGAATTGCAGGTAGTTCTTATGATTCTTCTGCTTATTTATTTTTGTTTAAGCCTGCCTGTAATTTTAGTTCTATTGTAAGCAGATAATGCTTTATGATAAGAAAAATAAATATACAGTTCAGCATTTCCTTTGGAAAATCTGCATACAAATCTCTAGCCCTCTGCAGTTCAGTCCTTCCTCCCTTCAGTATGTTTCCAGAATCCCCTTTTTTTCCCCCACTCACTTACACTTCATGTTACTTGTCCCTTCGCTAAGAGGCTTCTGCAGAGCATGCTTTCTCTTTTTCAGACCATCCCTCCCACTAGCATCCTGTGCTGCAAACCTAGTTTTGCTCTTTAGTACCCAGAAGACTTCTTCCAAAGGCTTAGGGCCTGGCCCTGGGAGAGAAGGTCAGTGAACTCCTTGCTATTTCACAGTGATACTGCAGACTCTTCCAGGTCTCTTCATCAAGCCTTCTCTGAGGAGTCAATCTTTTCTTTCTGTTTTGGTTTTTTGAGGCAGGGTCTCCCTTTGTAGTTCAGTCTGGCCCTGAACTTATTATGTAGCCCTTCTGTTTTGGTTTTTTGAGGCAGGGTCTCCCTTTGTAGTTCAGTCCGGCCCTGAACTTATTATGTAGCCCAGGCTGGCCTTGAACTCTGGAACTCAAGGCATTCCTCCTGCCTCAGCCTCCCAAGTGTGGGAATTACAGGCATGTACCACCACACCAGGCGTGAGGAGTCAATCTTAAAGTACCTGCCTCAAAATCTTCTTAAGAAGAATACCTATCAGTATCCTGGGAAATGCACAAATGCATGAGGAACACCACAGAACCTCCAGGATCAGGAACCTCTGACCTTCCCAATTTCTATCACTGTTCCTTTATTCCCTAGCTGATTTTATGTCCTTCCAAACTATTAACATGTCTAATTGTAAAATTCCACTTTGATCAGGAACCCCTAGCCTCTGGCTCCTTGGATATCCATATTTCAACTAAATATCCAGTAGCTGGTATGCTTTCTAATTCACTTTTCTCCAAGGCATTCTCAATTCTGAAGCCACTCAATTGTCCTAATTAATCAGTATCCCAAATTCTCTCATCTGTGGAAGCTTTGCTAAGTGTTCTGTGTCCTCCTTGACCCAGAACTAATGATGCTCTCCCTCTAGAGAAAAATAGCCAAGCCATGCTGTTAAGATCCCTTACAAATATAGGGTTTACTTGGGAGGCTGAGACAGATGGATTGCCCTGAGTTCAAAGTTAGCCTGGGCTGCACAGAGTTCAAGACCACCCTCAACTACACAGTGAGACCCTGTCTTAAGAAAAAGAAAGAAAGAAAGAAAAACAAAGAAAGAAAGAAAAGAAAAGAAAAGAGAAAGAAAGAAAGAAAGAAAGAAAGAAAGAAAGAAAGAAAGAAAGAAAGAAGGGAGGCAGGCAGGCAACACAACGCAATGCAACGCAAAGCAAAGCGCAAGGCAAAGCACGGTTTACAGTTCCACTATAGTCACCTAGTCGGCTCAGGTGTCCACAACCCATGAAAGATCTCTTATGCTGTCTGTTGGCTTACTGGAGACCCTTACCACTTTCCTCAACACCTCTGTTCTAATCTCACTGTCCCTGCTCTTGGCAAATGATCTTACCTCTGATTTCACCACGAAATTGGAAGCCATGAGTTATGAGCACTCTTTATTTCTTCTTCTTCTAACTCTGAACTTCTCGATATCTTCTACGATTTTTTCCTCCTTTCTGGGAAGAAATGCCACCCTGCCCCTTAAGGACTGACTTCAGAGTCCCAGCCCTGACTTCTTTCTTCTAATTTTATTTTATTGGTACATTTTAGATATACAATATAATGACATTCATCATTGGAAATTTGCACCTTTACATAACCTCTCGTGGTTCTTATTTTTCCCACTTCCCCTGCCCTCCCTTCAATCCCTCCATCCCTACCTACAAAGACTTTGTTTGCATTTTTTCATTTTCTCATATTAATTCCATTCCCTTCTTTCCTTTCCCCTACCCCTCCCACTTCCC
>NW_004624773.1:20271763-20290992 GCF_000247695.1 Heterocephalus glaber
ATTCTGCTATGTAGACTTTCAATGGAGTTTTTAATCTCCTGGAAATCTGTTTGTATCTGTTTTATGGATTCCATTTGTTTCCTATGTTGGGATTCCCTCATGTTCCTCAGCTCCTCTATTTTTTTAATCTGTGTACTCTCTAGATTTATTAATCATGTCTTGCACTATGGGCACAATCTCTGCTGTTATTTGAGAAATAATTTCTGATTTCATTTTTTCCAGATCTGCTTTTCTTTCCAGTTCAGGGAGTCCAGGTGATTGAGTATCAGAGTGTTCCATCTCATTTCCCTTTGGGGTTGCTGTAGGTGATGTGGAAGTCTGGTTTTGAGACTTGTTTACGTTTCTTCTCATTTCTAAGGGGTGGGGGGTGCTGTTGGGGCCTACATGGCTCACCTCCTCTGTGCTGGGAGCAGTGGAAAGGCAGCCTGGAAGCCCCTTCCCTCTGGGCTGGGAGCGGTGAAATGGTGGCCTGGAAGCCCCTACCTCTGGACTCCCTGACTTCTTTCTAAGGGCTTCACTCAAGTAATTATTCCTTCTTTCTCGAAGCTGTTCCCCATGAGGCAACAAAATGTTGTGATACTCCTCTCTTCTATGACTCTCTCATCTTTTTTCTGCCAAGCTCTTTAAAAAGATTTGCTATTTTTTTTTTTTGGTACCAGGGATCGAACTCGGGTCCTTGTGCTTGCGAGGCAGGCATTGGAACCACTGGGCTAAATCCCCAGCCCCAAGTTTTGCTATTTTTGTAGGAATGATAAATACTCATGCAAACATTTTAAACAATACAGAAGAGCAAAAAGAAAACTATTATGCTACATTTTACCTCCTGTAGATAGCTGCTATTAGAATTTTGGTGATCATGCTTACAAATTATTCTCTCTGTATACATTCACAGGTAGAAGTACGTATACAGTTTAACACAGTCAAAGCCAGGCTTGGTAATGTATGCCTGTAATCTCAGCATTCATAAGGCTTAGGCAGGAGGATCACTGCAACTTCAAAGCCAGTCTGAGCTATGTACTGAGTTCAAGCAAACTCCTGCACTACATAGTGAGACCTTGTATCCAAAACAAAACAAAACACACACACTCAAAAAATCCACAGTCAGGAGACCACTCTGTGTATTCTCTTCTGTAACCTGCTTTTAAAAACCATCAATGTGCTCCTGGCACTTTCCATGTCAATTCTACATTCTGCAACTAGTTACAAAGTAGTCTAGTGAATGTAAGTGATATAATTATTTCTTTGTCCCCTTTTGATTGGTTTTCTTTCTTTTTTGCTACTGTAGAAAATGCTATGTTTGATACTTCTGCATCTATGAGATTATGGCAAATTCTTTAAAAGAGGTTGTTAGATAAAACATACTAAAATTTCATGTTTGATATACACTGCCATACAATCTTCCAGAAAGGTTATAATAAATAGCCTTCTAGAAAAGTTGTACTAATTTAGACTATCAGTGGTGACCATTCCCCTATGGTTTTTATTAAATGTCAGAAGAAAATCTACAGCATGGTATATTCTATAGACATTAAAGGTAGGATATTTTGAACAACTTTCACCCATTACTTTGAAATTTGGAGGAAATGGAGAGATTCCTAGGAAGAAGAAACTTGCCAAAACATATACAAAAGAAATAGAATGTATGAACAGTCCTGTATCCACTAAACAAATTATATTTATACTTAAAACCTTCCACAAAGGAACTCCAGGCCCAAAGGCTTTCACCAATGTACTGTACAAAATATTTAGGGGAAAAAAGAACACTGTCTTACACAAATTCTTCCAGAAAATAAAATTCCTCAATCTGCTTTTTGACGTCAGCATAACCCTGACACCAAAGTCCCACAAAGAAATATAAAGAAAGGAAAATCACAAGCCAATCTCTTTTGAACATGATGACAAAGTCACCAGCACTGTCAAATACTACAGTGAGTAGCTGCCTATCTTCTTAATGGAGAAAAGTGCTAAATTTTTGTTAAAGGTCAATGAAATTAAATGTTTTTTTCTATCCAAGTTCATGGACTCCCTGAATTCTGTACATGAACCACTTAGGGATCTGTGGTCTTCATGTTAAAAATTGTTTCCCTAAAGAAATAATGCTGGAGGCAGCCTTGACCCCTGGGGAACCAGAGCCCCAGTCCAAATAGAAATCCCACCAAGCAAAAGCCTTACTGAGGGCTTTTGTGCAAGGGATGCCATGGGCCTTGGGACACTTTAAACTGCATTTAAGATGATGCCTCTTCATGTTGCATTTCACATATTCCAGTATAGTTTTACTTTGCTTAATATAAAGGAGCAAATATTTCAATTCCTTTATTCCCAATGTAAATTCCCATGATAACAGGGTAGAACTGGCAAATGAAGCAAATCATTCCTTTGATAATACAATACTATCTGGCTACACATTTGTAAATAGAGCATTTTAAACCATTTTATGGCTAGCACTCAACACAAAGCCAAACTGGCTCCAGACCAAACCTTCATAACACCCTTTGGAAGGTCACCTGAAAGAAATATATCAAGACTCCGCTCTGATGTAGCTCCAGTTTGTAGACTGCACAGCCTTAGCTAGCACTGAGGATCACTTGAACACCCTTTGGAGAGCTCAATTACCAACTTTTGGCTGTCTTCCTAGATACTCTCCTGTTGGGATAAGAACCAACTAAATAAAGTATCTGCATTTTTACTACTTCTTCTGAATCCATCCCTATCCAAAGGAAATAATATTTAAAAATTTTTAAGGGCTCGGGATTTAGCTCAGTGGCTCTGCTGCCTGCTCTGCAAGCGCAAGGACCTGAGTTTGATCCCCAGTACCAAAAAAAGAAGTATTTTACAAAATTTACTCTAATACCCAACTAGAGTCCAGAATTAGTGTTTTTAATTATGGAGAATTTAAACATGGAGAGAAATGCGGAGAATAAATTTAACAAATATATATATTTGGGTTACCCAACTATCTAGCTCTAGCAAATCCTATGTTGTATTTGTTTCAAGAAAAATCTCTCATAAAAACAACACATTAAAGATACAACTAGACAGAAACTATTTTTGCATGTTTCAAACTTGATTTGTATGATATCACACCATATATGTTACTATGGAACTTACTTTTTGGTTCTATGGTTTGCAACTAAGAACTCTGATCAATATATTAATCAGAGTCAATCACCTTTAAGAGGCTCCTTAGCATGTTTCCTTTCTGAAAACATCCTGATGCTCCACTTTTATTTAGTTATACACCTAAAAATAGTGTGAGTGATAAAAGGAAGGACTATTCTTCCAGAATTTTAGAGATATGTGCTACTAGATTCTTAATTTGTACTATAAATTTTAGCTTTTCTTGCTTCTGGTATTCATAGTACACAAGTGAACATGAATCGTGTCAAAAGTTAATAGCAAGACTCAGGAAAATAGGATTTATTATATAAGTAACAGAATACCAAACTTTATAAGAAAATGTGGACTGGTCATCTAGGAGAAGCCTTAGAATTTATCCTGTTAAATATGTTGCCTGTGGCACAAGCAAAGAGAGTCATCTTTTGGAAAAATATAGGCGCTATTTTTCAAGATGTAAATCTGAAAAAGCCTGCAATATTCTCCAAATACTGCTCAAGTTTCCTTCCAACAGTGGAGTCAGACAGACTAGGTTTAACTTCTGGTTATACTATTAGAAGGTACACAGCTACATCATAGGCAAGTCACTTAACCATTCTGAGATTCCGTTTCCACCACTGTACAATGTGGATAATAATACCAACATCTTAAGATGGCTGAAGGATGAAATGAAGTATACATGTAAAGAACATGGCACATAATGGTCATAAGGGTAGCTTCAATGGCACTTTGCAAATTATCTTCTTAGAGCACCGTACTTCAGCAAGTCAGTACAATGGCCAGGTCTCATTCATATGATCATCCCAGGCACCTGGTACCACTGAACAGCACCATAGTGGTACTCAACAAATGTTTACTGAATAAATGTTTATTAAATGCTTAAATACTTTGCAATATCCTTTATATAAAATTTAATCCTCATAATAAATAGATGAGTTATTTACTTTTATGAAATCAAGGCTCAGAGAGATTCAGTAACTTGTTAACATTTCATCAAACTTATAATTCATGCAGTTGGAATTCAAACCCAAGCCCATGCCCTTAAATATTATGCTCTGCTTACTGTATCCTGCATAAACAGGGCACTAAGGTATCATCAAAAGAAGGTGAAATGACTTGGATCTTAGAGGATGACTAAGGATCCATCAGGTACATAAGAAAAAGGTATTCCAGGAAGAGGAACCAGCACATGCACAGTAGAGTGGCACAGAGTGGCACATTTGGGCTCAACTACCATTCATTATGGCATAGAAAGATTCTTGGAGTAGAGGCTAAAAAAGTGATTTTGGGTCAGTCCATGAAGGGCTACAGGCTACAGAACTCCACGGTTTTACTTTGGGGTCACTGAGAAAAAGCTTTAATCAGGCAGCAGCATGACCAGAGCTGTGCTTTAGAAATTCACCTCTAGCAGCCACATGGCGAAAGAACTAGATTGGAATGAGGGCCCTAACAAGACAGAAAGAGGTAGAAAAGAGCACTAGCCATTTGCCCAGTCGTTGCCATCTCTGAGACTCTGATCATCTCGCTATCATTTTTTAAGTGATGCCCTGAAGTTGGTGGCAGACAGGAAGTGGTCATACTTTCTGGATGAGGAAACATCTCAGTAAAGTTTCACATGTTAAATTACCTGATGGCAATAGAACTCAAGCCACTGACAGAATCAGTGTGGCTGCTCCCTTTTGTGTCAGGCAGTGAAACCACTTTCTTTTTTTCTGCAGATATTTTGTGGACAGTGTGAATGGTGTCCATGTCTTCAAGAGCCCAAGCCCTCTCTGCAGAGTGGGGTGCTTCAACACGTTTATATCTGTTCTAGTGATATTTGATTCCTTCCTCTCCTTAGTCTCTACCAAGACAGTCACTATTTTCATACTACTGTATAACTATATTTAAACTCAAATGCTTATTTATTTCATCTTATATTCTTGTATTGGCTTTCTGTATACAGATAGTCAAGATTAGAACAAATTCTTAACCTTAATGGTAAAACTGAAAAAAGATACAAAAAATCTGTTTGGGTAAGTTCCTAAAATAAAAAATGCTTAAGCTGGCACAGTGGCATGTGCCTATAATCCCACTATTCAAGAGGCTAAGGTAGGATGATGACAAGTTTAAGGACAGCCTGGGTAACTTAGTGAGACCTTGTCTTAAATAATAGTAACAGCAATAACAACAATAGGGCTAAGAAATGTAATTTAGCACTCCCTGAGTTCAATCTTTTTTACCTTTTACAAGGTAAAAAAGAATAAATTAAGCTCTAACTTTTGCCTTTCAGAATCCCTCTTACCGCAAAATAAAAAATAAACCTGCTATGACAAGTTATAAAGTGCCTTCACTGTCTCTCCTGCTTAACTCTTGACCAAAAATGTACTTTATGGGGGAAGCTGGTACTACACTAAGCTTAATACCCTTGCACATTAAGAAAGGTGGTCAGAATTTAAGAACACAGTTCATAAATAGACCCACATTTGTAGTCAACTGATTTTTTAATAGAAATTCAAAAGCAGAACAATGAAGAAAAGATGATCTTCAGTAAATGGTGCAGAACTATTGGACATCTGCAAACAAATAAATCTCAACCCATACATCACATCTTACCCCAAAATTAATCCAAAATGGAATAAATGTAAACCCCCCTTTTACCTCCCAAAAGGCTATTAGAAGAAAACAAAGGGGAAAATACTTGTAACCTTATGTTAACAAAGATAACTTAGATACAACACTATAAACATAAACAAAAGATACTGATAAACTGGACTTCACCAAACTTAAGATAATTACTATTTAAAAAAACAGAAAGTAGCAAGTTTGGTGAGGATGTGGAGACACTTGAACTCTTGTGTAGTGTTGGTGTCAATGCTGTGGAAAACAGCATGGAGGTTCAAAACATTACACATAGAATTATATGGTCCAGCAATTCTACATATGGGTATATATCCCCCAAAAAACTGAAAGCAAGAACTCAGATGTTTACACAACACATTTATAGCAGTGTAACTCACAACAGCTATAACACAGAAGCAACCCAATGAATGAATGAATGAATGAATGAGGAAAATGGGGTATACATATACAAAGGCATATAATTCAGCTTTAAAAAGGAAGAAAATTCTGACATGCTACCACCTGGATGAAGCTTGAAGACACTCTGCTAGGTGAAACAAGTCAGTGACAAAAAGACAAATATTATATGATTCTACTTATACGAAGTAGCTAGAGTACTTAAATTCATAGAGATAGACAGTAAGATGGTGGTTATCATATACTAGGGGTAAGGGGGAAATGAGGAATTACTGGTTAATAGGTAGTTTCTTTTTTGCAATATTAAGGAACTTCGGAAATGGATGGTAGTGATGGTTGTACAAAAATATGAATGTACTTAATACCCATGAACTGTAAACTTAAAAATAGGATGGTAAATTTTACCTTATGTATTTGTACACAATAAAAATTTTTGGAAAAAAAAAAAAAGACATTTCCAAGAGAATAAGAGAAAATATTTCCAGAAAATATTTAACAAATTATTTCTATCCAGAATTATATAGAAAACCCTAAAAAGCAGTCTAAATAATTTAATTTAAAAAAATTTAACTTCACCAGAGAAGTTGTATTCATGACAAACAAGCACACAAAAATAATGTCAACACTATTAGGGCCCTGGGACATAGCTCAGTGGCAGAATGCATGCTTAACATGAGCAAGGCCCTGGGTTCCATCTCCAGCAGCAGATAAAAAAATATTAGCACCATCAAAGGTCTAGGAAATATAAATAAAAGACACGGGAAGATACTATTAAACACTGCTAGAATTTCTAAAATCTTTAAAAAGAAAAGAAAAAAAGCCCTGACAATACTGCCAAGCATGCAGAACGGCTACATGGCTGATGGGAATACAAAATGGAAGCACTACAGGGAATACTGGGGGAGAGGGTGACAGAAACATTCTACCTCCATTGTGGTGGTGGTGGTGACAGTTGTATGAGCTTGTCAAAGATTACAAAACCCTGGGTTATACCAAAAACAATTTTTTTATTTTATGCAAATGTAGCTCAATAAATACATTAAGCTAAAAAATATTCAAGGAAAGAAATCAAGTCTGCGTAGTGAAACATTGCCTTCTGTGGAATACAAAAATTAACACTCAGCAGTAAGTGCACATACATTAGACAAGAATTAGTAGTAATGCAAATTTACATTCATTTGATGACTACTATAAAATATATTGTAACCAAACCAAAACTGAATATTTCATTTCAAAGGGGAGAAAAAAACATGGTCCTAACTAAAGTCCTTAGAATTGAAGTCCATAGTTCCTAAGTGAGCCAAACACTTAGAACAAATTTATGATATCCCAAACATAAAAACTAAGTGTTGATCAGATTATAGTGAAAGAATTTAAAGTACAGTATTCTTATTGGAATTAAGGCTATATTTATTTAAGCCATGTTGAGAAGGTGGTGCGATTTGTTCTTCAAGACACTATGAAATATTGAAAACTTAGTTTAAATACTAATTTTGAAAAGTAAGAAAGCATCAGTAATCAGATGTTAAACCACTTCTCTTCAATTTTTAAAATGCGCCAAGTGTGTACCAGGATTTTGAAATATTCTGGCAAAGGGCCTTAATACAAATTTTAATGACAAAGAAATCTTTCAGTTTTTAATTTAAAGCAGCTACTCAGAATCAACATGAGCTGCTACTACATGATTACATAATCCTTAGCACCATAAAGACTACTGTTTATTAGTCTCTGGCTTCAGAGGACTATTCCACTAGTGTTTTCATGACTGATTCCAAATACAAAAATGTACACAGCCCAGCCCAATGCTACAAGCAGTTCCTGAGCCTCTGCTCCATGATGTGATGTCATTTTGGAGCCATAAAGACAAATATTGGCTTAATTTAGTTTTAAACAAAGCACTAGATACGCATCTCATTTCTTTGAAAATAGGCTGGGTCGGGGATTTAGCTCAGTGGTTCTGCCACCTGCCTCACAGGCGCAAGGACCCAAGTTTGATCCCTGGTACCAAACAAACAAACAAAAAATAGGATCTATGTTGAGGGATAAAGAAAAGAATTACTTAAAGAAGATTTTTAAAAGAAAGACAGGTCACTAAGAAATCCTGCATTTAAAAAGTCTGATGAATCAGAATTTAAGATCTGGAAAATAACTTCTAAAGTATGTATTATACCAGTTTCATTATTACCCCAGAGAATTCCTTCGTTCCTTTTTTCAGTAGCTAGTTGCTGCTGCTGGGTTTGGTACCATCCATATATAACTGCAAAGCCAGTAGAAAGTGTGTGTGTGTGTGTCTGTGTGTGTGTGTCTGTGTGTGTCTGTATCTGAAAACATTTCTGACTACAGCTGTTTCCTGTCCTCTGCCAGTTATTGGCTGAAAGGCCCATGAACCCACTAGTACTTTGGGGATATAATCTCCTCCCTCTGTCCTCTCCCCTAATAATACTAAAAGAGGAAAAAGCCATTTACCTTGGAATTAGTCTCTTGGAAAACCTGGTCCTTCTGCAGCCAGGGGAAAGTTTCTAGAGCCCACAGACCTATTTCCCAGGGAGTAGACTGAAAGTAGATTTTTCCTATCACTGGACAGCAAGCCCTGACTGGTGGGCAGGAGCACTAAATACAGATAAGCATCTCTGTGTTTACTCCAAGAAGATATTTTTACTTACTTAAATAGATGCATTCTTAATGGAGAAATAAAATGAGACCTATGAGGTTAAACACACTTGCCCATCAAACAGAACAGTAGATCAAAAATGCATCTAAATTAGGATATTCATGAACCTGAAGCTAAAACTTCGGCGTTAAGATCAAAGTGTATGAATGCATCTTTTTAAGGTTGGTTAAACAATAATTGACACTGAAGCCATACTGATATAAGACTTGATTTCACACTGAATTCATTATCATCTTTCTTTTCAGGGGACAATTAAGATTCTCATAAAACTAATGGAATTTTACTTCTACACCTGTCATTAGCACAATATTAAAATAAGCCTTTAAAATAACTTTCCAACTCTAGTCTTCTTCAAAATATTTAGATAGGTCTAAAAGTTAATCAGGGGACATGTGCTTCTAGGAAGATGCAGAGACATACTTCTTTCTATTCTTTCCACTAAGTACAACTAAAAACCCTGGATATTTTATATATATATATATATATATAAAACAAGCCTAAGACTAAAAAATAAGGAGAAGGTAGATCAGCTAGGGCTTTGGGGCCTGAGGAACAATATGGCAATGATTTTCCTGGATTTTCTTTTTGCCTTTTGGAGTCAAGACTTGGGAGTTGAATAATCTGATTATGGAGTAAAATCAACAGTTGCAGACAAGAGTTCCAATAAAAGCTTACTGAAAGGACAGAAAAGGGACAGTTTAGCAAGACTTTTGGGCAATAACTGCTCTACGGCAGCCAAACATCACACATACATATTCACACATCTGTGGGTTCATCCCAACCCATGCCAGCAAACACCTAAAGGGTACCAAGATTTCTACCCTCATCAGGGTATAATGAGGTTCCCCACTATCCCTGATGGAATTATGTCAAAGGAAACCAAATAGAGAGCAGAGACTTTCATTTTCATCCTTGCACTGTGGTAACAAGCTCCCTCCTCTCCCAGCGGTGTAAGTGGGGACCACATGGTCTGTTTGGACTTCTACCTCCACCCAACAATGCAGTGCTCCGTCTTTCATTGGGATGGTGTCAGAGGGGCCTGGTAACAGCCAGGGCTTTCACCATCCCAAGTGGTAATGAGACCACTCTCACTACAGCTTACCAGAACTAGAAGGAAGCCAAACTTCCTCCTTTGTCTAGCAGGGAGTCAAGAGAGTCCAAGGGACAGCTTTGACATCTGCTTCCACCTGACAGTAATAAGACACAGTGCTTTCCTTTCCTTGCTGGAGTCATATCAGAGAAAAATCAACCAAAACAGAAGGTTTCAATAAAATCCAGAGTCTCATAATGTAACACAAAATGTCCAAGTTTCAATTGTAATTCACTTGTTATACTAAGAACCAGGAAATCACAAACTGAATGAAAAAGGACAATCAATATTGCCAACACCAAGACAACAGAGATGCCACATTAAAGCAGCCACAATACAAACACTTTAACAAGAAATTGGGAGTATGTCTAAAGAAAATCAAACTCAACAACTAAAAAATACAATAACTGAAATACAAATTTCAGTGGAAGGGCTCAATAACAGAATAAGCAAAATGGAGAAAACAAGAAAAATCAATGAACCTGAAGACAGAACAATAGAAATTATCCAATATGAACAACAGAGGCAAAGAGTTGCAAGAGTAAAAAGGGAAAGAATAGTCAGTATTGATAATCCTGTGGGGGAAATGATCTAACACTAGTGTCACTGGGATCTCAGAAGGAAAAGAAAGGGTAGGGCCTTAAAAGCACTCAAGGAAATAATACTGAAAAATCTTCAAATCTGGCAAGAGACATAAACCCAAGAAGCTGAATGAGCCAGAAACAGGATAACACCAAATAAATCTATGCCAAATCATAACATACTTAAACTTCTGAAAACTGAGGATGCCACAGCCACTCTGGAAGATAGTTTGACAGTTTCTTTCAAAACTAAAAAAAAGTACTCTCAACATATAATCCAGCAACTGGGCCTCTTGGTATTTACCCAAAATTTACATCTACATAAAAATTTACATCTACATAAAAATTTGGACACAGATATTTATAACAGGTTTATTCACACTTGTTAAAACTTAGAAGCAACCAAGATGTCCTTCAGTATGTGAATAAGTAAAATGATGCACAACCATATAATGAGATATTGTTCAACACTAAAAAGAAATGAGCTATTAGATCATTAAAAGACATGGAAATGTAAATGCACATAACTGAAGAAAGCTAATCTCAAAATGCTATCTACTGTGCAATTCCAATTATATGACATTCTGGAAAAGGCAAAACTATGGAGACAGTAAAAAGATCAATGGTTGCCAGGCGTTGGGGTGGGGAAAAGGAAGTAAGTGAAACACAGAGGATTTTTAGGGCTGTGAAATTACTCTGTATGATACTATGATTGTGGATACATATCTTTACACATTTGTCTAAACTCATAAAATGTACACTAACCATGGAACCTTAATGTATACTTTTGGTTGTTGGGTGATAATGATGTATCAGTGTAAATTCATCAATTGTAATAAATGTGCCACTCTGATGCAGGGTGTTGATAGTGCGGAGGTGCATTTGCTGGGTTAGGGAATATATGGAACTCTTATTTTCTGCTCAGTTTGGTAGTGAACCTAAAACTGCTCTGAAAATAAATTCTATTTAAAAATACATTGAACTGAATGAAAATGAAAAGACAATATATCAAAATTTCTGGGACACAGCTATGGCAATGCCAAGAGATAAATTTGTAGCACTAAATGCATATATTTGGAAAGAAGAAAAGTTTCCAATCATCTGAGCTTCCTTCTAAGAATCTAGGTAAAAAAGTAAACTAGAACTAAATCAAGCAGCAGAAATCAATAAAATTGAAAACAGACAAGTAATATCAGTAATAAGAGCTAGTTCTTTGAAAAAGATCAAGAAAATTGAGAAAACTCTGGCAAGGCAAACAAAAAATAAGATGCAAGACAAAAACTGCCAATGTGCTTATCATTACAGATTCTGCACGCATCAATAAGATAATGGATGAACAGCACTATGGGCAACTCTACACATAAATTTGACCACTTAGATGAAACAGATCAAATCTAGAGAAACAAAAATTACAACTCACCCAATACAAAAGACATTATTTGAACAGCTCTATCACTATTAAGAATATTGAATTTGTAGTTCTGTTTTGTTTTTTGGGACCGGGGATCGAACTCAGGACCTTGGACTTGCAAGGCAGGTACTGGAACCAATGAGCTAAATCCCCGGCCCAAATTTGCAGTTTTAAAACTTCCCCCAAAAGAAATCTCTAGGCCCAAAGGATTTCTCTACAGAATTAGCACCAATTCCACAAAATTTCTTCCAGCAAACACAGAGGGACCACTTCTCACTTATTGTATGAAGCTGATACCAAACCAGATAAAGACAATTCAAAAAAAGAAAACAGCAGACCAAAAGTTCAGAGACATAAAATTCCTTAACAAAATACTATCTAATAGAGTTCACTGACATACAGAAAAAGTTATATACCACAACTGTTTAAGGTTTGTTCTAGGGATGGAAGATTGATTCAATATTAAAAAATCAGTATAATCTATCATATTAACAGACTAAATAAAATCTTTTGATTATACTCATTTATGCAGAAAAAGCAGATGACAAAATTCAACATCCATTCTTGATAAAAAAAAAAACTCTTAGAAAACTTGAAACACTATTAACCTGACAGAAAAGGCTATTTAAAAACTTACAGCTGACATTACACTTAATATTAAAAGACTGAATTATTCACCCTACGATTGGGAACAAGATATCTATTTTTACCAGTCTTATTCAGTACTGCTGGATGTTCTAGTCAGTGCAATAAAGTAAGAAAAATAAATAAAAGGCATATAATTTAGAAATAAACAAAAGTGTTCTTGATGATGTGTTTGCCTGCATAAAGCCTCAGAACGAGTAAGTGAGCTTCACAGTCATAGAATACAAGTATATAAAAATCAACTATTTTTATATACTAGCACAAGTGGACAATGCTGTATAATTATTATTGCTTTAAAAGAGAACCCTCACATATAAATCTAGGAAAACATTAATATGACTTGTTTACTGAAAACCATACAAATCCTGATGACAGAATCAAAGAAGATATAAATAAATGAAGAGACATACTGTATTCACTGATCAGAAGACTTAATGTAGTAAAGACATCAATTTTCCCCAAACTGATTTACAGGCTTAAAACAATTCTCATCAAAATTTCAGGAAGAGATTTTGTAGCTATAGACAACATAATTGTAAAATGTATATGAAAAAGAAACAGAACTATAACAGCTAAAACAATTTTGAAAAAGAACAAAACTTGGAGGGGGTCAGTCAACTTTATTTCAAGACCCGACTGTATAGTATAGGCAGAAGGACCTGCACACAGGCCACTGGGAAAAAATGAGCTCCTGAACAGACACACACAAATATGCCCAACTGATACTCGACATATACAAAAGAAATTCAAAGAAGGAAGAACAGCCTTTCTAACAAATTCAATAAAACAACTAAACACCCAAAAAGAAAGAACTGAACTTCTCAGAGCTTATTTTTTAAAAAATAGACTCAGAATATATTTTAAATTATAAATTTTTTGGAAAAAATATAGAAGTAAATCTTTGGGACCTGGTGTTAGGCAGAGTTCTTAGACTTGACAACAAAAAAATGATGAGAAGAAATATTTATAAATTGTGTGATATCATATTTAAAAGCTTTTGCTCTGCAAAAGACTGCTGAACATACAAGTTATCAACTAGGAGAAATGTTTACAAACTACATATCTAAGGATTAATATCTAGAGTATGTGAAGAATTCTCAAAACAGTTTTAAAAAAGAAAGGAAATCCTATTAGAACACAGGCAAATGACATGAAGGCCATCTCTGCAAATCATAATTCAGAAGGAAAATAACCACATGAAAAGATGTTCATGGGGCTGGGGATTTAGCTCAGTGGTTTCACCTCCTGCTGTGCAAGCACAAGGACCCGAGTTCGATCCCTGGTACCAAAAAAAAAAGATGTTCAACATGATCACCTATCAAGCAAATGCAAATTAAAACTGTAATGAGCTACCACTACACATCTATCAGAATGGCTTAAAAAATAAAATTTACAACACCAAAAATGAGACTGTGGAGAAACTGGATCACTCATACATTCCTGTCAGAAAGTAAATGGTATATTTATTCAAGAAAATAGCTTCTTAAGTCAAGTAAACATGCAACTATCTTATGACCCAGCAATTTCACTAAAGAACGTTTAGAGCAACTTTGGTCATAATACCCAAAATCTATAAACAATCCAGATGTCCTTCAAAGGATGAATAGTTAAGCAAACTGTGGTATATCTATGTCACTGGATTATTCAGCAAATAAAAACTGTTAATACAAGCAACACCCTACATCAGTGATTGTGAACCTTTTTGAGCTTTCAATGATAACAGGCCGCTGCGGCACACATGTGCCATGGGTTTGCCACCACTGCACTGGATGAATCTCCAGAGACTCATGGTGAGGGGAAAAAAAATTCCAAACTGCTGTTTGATTCATTTTAGATAACTTTCCTAAAATGACTAAATTTAGACATGGAGAACAGATTAATGGTTGCCATTGGTGTGGCAATGGGAGGGAAATAAGTTTGGCTATAAAGGGCAACATGAGGGATCTTTCTGCTGATGGCATTTTTCAGTGTCTTGACTATGTCAATGTCAGCATCCTGATTGTGATACACACTAAGTTCTGCAAGATGTTACCATTGGAGAAAACTGGATACAGGGAATACGGGATCTCCATGTGATTTCTTATAACTGCATGTGAATCTACAGTTATCTCTAAATAAAAAAGTTTAATTTAAAGAAGTTAATCAAACTGAACCTGCTTCAAACCTGTTCTCTCATCTGAAATCATTACTGCTTCCAAGAGTATTCTCTTTCTATAATTTTGTTCGCACCTCAATGTTAAAGATTTCTGACTTAAGGTTAAGTGTTACAAACATTTTGGGAAAACATACCTATCACCTTGGGCCAAAATATCTGTGCAAACAAACTTGCCTGCAAAAATCTCATCAGAGAAATGTATTAGCTCACAAAATAATTAACTTTTTAGCTAGTGTTGATAGGCTCTTGCTAATACTGCATATCAATTGAGATTTCTTGGTTTTATTACTGCACAATTCTTTCAAAGTACTTTTTGCTCTCCAAAGAACTTTGAAAAATTTCCTTTTTTAGTTTAAAAAGTTCATCTATAAAAGACAAGTACATTTTCGTTAATATTTAAACAAAAAAGCAAAGTCCTCTCACTTCCCACCCCAGACCTCTCCCCAGAGATAATCATTGTTGTCAGCTGAGTATTTCCTTACAGATTGCTTTGTGTTTCTACACTTATATAATTTTATGTGTGTAATATTTTTTACAAAGATAGGATCATACTGTTTACATTATTCTTCAAATTCTTTCTCTCCCTTTAAAAATGTCTTGGAAATTTACATGTCAGTATGTTTACATCTATTTTAACTCCTTCTTCTCAAAAGTCTTGGCAGTATTCTGAAGAACTGCTGTACCACAGTCTGTCTGCTGCTGACACAGGATGGTTCATATTTTTGCTACTGCTAACAACACAGCCACCAGTGAAAATCCTTGTACATGTTTCTTTGAGCGCAACTGAGGTTATTGCTCTAGGACAGAAACTTAAGAGTAGAAGTGGGGCTCTGAAAGTAAAGCCAACACTGCGAATTGGTTGAACCAATACCTGTTCCCTAACATTTCTAATCTTTTCTTCTGCCTCCTCCAACAAAGACTGGAAAAGCTAGAAATTTACTTTCCTCACCTTCCTCATAGCTAGGGGAAGCCACCTTACCCAGTTCTGGCCAATTAACATGAACAAAAGTTTTCTGGGACATCCCTAGGAATGTTTTTGGGTTTTTTATTGTTGTTGTTTCTTTTGGAGGTTTTTTGCTTTCTGGGTAAAAGGGAGAGATATGATTGGCACTATCACTTTTTCCTTCCCTGAAGGTAGTTGTGGTGTTGGAGGGGTTGTAGCCATGTTACAACATGAAGGATGCCAGAAGAATTACGGTGACAATGGCCCTGATATCAAGAAGGTACTGAATTGAAACCAGCAGCACAGTAACCTCAGATTGCTTATTATAGGAGAGGAATAAACTCCTACCAGGTTAACCTGCAGAAGGCTAGTTTTTCTGTTACTTGCAGCCAAATACATTCCTGGTTCCTTAGTAAATTACTCTTTAAAATCTGTATACATTGTATTCGCTCACAAAAGTCTATTAAGAGTACCACCCATTTCCTGAACCTTTATCAACTTTGAATATTGTCAATTATTTAAATGTTTAACCAATCTGACACATAAAAATGTTTCATATGAAATTAAGCATCATTTCATACATTCATTCCCCTTTCAGATTTCCAAACTTTCTTGTTCATAGCTCGTCTACTTTTCCACTGTACTGTTTGACTTTTGCTTTTTGATTATAAGAAGAAATTTCCAGATAGCAAAGTAGGTGGAGTTAAAGTCATGGCGATATTAATCTCTGCATCTTTATACTGACAACCAAATCAAACACAACTGTAAGAAATAAACTCTGCATGACAGGCTAGGCTGACAGTGACAGTCATCTGAGTAGAGCACATCACATGGCAATGTGTCAAGTAATTTAACTCACAGCCCATACTTTGTACTTTCTTTGTGAATGCACACCAAAAAAGGGTTCACAGGATAGTAACACACTTGTGAGCCAGGCACAGTTCTCAGTGTACATCACCTCTTTTAACCTTCACAGCAAACCCTAGAGGTGGTCACTATTAATCTAGTTTACAGAATGATGCAAGTAAACATTTAAAAGGAATAATTATTTTCCTACCACAAAAACTTCCAAAGAGTCCAGTCTCAATATTTAAAAACAAAATGATTAAATGTTTACATCAATTAAAAATTATGTAAAATATATTGTACCTATCTGAAGAAATCAACATACTTAAGCTAGAAACATCACCGAGCCTGTTTGGTGGTTTACTAATCTGAAGAAGTTATTTCAAAACTGGACTGTGAAGTTTATTGCCACACTATAGATGACAAAAATTATATTCATTTTTTAAAGTGAAAAACTCAACTGAGTAGGATTTTAATGCTGCAGAAAGATCTACTAGCTAGCCACCCCACCCTGGGACAGCAGGTAAAGAATTCCTCTAATCAGTTAACAATATTACACTGGAAAACAAAACTGGCTGTTAAAGAGATTAAAAGATTGTCATAAAAAATGTAAACATGTTGAATAGAACACTCCTGGTATATGTGCACATGGTTTGAATTTTGGATAGTTTGTCTCTTTGCTTTAAAAATCTTAGCAGCTATAGGAAAGGAAATACTACAAAGCACCTGTTCTGGAGTCAAGGGGGCAGCAGGAGAGCTGAGGCGCTGACAAACATTTCCCTGTTCCCCGCCACACCTCTACAATCAAAAGCTAAGGATTCTCTCTGGCAGAACATCACACAAAGCAATCCACAGACTGAAGCACAGGCAGCAAGCCTCCTTGACACCTCGAAACCAAACCCTTTCTGAGGGAACACACCTAGCCATGGCCCAAGACCTCTCAGTCCCTATTGGGCGAAAGGCCAAACCACAGAGGTGTTGTTCTCTTGGGCCCCATGGAGACAAGGAGTTCATCTGAAGCACCGTCTTGCAGAATTTTTTAGCTCATTTGTAGGACACAGAAAACCGCCTGGGAGTTTGAATTCCTTATTTTACATAAAAAGAAAAACAGTCTACAGATGTTGTATACAACAGTTACAATATTCAGAACACAAATGACTGACAAATCTCCAACCTCAGTTACTCTAGTGATTCCTTCCATTTTCCTGGTGGGCTTGCTCATAGATCCCTCCTTGGAGAGAGGTAGTAGGGTGTTCCTCCCATCTCACTTCCTAGTAAGGGCTGTACTCCCCCAACACTGGCAGAGCAAGGATGGAAGCACAGGGAAAGAAATCTGACACCTTTCCCAAGTCTGCTGTGGCCAGGTCAGGCCTGGAGAGGGCACTGGGGTCCCGGTGCATCCAGGTGTTTCCAAGTTGCATGGAGAAAGTGAGTGAGGCAAGCTTTAGTCACTGAACAAAACAAGCCCGATTGCTTGGCCCTATAAACAGTTTGTCCAAACCTCAGGACACCAGAGGGACAATGAGCAGGACACTTGAGAGAAGGGGACACTATTCTGGGGGAGGGGGATCAGAAAAAAGAGGGGGACTGGGGCCAAAATGTGCCAAAACCAAACGAAGAGCAGCAGCGCAGTACTGGCTGAGCTCTTGGCCAGCTCCCTGAGAGAAGACATTCCTGGCACCCTAAGCGGTCCCCAAGTTCCAGTTAGAGCTGGCTTCTAAAGGGGCCCTGAACTGGACAAGCCTTGTAAGTCCTTCCACAGACTGGCGGCCCTGAGACAAGAGCCTAAAAGGAAGAGGGAATGGCTCAGCACTGTCCCTCCTTCCCACACACACTCTAGAGATTGCACAGCCAACTAAATATACCCGGACACATGGCCTCTGTCTGTACAAGGCAGGCACACACAAGTTCGTGGTCAGGTATGCAGACGCACATACAACCTCACTGTGTGAGGACTTGCAGACACTCTCTCAGTGGAGGGACACAACACATTCAGCCGGCCACCGGGGTGGTACAGGCGTGGTACAGGCACACAAACAAGCATACTCTGTCCGGAGTGAACAGACTTCTCTGCATGCTCATGCTCTCGCACACACACTGCATGATCTCTCAATCAGGCATACACAGACCTCCACACAAGGTAAATACACAAACTCTCAGCCTGTCAGGAAAACATGCACTCACTTTCTATTAGGTGCACTCACACTCTTACAATCTGTCGATGTGTACACACACAACATGTAAGTGCACGCATTCATAATCTGTCAGACGTACAGCACATTCACAACCTCTGTTAAGGGCACATACATACCCTTACAATCTGTCAGGTGCCCCAAAAAATTCCCAGGGGCGGGCGCGCACGTACATATACATACACACATATACACACACAATCGATTGATCACAACATCACAACTTCTCTGCCGGCGCATGCACACTCACCCTAGCTCAACCAGCACACGCACTTTTCCAGGCTTTCCTCCAAGCGCACCCCACACCCACGCACCCTCCTGGCCGGGTGCACCCCTCCCCCAGGCCCGTGCCAGGGAACACAGCGAACTCCGCCAGCGCAGGGTGTGCACACGCCCTCCCCCCTGCAGTCGCCCGCGCCCCTCACCTTTTTCGCCCGCGCCAGGCGCACGGCCCTCGTCCTCCTTGGGGTTGGTCACCTGGGTGATGATAGCTGGGCCGTCCATGGGTGCGCGGCGCGGCGGCCGCCCGCAGGCCCGGCCCCCCGCAAGCCAGGCGCGCGGGG